>VZRN01005994.1:34822-75494 GCA_013397935.1 Dasyornis broadbenti | reverse complement strand
TTTTGTATAATGCCTTATTTGCTTTTTAAATACCTTGGGGGAAGGGTGTTTTTCTTTCCACTCTTTTGTCATTTATGTCTGGACTCTCAGGTCTCTGGGTACATTTATATGAGTCACATCAATGTGACTATACAATATGACCTAGTTCTTCTAGATAGTCCATGTATGGAGAGTGTAATTTTTAACATAAAATTTCTTATTTGGAGATAGGTGATGTTACACTGGAATTTTTGTTTACCCCAAAATGTAGGTCACAATTAGCAAAATATACTTATTCAATAACAGTTCTGTGAAAAATACCTACATGATTCCATTACTGTTCTCTGTAATGTGCTCACCACCCTGATGCTGCCTGTTCCCAGTCTCACCAAGATGACGCACATAGGTTTAAGCCAGCTCTAGTCTATTGCTGTCTATACTTTGTGACTTAACTAACTCGACTGGGACAAGTTGTTCAATGTTGCACTGTCATAATATTTAAAATATTTAAATATTTTTCAAGTGGAGTCAAAACGTGTTTTCATGTTGGCAGTTTTCTATAATATATCTAAATCCATGCCTTGATAGCAGGTCATAATTTTATCAGCAAACTGGAAAAAAAAATGGTATTTTCAGCTGTATTTAATTGATTCCCCTTATTAGAGAAACTGTTTTTTAGAGAACCCAAACAAATTTTCAGTCATTTTTGATAATTTTGAACAAATGACCAAAGACAGTAGAGTGAATTTCGTTATTAAATTTGAGCTGACTTGTCTGAAAAGACTTAAGATGCACACCTAAATCAATCCAGGCTGAAACCAGGAGAAGTAATTAAATTAGTTCCTTTCTTTGGCTATCCAGCTTCCTGTTCAACTATAAAATTGTTGAAACTAATTAATATGGCACAACCATTGCTTATAAAAATGCCATATTTCTGAAATATGAGCTATAAATATGAATGTATTTTAATGAAAATTGACATGCCAGTTCCTGGGTCTTAAATGAAATACAATTCCTTTTTGTGCAAATAGCCTGGAGTGAGGCAGCATAATGAATTACAGAAAGCTCTGTGGTAATCTATGACAAAAGGGAATAAATAATATTTAATAATCTCTAGATTCCATAGAGCTTTTTTTCGAAGCATCATTAGAAAAAGAAACAAGACAGGAGACTCATAAGAAAACCCAGAGGATTTGTAATATGAAAAGAAAGTGAATTGAAAATTAATACTGTCAATTAAAAAAAATAAAATATAGTAGAGATAACTCTTAGCTAGTAGCTACCATTGAAGGAAAAGTCTAATCTCTAAGACTGACAATCTGAAAGGCAGAAGAGATCTGTAGTCCTACAGTTATGTTATTTTGTCTTAAATTCAAAAGAGCTATGAAACCTGCTAAGGAATACATGTAGTACCTGGTTCAGTTTGTCGAAATAGAGTAAGATCTCCTGGGGAGCAACACGCATGATATCTGAGAGCAAGGTCTGTTAATCATGAGGAAGGCCATGGTAAAACTTATATGTTCTAAATAGGAAGATATTGCACTCTACTGCCTGGCAGAAACAAGCTCAGACTCCTATTGTAACCTTTTGGATAGCGTGCAATCATGGATTAAGAGGATGTCTTTAATCAGCTGATGGTTGACACTTGTAATACCCTGGAAATTAATGAGTGAATTATCTCAGGACTGTGGAAAAAAATTATGTTTTCACTGTCTTCAGTGAGGTCTGAGTGTTTCAGAGGTGAACAGTGGTTTGTAGCAAATGATATTTTGTGTTATTATTAGCCTTTCCAACAAATTCAGTTCAGGAACAAGCAAGACAAGAGGGGACAATTTTGCTTTGACAGGTGTACATGCACCAGGTTTGACTAATACAAATAGCTTAAGGGTCCTCAAGGGCCTTAAAAGCACTGCCAGATTCACCAAAAGATCTTTTCAATTACATATCACACTGTGACTTGACCTTAATGGCATTAGCTATATGATTTTAATCCAATTTGCTGTCACTGAAGACTTCGTGCATTGTCCTTCAGGTCTGCTTTTGGAAAGCTCTGATAGCCTGGGTGAAGCCAGCTCTCACAATCTATTTTTAACACAGTTGCTTCTCTTGCTGAGCTTATAAATTTATTAATAGAGTTCAATTCTTTCAGGCTTTGCATATTAATGCAAAATGAAGCTTATGAAACCAAAAATCTCAGTTGTGAAGTGGCTAAAACTCAGGTGGTGTCAAGCTGTGGCCTGGTTACTGTGTGATAGCTGTCATAGCTACATTAAACCCATAGTATCTGCAATTAAGTTGTGAAATCCATCTCCCTGTTTTAACACTTTAACAGGCTCCATGCTCTCTGTATTTGGAGGGATAGAGCCTTTATGTAGCAGGAGAAAATGAAAGGCAGGTAATTGTTTGTGTATTAAAGTAGTATTTTGGAGATCTTTTGAGGAAATATTGCAGATGCTTGATTCTGCTGCAAATCCCATGCTTTGGTTATGTCATCTCTCTATGTGTAATAGAATAACGTTTATCTACCTGTGTAAATATTATCTATTATATATATATATATTTAATAAATTATATTATATATTGTATATTGCATATTGCATAATGTATATTATATATTATATAGCATATATTTTGAGTATATTGAGTATTTACACACTCTTCAAAGCATATCCCAACTTATTAAATATTGAAAGGTTAACGTTAGCTTCCATTTCATCAATAGCACCAGCCTCCATGGAGATTTTCAGATTTTCAGACTGTCCACCAGCTTTATCCTGGCTGGCTTTGCACTGGGATGGAGAAAAGATACCATGATGGTGTCTACAAATCTTTCTCAATTTTCCTTTAAACAGCTCTACTTGAACATTCACCTTTGTTATATTGCACACAAATCTTGATAACTGGAATAAGGTGCAGCTGTTTTGTAAGTTATTTGTCATGGAAATTTATGGTTTTTTCTTTGCAATATTTGACTGCTGTTATTCATGTCTGGCTTGAATCAACTTATTAAAAAGTTTGGGGGATAGAATCTATTTGCTTCATTCTGTGGGATCATGGTTCATAAATTAAATTTTCTGCAAGCCAAAGCAGTAGGAATTTTATCACCAATGAATGAGAAAATGCAAAGATGCACTTGTTTGGTTTCAACTTTAAAATTGCAACCAATTTAATTCTGATATGGAAAATATGTCTTTTTTGCTAATTTCATTTTGGTTTTCGGCATCCTATTTGTAGCGGCTAAGCATTCTCAGTAATGATGGGGCCTTAGAGCATGAGAGAGATGTCCTGTCTGTTCGAGTGAAAGATAGACATAGTCAAACAAGTAGTATTTCGTAGTGATGGCGGGGGCTCCTGGAGTCTGACACAAATGGTTTGAGGTCTCTTCTAGGTTGTTGTAGCTGGTGTAGTGCATTATGGACTTTATTTAAATAAGTGTCATTTATAAGAAAACACTCCTAGCCACCAAATTATGTTTCAGAATGAATGTGTCAAATGGGGCTTTTTTTTAATTTGGTGTTTGGTTTTGGGATTTGGATTTTATTTTTTTTACTGAGGAGGAAGATAGATCAATTATGATTTAGACTTTTCAGAACTTGTTATTTTATTCTTGGCTCTCTCTGAAGTTCTATCACTGACAGCACTTAGGCTGGAGTTTGTGTGCAAGCACTTCTAGTGTTTTGGTCTCTGATCACTGCTCTCTTTCCTTTGGAGAAGGAAAAAGTAATGCTTTAAGTTCATATATGAGTTCATATAAAGTAGAAAAATAACCCTAAAAACATTGCTTAATCTGTTGGGAAGATAAACTTGCATAATGGCAGGAAGCTGTTCAGCAAAGAGATGAAATTGGAGAGAAATTTTTTAATTTGGTTTTCCCATCATCTTAATATAATAAGCAAAGCAATTTTGTACAGCAGGTCAAACAGTCTGCAAATGCAATTTATCAGTACCAGAGGGATATGACCAGAAATTGTAGCATAGGGGCCCTTTTGCATTTAAGGAAAGGGTATGCTGCAAAGCTCTGCTTCCTTTTGCTCTTTGGTCTTGCATGAGCCCTCAATTTAGGATTGAAGGTGGAACTAAATTCTCATTTTGTATGCTTGTTAGGAAAATCGTGTTATTCTCATTATTCTTTAATCTGTGTCTCTTTAAAAGGGGTGGATGAACTCTTTATGTCAATCTAACATGTTTAGCTACTCAGTGTTGCTAGAAGCATTATTCCAGAAGTCCTCCACTCTGAGAAACTGTTCATGTTCTAGGACTTAAGTATTGGATTCAAAGGGTGTTAAGAAAGTCACATTTAATATCGTAATTCACGTAAGCTCATTCCAGAATTATCTCTCTGCCTCTGATTATAGTTTCTGCTCAATATGAGATAATTACCCACAGCAACAACAAAATCATGTTAAATACCATCCAGTAGTCCATAACCATGTTACTTGTGGATTTAAAATCTCCAAACATTTGTTTCCAAGCTTTCCCAGTGCTCTGCTGCTAACAATAATGCTAAAGGTCACTTGGCAGGAATCCCTTCAGTGCTTTGTGTCAGCAACCAGTCAAATCCTGAGTCTGCTTTGGTGAAACTTGCCATTCAGACCTGATCTGGGGTAAAGAACATGAATGTCACAGGCAGCTGGTCTCCAAATGACCTCTCTTTAGCCTCTGAAAACCTTCTCAACAGATTTATTACTGTGGCTCACAATAGGGATTTAGAGCTGAACATAGTCAAGTGCTGCAGCAGGTGAAGATCTAAGAAGATGAAGAGCTAGGCGGTTTTTTCACAGATGTGTAAATGTGTGGGCAGGGCTCGGCTTTGCTGACTCTTAGCTGCTAGGGAGGAGCAGCAGATGAAGGAAGTGATGCATACTGAGAGTTTTATGCCTTCTTCCCTCAGACAACACCTGTCAGGAGAGAGATCTTGGCCAGATCTATGCCCTCCACCATCCTGGTGCTGCAGTAAAGGCACAGTGCCCCTTCTATCTGCATGCATGGTCCCAGTTCTGCAGTGAGGGCTAAACCAGTGTCCTTGCCTTGGGACTGAGTTCTGGTTATTTTTCTTGTTCCCCTTCAAGTTATATCTATGTATTTGCTGCAGCAATGTGGTATAAAATGCTTTGCAATAAAGTTGAGGACATGGTAAGCAAGCAGTAAAGTTGATCACTTTGATCTGGAAAGCAAGATTTAAAAATCACCAGTGGAACACCTTCCAATATAAAACTTCTTTTTTTTTTTTTTCCCCCAGGATTGTCTGTGTACCAAATTTTCCAGAAAGAGATAGTGCAGGGAAGGAATTACATTCCCACTGCTTTTCAGCTAGATCAAGTGAAAAGCAGACTTTTACAAGAACTTCAATTTTGCCAGCAATAATTTTGCTATCTCCAAAGAACTCCACGTAGGGATATGCCAAATGTTCATGCCTATCCTGGCAAACTATTTGTTCAAGTGTTTTTATGAGGAGCTGGGTAGCTCATGGAAGAGAGCAAGTGCATTCTTACTGCAAAGTGAAAACCACTGGTTCAGCAGATGCAAGCACTCTTTCTCAAGCATTGTGAGCATGCAGAATTTCAAGCTGCATGAGAAATGGCCAGAGTCACAAAACCTTGGCATTGCTAATCTGGTCGTGATGAGTCATTGCTTGTTGGTAATGGAATTCTTTAAAGAGAAGAGTGAGTCATCTTGTGCCATACCAAGCAGGAATTGAATTGCCTCTGGGCTAGAATTACAGGGAAGTAAAGCCAGGGAAATCCTTTTAGTGCTGCAGCAAGAGCACATAGATTACAGGTCCTGATGCAAAATTGATCAAAGAGAACAGGACAGAGATGTGACTCTTAGTGCTAGCCAGCAGAAGAATTTTAGCTAGAGTATCTGAGATGACCTCTCAGTAGAAAATTATCTATGCTTTGTTGCTATTCTGGTTTTTGACATGGGAATCTTGTCCAAGTCTGTCAGAATGATCTGAAAGTAGTCTTTGTGTTAGCACGAAGTCTTACCTCAAAGCATTTTTAATCTGTGTTTAAATTCAATATTTGAAAAAGTTCATAGAGTGGAGAATTTTGCAGCAAGGAATCACCCACCACCCAGGGTTTGGAACATGGGGAACACCCTCTGAGCAGATTTAAAGCTACTTGTCTTCTTAATCTTGGGTTGCTATAAGAGCTACACAGTCTCCTTGTATAAATTAACACCTTAATGATTTCAGGGGTGCCTGAAATATATATAATGCTACAGATTGAGAGTTGTGTCATATCCTCACTGCCTTGTCTCATGACAGTAAAGGATGCTTATTTCATGGAATCACAGAAGAGTTGAGGTTAGAAGGCCATCTAGAGATGCCTAATCCAGCCTTACTGATAAAATAAGGGTCAACTAGAGCAGGTTGGTCAGAGATGTGTCCAGCTCCGTCTTGAGCATATCCAAGATAAAGATTTCACAACTTCTCTGGGCAGTCTGTGCCAATATTTGATCACATTCCAACTAATAGGTTTTTCTTTGTCTTTTTAATGACTTTTTTTTTTTTTCTTTTCTCTTTCTCTTTTTTTTTCCTTTTTTTTTTTTTTTTTTTTTCCCTCAAACTTGCTGTATGTAATTCACCTATAGCTAGACTGGCGTCGCAAAACTGCTGCAGATGCATTCTTCATCAACAATAAAGGCTGATGTTCTGCTGTGCCTTACACACCCATTCCACCCGTGGCTTTGGGGATAATTCATCAGAAGGGCTTTGCAGGTTGCTGCTCTGAGTTGTATACCCTGTGCCACTATCTATCAGGCAGCCTGACCCATGCCATAATGAATTTCTGTAGCTGCAGCAGGGCCATTGCTGCTGCTGGAAGTAACCACTTCATCATATGGAATGAGTAGGTTTGCTTGAGGAAGGCTCTGTGTAACTATGGGGCTTGGCAAATCCTGCAATCTGCTCACAGTAGTGTCTCAACTGATTTCTCAGTTCTTTCTGACTCCTGCAGTATGGGAGTGCCTATGAAATAGAACTCATACCACTTTTCTCAGGCCTGGCCTTCCTCTAGAGTAAACTAAGAGCAGGTGTACTTTTTTTCTGATCTCTGTCACAGTGATAACGTGTAAATACGCTTTGATTTTTAGGCTAGTGTTAGAGTCATGTACTGCATTTTAACCAACAGTGTCCCCATTTGTTATCAAGCTTCTGGCTTTGGCAGGGCTGGCTGATTCAGATTGGTAACACATCCCAGGTCTGGCCAGGAGGGCCCCAAAACTTCCTAAGACTGAAGAAGTCTTACTTATCACTGACATCAAATGTTGAAACAACAGATGCCCGAACATGGGTCATACCAGCACTCTGTTTTAATGAGTTATTATTTTTTTTGGTAACAGTGGCAAATCATCAAACTTTTATAAGGAAACATAGTAAACAAGCAGTTTCAAAAAAAAGCAATTATTTGGTAGCTGTACTAACTAGCACATCAGATGCCCAGTTTATGCCACAAAACTGAGATGGCAAATGATGCCTGGCAATTTGTATTGCTGTATTTACAGTATTTTTCATTCTCTCTTCCAGGTCTCTCATTTCTGTGGCATCCTCAAGAGAAGTTAGTGATACTGAGAAGTACAAATGAGCTGAACCTTCCCTGATCTCGTCCAACTTTGAGATAAGCAAAATGGATGTAAAATGTATAATAAACTTGGGACTCATTAGGCAATCCTTGACAATCTGGTCTGGCTACTTTCTGAACTGAGAGGAACATAGGTTTCAAAGTAGGAGATGATGACATCTAAGCCCTTTATGTGAAATTGTGTGGAATACTTCCCTAGGTGTGGGTAAATTTGTAGGTTAACCGTTTTGAGATACATCTCCACTGACCCCTGTAATTTTCATAATCTGTCTAATATCATTGAAGCATCTTAGTCCCTTTGGATCATGAGGACTCTTTTAGAGTCTTTAGGAGAATACCTATTCCCTAGACTTACGACACTACTTCTTTGGCTGTGGTTTTCTGGTTATATTCACCAGCTGAATACACCACCCAAAATCTGAACTTCTGGTTCAGATGTGTGCACCTGTACCTGTATGATCTGTTTTCATGCAATATCAGATCCTTGTGGAAAACTTCCTGCAGCACTGATAAGAAGGTAGAATATGAAAACTATTTATATAGAAGTGCTCATACTAGGTTTGAGAATGCTTGTGCCATTGTGTGAACACATTAAGAGTATTGGAGTGGCTTCTGTGTTTGCTGAATCAGAAGGGGAAGAAAGCCTGTGCAACATCAGTACTTGATGGTACTTTAGAAATAATTTTATAAGAAGACATAATGATGGTGCTAGACATTTGCTGCCTATGTTGTTTCACAGCAGGTTTGTGAGCATAAAAAAATTAGTGAGTTGTGTCCAACTCATTAGATGATGGTCCTAATTTCCAGCATTAGCAACAGATATGACTCATAATACTTCCCCTTTCCTGGCAGCTTTTCAGGAGCACTGGTGAGGAGTATTGATGCAGAATGTACAGGCTCTGGGCTTTAGAACATGGGACTTCAGGGCCAGCTTTTTGACCTCTTAATGGGAGCAGTGGCTTTCCCTTTCTGCCATCATGTTTGACAATTCATGCTGAAAGTCTTTCGTGACAAAATCTGTTTGTATTACATATACCACTCTGGACACCATGTACAAGCTAGTGGAAATATGCTGCTTCTTAAAGTGTTTTTTAGTAGTTTCTGCCTTGGCTGTCTTTTGCCATTATTTGGGAAAGGGCAGGAGGACAGAAGGAAGAGGAACACAGGCAATCTTTTTCTGTGCAATTTCATCATTCACAACACAAAGATCAATCTGAAAAACTGGAACATGGTTGCCGCTGTCAAATACTGAGTTTGTGACATTTTGTTTTCATTTGCTATGCCCAGTGGATGTTTTTGTTGCTATATGCATGCCATCTTCCTTGGATTCACTTTCCAAGTAGGAATTGGAGGTGAATGTATTTCTTCCACTTCTGGCAGTTAACAAAGCATTAGCCTTTAATTTTTTTTTTCTATTTAACAGCTAGTCGCCTCATTTCTTGTTGTCCTTCAGCTCAGTTTCCCGGTGCTTGCCTGGGTTCTCACTTGGATTTCAGAAGTATCGAGCAGCTGCAGCGCTGATCTGCTGAGTAACAGGTTTATGAGAATTCTGTAAGTTCTTGTTGGTCTTGTTTGGCTTCACTTTGTAAGCAGAGGAGTATACACTGGTGTCACAAGTGCATCTGAAGTTTTGTCCTCTGCTATGCTTCTGCAAAGAGCTGCATGTCCCAGCAGATGGAGTAAGATAAACAGCAAATGCACAGCCATTGATATGCACTGGTTCCCATCACAATTTGAATGCCATGATGTTAACAGTATATTTATAGGTTGTAGTCAGCTGACTGGAAGGACCAGATATTTGCCCCTGCTTTGCAGTTCTGTGAGTTACTGTTAACTGGGACAGCAGATGTCTCAGAAGTAAATTAACAATGACAGTCAACTGGAAATCATATACTTCCCCAAGGTCCACAAGCACCCTACTGTCCTACAAAAAGAGATAAATCAGGGAGGCATGTCAGTAGTTCTTAGGGAATTAGTTGTTCAATCTTTTATTAATGAAAAAAATAATGGATTTTTTTTCCATAATTCAGCATCTTTTCATATAAAACAAAAACAATGTCACAAGGAGAAACCCTGTATTATTTAAAAGCCCATAATTATGCAGAGCATTTTGCTAACATAAACAATAAACCTTGGGTGGCCTACACAATCAAAAATACATGTCTTTTCAGTTGCCAACAGCAGGAGTATGCCAAGAACTGAGTCAGAAATTACTGCCAGGAAGTTTGTTTTTGAAAATAGGCAGGTTGTATTAGGATGCATGGTGAGCCTGTGGGAGTAAGAGACTATCCATGTACCATGAGTTTCAATGTCATTGTTGCACTTGCTTAGGCTTGTAGACTGTGACAGACCCCTTGAAAATGTCAGAGAAGTAATAATAATAATAAAAAAGACAGCTATGGATCTAATCCATGTTTATTTTCCTTTGGTTTTGTTTGGTTGGTTTTTTTTTTTTTTTTTTTTTTTTTTTTAAAATTTAATTTTTAAATAAAGTTTCTGCTTACATAAGTAAACTAGGAAAACAGGTAGCTTTCCTGCTTGAAAACTCCCATATTGTTCTGTGATATTGAAATTCATGTTCCTGGTGCTGTGAATTGTTACCTCTGCAGGAGATTATGCTGCTTTCATTCCCTCAATAAACTACTGCTTTTTCCCCCCCATCTTTTTTACTACAGTTTGGGCTTTATTCAGTGACCGAGGTGATAAATGTATATGCTTGTATTTTAACTGTTAGCAGCCATCTTGCAAATAGCTTGAGTTACAAACATATTTAAGTGTTTTTTACAGGACTTCTGACATGAAGTAATAATGTAACTGTCCATGCAGAATGTTAGAACGTAAAACTTGTACTGGAACTATGATATTGTATATCAGCTTCTGATAAAACTGTATAAAAATTATAATTTTCAAGGTACATTTAATCATAGAGAGTCATTCACAATCTCCTATTCTGGAAAAAGAAAAACAAACAATAAAACAAAATGGCACCCCCCCTCCCAAATCCTCTCTTATTAAAAATATGTACATTACTTTTTCTGTATACATATATATACCTATGTGTGTGTGTGTGTGTGTGTAATTTGATCTTAATGTGGTAAGATCATATAAGTGCTGTTTCTTTCCCTTTCTATTTTAGTTTCTCAGCATGACTGCAGTTGTCTACAGAGATAATTGTAATATTTTTGCTCCTGTTGCCCTAATGAAGGAGGGCAGAATTGCTGTTGCTGTTTCACAGATGAAGAGAAAAGAGGTCAAATGGATTTTCTCAAGGTCACACAATGACATCTGCAGCAGTGCTGTGATTTGAAGCCAAATCTCCTGGACCATAGAATTTAGACTATTAAAAGATTAGAGTATATCAGATTTAACAACTATGAAGACCCCCAAACCAAATGCATAGTTTTTAAGCCTTTTCCTCCCCCCAAACATAACGGCAAATTGTGGGCTTTATTTAAACATCGGTCCAGCAAGGTAATAGCCTTTATCATTACACTTCGCAAAGTTTGATTGGATTGTTCACTCAGCCCCATGTTTGTTGGCATAGGAATGCTGCATGGCAACAGCAATTTTCAAACTAATATTTGTCCTGAATTAGTTACATGCCTCATTGTTCAATAAAAGCTAGCCATTCAGCTTCTGATCCTGAATGGAAGGATTCCAGCTCTTTCTCAATTTCTATCTTTAAAACGCGCCTTTGTTGGACTACGTTCAGAAGAAGTTTCATTTATGATACCCACAGCCTGCCATTATGTGTAGTAGTGATGTATTTTTCCTACGTGCTCCTCTGTCTCACCTGCTCCTGTTTGGCTTTGTTCCTTTGAACAGTCAGCATATTTGGACAGAACATCTTTTCCTGCTATCCTATGTAGCCCTCAGGCTTTGGGAGCCTATTGAAATGCAAACCAGAAACAGGCAGTTGCAGCCTGAATGCCCCTTGTCTTTTCTCCACTGAGTGGGGTTGTCCCCACTGGCTTAAATCAGCACATAAGCCTGAGAGGCTGCTAGTGTTCTGCAGAGACTGAGAGATTCTGCTTACTGCATTTTGGGATAGTTCTCTTCTGGTACCTTAAATAAGCTGATTTTCTGACAGTTTGGTCTATCTGCTTTAGCACTCCACTCTTCCATTTTAACCTTGTCAGGGTTATCCCCTATCTCTCGTGCGTTGATTAGTTGAGAAACTGGAGGTAGGTTAGTTCTGGTGTGCAGAGCTGTAACAGCTTTCCCCCGCACCTGACAGTTTCTGTTCTCATTGACAAATCTCAACTCCAGAAATACTCTGTGACTTTTTCTTTTTTATTTCCTTTCTTTTTGTCCTTTTCATTTTTGGCAGTTTGGGCTGCTTCTGAACAGTTTTCATTTAGGGTCATATTTCTGCTGACTGCAAAGATTCTGCTGATTTCTGCTGCTTCCTTGACTCATTTAATCCCTTGCAAACAGCCACTGCTGGGCTCCCTTAGGAAACCTCACCACAGTGGATGACTTGGGCAACAAAAGGTATAGATACGTATAACTTTGAACTCCAGAGGCCGTAATACTCAATGGAACTTTCTGGACTCAGTAGCTTCCTGTCTTCACTCACAGAAGAAAAATCAGAGGGAAACGTTATGTATAGCAGATTAATAGCTCACTTTGTCCCTCAACATTCTTTTCTGTGGAGAGGAAATACTCAGAAAAGAAGTAAATTGTTCTGAGCTGGAAGAATTTGCAGTCCTGAGCAAATGTGGAATAAGGCAGGCTACCTACCAGTGCAGTGCCAGGACATTAGTGATTTATTTGGCCTGAGCTAGCCTAGTTGGTCTGTTTTGAGAAAGTCACTGTAGTGCACTATTATGCTTCCACTGATATGGCTAAAGGCCTGGTATGTCTCCATCAGCACTTTAGTCATATCCTCCAGTGGTTTTGAAGAACTCATTGAAGCGATTAGGGATGTAGCTTGCTCAGGTTTGGGTGTTCTATAGGCAGCCAGTTGTGCTGCTGTTTTCCAAGAAAAGAGAGGGATACTGTCAGATTTTGCTGTTTAGTGGGAAAACAGGGAGTTGTATAATACTCAAGCTCAATAGTTTAGTTCTGGTTTGTGCCTGTTCTAATATCCAGATGATCCCATTCATCACCAGACTTTTCTGGTCTGGGAGAAGGACCTCATTTAAAACCCTCCTGGCTGCAGGTCAGACAGGGATGTCTGGTACTGGCAAGTTTCTCTCACCAAAATATTCCCTTGCCCTGCTACACAAGTGATCAAAGTAAAGGTGTAAGAAGTGTGTCTGTAGATAAGCAGTTCTACACAGCCATGCCAGGCTTGATTTTCTGCAAGAGCACATGCTAAGTCAAGTCCCCTTAACTATCATTTCTGTGCTGATTTCATCTGCTATTTAGAATATTTCTATAAGAACACCTGATTGTTAGCTTTGCTCTTCAATCTTCCTCTGCTCAGTACTCTTCTTAGATAATTGTGTGTGACTTCGACACCTTTCCCCCACTCAAGCTTTGGATGGAACAGTATATAGAGCTTTATCTCAGCCTTTCCACTCAGCAGGTACATAGGAGATCTCCCTGCTCAAAAACATGGTGCTGAGATTTTTGTCTTGTACATGTGATTTGTGGGAGCAGTAGGGGAGGCAATGTGTTCTTTAAATGTACTTCTGACAGGAGAGAAGACGGCCTCAAGTTTCACCAGGGGAGGTTTAGGTTAGATACCAGGAAAAATTAATTCAGTGAAGAGTGATCAGGCATTGGAACACGCTTCTCAGGGAAGTGGTAGAATCACTATCCCTGGAGCTATTTAAAAAACGTAGATATGGTGCCTAGGGACGTGTTTAGTGGTGTTCATGGCAATGTTAGGTTAATAGTTGGACTTGTTATCTTAGTGGTATTTTCCAAATTTAATGATACTATGATTCTGTGGTGCTATGATTTCAAATGCTTGTAAACTCTGTGTCCAGATGAAGTTTCTGACTCTTGCGTTGTTGACAAATTACTACTATTTCTGAAGCAAAAAAAAAAAAAAAGCCACAAGAACAAAATATGGTAGCTTTGAATGGATGCCTAGAAAATAGTGGGAACATGCCAGGTTTTATATATTTCCTAAGAACATACCAGCTTGCATCTGCTCAGGGAATTTTCTAAATAAATTGTTTCTTTCTGTTTAAGAGAATCTGTCCTTAGCATTTCTCTGTTGTTCTTCAGGTTCTAGGCAAACTTTAAGATTTTAAATCTTTTGACAAGAAGTACTAGCAGCATAATGAGACATTGTATGAGGAGGTACCTCTTCATTATTATTTTGATCTCTGGCTCTTGTTTTTTGTGCAATCCTTCTTGGAAGTCATGGTGACTCAGTGATCACTCTAGAAGAGCTTACTTTCTTCTGTAGTTTTCCTGTGACCTCACATGTCACTTCTAAACATTCCCAGTCTGCTCTAGCCACTCTATGCTTTAGATATTTGACACCATTTGAACAGCTCAGCAGAACAGAGACATTTTTCCTACTTCTGTGTTAAGTAATTTTTGTGCTGTGGTCTCTGGTCAAAAAAGGCATACAATTTTAAAGGAGATAACAGAAACTTACTGTTTTGCAAAGGTGCCTTTCTGTGTGAATGAATGTTTTAGGTTGCTTACAGAACCACCAGCAAATATATTGGCAAAACCAGGTTTATTATAAAGTGAAATCATGACAAAGTTCATTTCTCAGTTCACTCTACTACTTACTAGATAGTTAAAGCAAACAGAGGAAAAATTGGACTGAAATGTAAAATCAATTAATCTGAAACTAAAATCAACCAAAATTATCTGTGTGGAGCCTGGGGATGAAAAAGGTAAAGATGGGAAAGGGTAAGGATGTAAAAAATGAGGAACATCCTCCCACTGAGTCACAAGTCTCAACAGGGACTCCTGTGCAAAACTTAGCCCTGGACTTGAACGATTATTTGTGCCTAAAGAGTTTGACAGCACTAAAACAATGACCTAATTTAAACAATTTACAAAAGATTCTATAGAATTTACTTCAAGCACAATTTATAAGCCTAACTTACTTATCCATCTAAAGTACTTAAAAATCTAAGATTCCAGGTGCATTTTCTGTAGCAGATTCACACCTCGAGGAGTTGGCTATCAACCCAGCCTTTGTCATCATTGTTCGGCAGTGGTCCTCCAAGTAATGCAAACCTAAGAGTTCTCTGGCTCTGAGAGGCCCCACTCAGAAGGAGGTTGCTGGAGGTCAGAGGCTCTCACTTAGGACCGCTGTTTGTATGTTCACAAGAGCATTGGCTTTTACCGCATTGACATCCTGGCCACAATTTGACTTGGTAACTTTGTTTTAAAGTACAATAACAAAAGTATTTTTCCACTTGCCTTGTTATTCAGGCAAGAAAAATAAGTTTCCAATGCTGTTTGTTAAAACCTGGAGCTCATTAGACAGCACCAGGTCCTGGGAGCAGACTGTGTTTCTCATAAGCTCAAGAGGAGCTGAGTTCAGGCAGTGTTCATCAAGACTAAGGGGTAACAGGAGTTTCTGAGATCATAGTGTGGCCCAAGGTTCCAGACAGGGAGAAATGCACTACCAGGCTTTCTAATGTTTCTGGGACCTTTTCAGTGTGTTTTGAGCATGTTTAGGTTTGAGTGGGTTTTAAGTTGCTCTGTACTTTTGTTCTATGCTTCTAAGGGAAGGAAATTTGTGTAAAGGAAAAGTTTTTTCAGTTCTCAGTTTCCTTATTTTGATAGACAAAGAAACTGTGGGCTGAAATATTGTATTTTCACTTACAGCCAAGGAACTATTTTAAATGCTTTTTGCAACTTCAGAAGAAATTTTAAAAATGCTAATTGAGGAACTTCCAATACACAGATTGGACTTGCTGTCATGTATGCATCTGTTTTCTGTCAAATATTCCTTGACACACCTTCTGTTCATAATTAATCTCATTAATAGAGCAAATGTTTAAAAAGTGTTCTGCCTACAAGACAAAAGTCAGAAGACTTGCACTGCTATAAACAATCTTCAAATGTAAGTCAAACAACCATTTTATTTAATCATCATTTTAATTTATGTTGCAATAGCAGAGTAAAATGCAAAATATTGAACATTACGATTCTATTTATTTAATTGAAATGGAAAATTACAGTGGAAAATGAAATATTCTGATTTTTTTTATACTGTCACATCTTAAAAATTTTATCTCTAATCACAGCAGGAAACATATTTGGAGAATACTGTTCTGATGTCCTAAACACCTTTACTTATATATAAGGTTGATTCCATTGCCAAACTTTAAGTCGGTTTTTCTTCCTCACTCTAAAGTCCTCCCTTGTGGTAATCCTCATTTTCTCAGCCTATCCGGAATGTCCTTATTACTTGCCCTATGGGTTTTCACCAAAAGAGCTCAACACATTTCAGAAGGACTGTTCTCCAAACAAATAGTGTACTCTTAGTATTTCCACTAAGGCTTGCTGAAGCAGAATATTACTTTTTCCTTCCAGCAAGTCCATCCCTGAACAGATTTTCCTGTTAGTTTTCCCGAGCAGAGCAGTCCAACATTACTCATGAAGCTTCACAGATCCCAGATTGCTCCAGACTTCGCAGAGTCTGTAATGGCACCATGGTATTGTCCAGCCTATTAATTCCACCTGATGATAGTTTTGGGCCCTATTCCCTATTCAAAGTCTTCCTTTGTTCATCCTCATCTGCTGGAATAAGTGGCATGCTACCACAGATACCTATCCTGCAATTAAGAGGAGCAATATATTTTGGTGCTTAGTGGCAGCTACTAATATGGGCCCTAAAAGAAATTTTTGTGCCCCTGAAGGTCCTTTCTGTTCCCAATCAAGCCAGCTGAAAGCCTTTGGGATGCTCAGTGCCGTGGGGCTACCTGACATCTGATCTAATGCACTGAAAACGCCGCTTCTGATCCCTGACTTCTGCCATTTGTCTGATGTTTACTGCAGCTGAGCCCATAGCAACTGCAGTGGTGGATGTGAATGGTTTAGCAGATCAGCCTGAAGATGTGTGTGACTATTTCAAAGTAGACAGTTGTCTGGACATGTTTGGCATTGTTAATGGCTGCTTTATATGCCTAGAACGGATGTTATGCCGCAGACCAGCAGCCTGTAGAAATAGAAATAATTAATCCACCTGCAGTATCCCAAGAATTGCCTGCAGGCTGTCCACAGAGCCCCAGGGCTCCATGCTGCTCCCATCAATATCTGGCTGTGAGGATAACATGCTTATAAATTGCAACCAATTTGAGGCACCCACGCTGAAATGCAGTGCTTAAGTGAAGAGAGAGGAGGACATAAAGGGCAGTGAGGAAAGGCAATTTAAAAGGATAAAGTTGCTCTTGAACTGCTTGATTTGCTTCTTCCTTTAGGGGTGAATTAGATTGAAGAACAGACCCTACAAGCCCATTGCTAGGGTAAGTCGGCAGAAACTCTAACCCTGAACCTCTACAGTTCAATAGCTTATAAGCTGTCTAACTCTTCTGCCTTTCTTCTGGCGTGGTGTGGTTACATGATGTATGCAGAGGACCAGCGGTGTGCTCGGGGTCACTCAGGTGTTGGGGACAGGTGTGTCCTGTGGCACAGGCAAGTCTCCTCATGGGTTTGCATTGTCAGAATGTTATCTGGCACTACTCTGTCGGCCTCCATCAAGTCCTGCTGCTGCAGCAGAGCATCAAAGCCTTTTCTCCTGCAAGGCCACTCCTTTGTTTTCCCTCAGCCAAATGAGGGCTCTCTCCTTATTCAGAGTCCTGATGGAGTAGTACCAGGTTCTCTGACATTTGCAGGATCAGCCCTCTGTTTATTTTACCTGTTCTGTGGACTAATATCCATTTCTGTTTCATCTGTTTTGGTTTAGTTAATCTTCCTATATGGACCATGGAGGATAGATTTCACCAGCTATGGAGGACAAATTATGAGATGGTTAACTACTGTGTATGTTAAGATTGAAGCCTGTGCTTTACCAATAGTATAAAAGCCATTGTTTTATTACTTTTTCTTGAGTATTCTGATTTCAGACTGTTCTTAAGCTTGTGTGAAAGGAACTCTTTTCTAAAAAGAATATAAGAAGAGGATGCAGGGGTCTCTCTTGAGCCTCTGAGTTGGCATAGGAATAGCAACTGAAATAATCATTTTTATGGATCCATAACAGACATAATGCTAGAAAAAGCAACAAACTGTTTATAGCATTACATGTTGTTGTTCGGAGGTTTTTGCAAATATAAGAAAGAAATCTCTTATTCCACCCACAAAAAGATGTTAGTCCTTTTCAAAAAGCCCTGAAAAAAAATGGAAATCATGTTGGTTTAATTTTTGCTAGTTGACCACTGCTTTTATTTACATAGGCTAGAGAAGCTAGAGGTTGGAGAAATAAATGGGAATCATTGTTTATATAAAGCTGGTGAGCTGGAATTCCCTCTGACTCTATTTCAGTTACATTTCTTTCCTCCTCTTTTATTGCCCATTGTTTCTAGATTCAAAGAAAAGGCAGTGTAGAATGAAATGCTGCTAGTTCTGTAAGAAATACATCATCCAGACCACAACGGATTAGAGGGACTATTAAGCAATGCATGCTGGAAAAAGCAATTAATCTGCTGAGAAGTAATTTTCCAAGGGCGACATTTTTCACTGACTACATATTTTAAGAGCTATCTCATTATTTATACTTCCTATAGGTTAGCATGCTTCTCTCTTTATTGCAAATGTCTTTAGAGAAGAGGTAGCCTAGATTCAGACTGTACATATTCCTCTTCCTAGAACTTAAGCAAAACTTTGATGTCTTGGAAGCACTTTCATTAACTGATCTTTCTTCTCAGAGTTTCTGCTGCTATCTCTGTGTCCCCCATTCCAGGGAAATTCAAGTCAGGGGTCCAGTCTGTCACGCTGTTAGATTAGGATCATTTTAAGTCAGCCTCTGTGTCCTGACCTACATGTCACCTCACTGCTTCCTTCAGTCGTCTAGAAGAGCTAGTCAAAAAGATGTTCTTTGGTTCTCCTTCTGTGTGCTGATTTGCCACTAATGAAAGCGTGTGGTGGTGTGCTAAATTCCAAGCCAAGTGTTTTCCCATGGTTACTGCCCTGCCAGCCCAGCTGTCTGCCTGCTCCTGCTCTGTGCTCAGGCTGCCTGTATTCCTCCTTCTGAAGCTTCCATCAACTGTACTTTGTGAGCAGGTTTTTGCACCCACTGGAGCAAAATTGCAAAACATGTATTTGAGGGTGGAGAATGAAACTAAGGTGAAAGGTACATCATCAGTCTTAATCAACCTGCTTTGGTCTGAGCCAGCTCCAATCAGCCAGAAGTGGCAGCTTTCCCTCTCTTTCACTTGGTATGACTCAGAGCAGGCATGCTGAACAGTCAGTGTACAACTTATTAACAGTGACTAGGCCAGGCTGTGACCTTTCACTGCCAGGTCTCCTGATGCAGCCGAAAAAGGAAGTTGCTGCTCTAAGATTCCACCTTATGTTAGAATTGGCTTTATATAATCAATTCAGGGAGATAACAGCAAGAAAACTTAAGGACCCCTATTGAGAGAATAGGCAGTAATTTTGCACTCTTTCTGCTGTTATTCTTGTGAAAACAGTCCAGCAGCACTGTCAGTTTCCAGTAGAGACAGGTGAGTAACACAAGTGTGCTCTTCTAGACAAACATGCATGCCTAGACTGTTCCGTCTCTCTGTGGATGAAGTTTTCTCAGTGCTTTCCTCCTTCTTCTTTGGGGACAGACAAGGCAACTGCCTTATTCCTGCTGTTAATTTATGCATTTGATCATGTCCCTCCCAAAACAAATCTCATATCAAGATGTGGAAGGTGGAAGCAGGAAGGGCAGAGTTTAAATCCAGCTTACAACTACATCAAAAGCGCTGGGTTACCTCAGCACTGTACATAGCAGATTATTTTAACCAAGAAAGAAAAAAAAAAAAAAAAAAAAAAAGGAAAAAAGGTGTCTGGAAACTCCTGTGTGTAAGAGAATCACAATGAAGGATCTCATGCAGAAGTTTCTGTGCTACACCACTGTGTACTGTCTGGTGTTTCTCACCTTGGAATCATAGGGAGTCATTATGCCATGTGGGGAAAGACCGTCTTGTTCTTCCCTTCTGCAGCACAGGAGCCCTCATAAACATGACACCTGTACCTATTGTTATCCATCTGTTGGTTTTTAAAGGTATGAAATATGTAAAGAATTCTGAAGGAACAGTTCAGCCATGATAGCCCCCCAGGAGGGCTCCTACCCTCTCTGGTGAGGCGACCCAGCACAGTTACTGTTTTTAATGGGCATAAGCAAGCAACAACACAATGAACGAAAATCAAATTCTGCCCAATGAAGAAGGGGCAGAGCATAAAGCCACCACTAGCGGTGTATTAAAGGAGTGTGTATGTAAAACTGTTTATCTATGGAAAATCAACCATTGAAATCTTGTGTTTCTGTAACTGCTGAGAATTAACTACTCAGAAATAAAGAAATTACTTGAATTGTAGGTTAGTTTGATCCAGAGTGTTTTCTATCTACCAGGCACCCAGCTAAAATTATCCTTCATTACTAACAGTGTAACAAGAAATCATTGTATAATAAGCTCAGAGGTAGTATCGTACGACTTTTCTTGCTGTAAATTGGGGATTTTTTCATTATTCTTAATTTGCTGGGTGAGAAAGAAGCCATTTGCACCAGCGTTGCTGCCAGATTCAGTGACAATGAGTCTCTTCCTGCTTTCTCTTCCTTCTCTCCTTTCTCTCTCAAGCAACATTAAAAGAAGGATTGAGAGAACATTGAATACACATGGATAGAGAGAAAGTGGGAACGGCACTGTGCCTCAAAGCTAGAATCCTGCTAAAGCATCTCAGGCACAAAGAGGTGATGAAACAGCTATAAAGAATTCTATTATTTTCTACCTGTAAAATGAAATTGCAATCATCGGTCCTGCTGTGTCCATGCAAAGTTGCATTAAGGCTGATTTTGAAGCTGGTTTCTAGTATGTTTATAGCAATGAAAAGTAAGAGCTCCTTGTTTAAAGAGTTTAAAGAGTCTAAGTGTTGTATAGAGGTCCATATAGGTTAAAAATAACTGAAGTTGTATTACTTACTCTATCTTTTTTTTTTCCTTTTTAAACATCTAGGCTGCGTGTAAAGAGGGTTTTGTCAAGCAAGCTCTTCCTCCTGTGGAGCAACTCTTTAGTGCCTGAAGTACTGGGAAGAGTGAAGAGATCTAAATTCAGAGTAATAAATATAAAAATTGCTGATGAGGGTCTTCACATGGCTTCTAGGTATACAAAATGTAGCTAGTGAAGTCTTCTCCTATCTGAAAGACAAACAGTATTTCCTTTCTTGTGCTGTTGTACAGAGTGAATCTACTGTATTGGAAAGAAGTCCTAATTTCATGCCATCTTCCCTACGTGAGAGATTTTAGACCCAGAAACCTCAAATATCCTCAGAGATCTCTTGAGCTGTATACCACCCTCCCCTCCAAGGGCTGTGCACAAGAGTGCAGTGTCTGTTGCTCTCCAATTCTTTTTTTTTTTTAAACTTCATCTGCCAGACAGCTAGAGGAGGAAAAAATATATACTTGTTGATTTTTGCTGAACTGTGGTAGTTCATACTGCACGTTTCTTCAGTAGCTATTTGGCATAGTGATGGCAAATTGAACTTGGTGTTGCTGATCTTTCCAAAGTGGAAAACAGCTTTCATTGCTTCAGTAAGTCTTTCAGTGTACTTCAGAGAAGGGCAATTTAAACAGAATGCAATGCTGAAATCAAACCAACTCTTCCACTGAGCGCTGCCACAAAGAATAGACAACACTTCATGACTTTTCTGCTATGGACTGCCAGCTCTGTGCCTCAGCTAGACAAACAGTTATCTTCTTTCTGTCTTGGAGAACCAGGTTTGCCCTGCTAGACAAGTTCCAGGACATCAACTTTAGCAGCAACAACACACCTGTGCCTGGGATACAAATCACGTCAACCAGTTGTTGCCTGTATTTCATGCTATGTTGGGTTTGATTTATAACATCTGCACAGCACAATTCATCCCAGTCATGGAAAAGGTACAGTGAGTGCACACCATACAATTGAACATGCCATCATTCATACTTCTGAAAAGGATCGCACAAAACCTTCTGAAGGAGCTGACTGACCTTATGTGGAGAGAGATTAAAACTGGAATAGTGCATTCATTGATATGTGTGTGAGGAAAGTGAAAAGGAAACTCAGATGAGTCTATGCACTTTTCCCAGATTATCTGAGATTTATTTGAGGCAATATGTAACTTTTAAAAAGGAAGCATAAAAGTCGTTATTTCTGGTAAAGGATCCCCTCCACTTACCTGCTGGCAACTGTCTTCCCAGTGAAACCCAGGACAACATTATCCTTCTTTGTGCAAGAAGTGCAAGAGTGCACTGTTGCCTCATGTTCAGCTTGGTGTCCACCAGGACCCCCAGGTCTTTTTCTGACCAGCTGCTTCCAAAACTGGGTGGCTCTCAGGCTCTTCTGGTGCCTGGGGTTTTCTCTCTCAAGGCGCAGGACTTTGCACTAGTCCTTGTTGAAACTTATAAGGTTTCTGTCAACCTGCTTCTCCAGCCTGTTATCATCTCTCAGAGGGCCAGTACAGTCGTTTTGCATATCATTACTCCTCAGTTTTCTATTACTTGCAAACTTACTGGGGATATACTTTGAGCCATCTTTCAGATGACTAATGAAGATATTGATTAGGATTAAACCTTTTATTGACACCTGAGGTACGCTGTTATTTACTGACCTCCAAACACACCTTGTTCCACTGATCTCCACATTTCTCACCTGGCCATTCATTTGTTTTTCAAGCCATCTCATTGCCTTTTCATCCAAACTAGACATTAACATCTTGTCTAAGAAGATCCTATGGGAGACAGTATTAAAAGCTTTACTGAAGTTCAGGTAGATGATATCATTGCCATACTTTCATCTACTGAGCAGGTTGCCATCTTCCCATACCATTCCTCAGTCTTGAACCAAAACTTCCCCCTTGCTTCACTGATACTGCATGTGTATAGCTGACTTCACATGAAAGGTGGTATCTTATTCATAGCAAGTGAGTGTAATTGGTGTTTCACCATTGGGACAGTAGGCCACCTCTCTTTACAAGAGAAAGAGTTTTTATCTGAAGTTGTTCAGCCAGAAATTGAATAACAGGCTAGTGTTGATCTGAATTCCTCCTCGGGTTTATTATCTCTGCTAGTTACTGAAAGGACTGGCTGGGGAAGACACCTGCAACAGGAAGCAGCCTGTCTGTCCCCCTTTAATTCTGATGACCAAACCATCTTTAGCAGGGAATGCCATACTTCCATGTACCTCTAGACCTCATAGCAATGGAGAAGCTGAAGGCAGGAGGAAAGCCAGACAGATCTCGACAGGTTGTTAGCAGGAAGCTATGATGAGTAAAGTGCAGATCAGACACAGGAGGGACATTTGTTTCAGAAAGAAGCCTGGGTACAGTCCAGCCACCATTTACCCTGTCCTGCTCCATCTGAGGTAAGGGATTTGGCTGATACAGAGTTATTTACTGCCCCCTTAGTGTGACGAAGAATCAAGAATGCAGATGTTCCCTCCTCAAAATGACATTCCAGAAAAGAAATTAATCTGGATGTCCTGTAGTTACCTTGCCTGCATCTCTCATGAAGGCTTCATCTTTCAGGATATTTCCCCATTGAAGATGAAAAGTTTTCTAGCTGAAGAAACATATGGAAGTACATTTTATTATATGAAGTACTGCCACTGTGTTTGAACACTCTCCCCCCTCGATATGATTTCTTGAGGTCATATAATAGCTTTTCATGAGGCCTATTTTTGAGTGGTTGCATTATAACAAGACCATATCACATACAGTCATAGGGATAACCGGATGCCCTAGTTTATGGCCTCAGCTCAGGTGAGTAAATATTCAGTTAATAAGCAGTGTATGGCTTTCTATAGTCATAACATTTATAATAATATCTAATCATCTTTTACTGTTGTCATATATTCACAGGTGGGTATTTAAATAGAAATTCCCTGGAGAGTCTTTGGGCTAATTTTATAAATAAAAAGGACTCATTCTAACAATATGGTTCATTGTGCCTTCATTACTTACATAAATCTTTTTCTTCCCCAACTGCTTTTAGAGAACATTTTGTCTACATAAAGCATTGATTTTATTAGGTAGTTTTACATACTTTATTAAGGTTGAAATTTTAAAAATATTAGTTTCAATATGGTATTATAAAGTTGTGGGTTGATATTACTGTGTGTTGCTTGGCCATTTTCATCTTGTGCTTGAGCTCAGGCACCCCTGAGAAGGACAAGATGTTGATCTTGCAATCAAAACAGCTCTTGGGAGAATGGGTAAGAAACTATCAGACAAGTGCCATAGGATTTTCGGTGTCTTCCCACGCAGCCTGTGAAAACTAGTATAATTTTCTCTCATCTTCATCTGTTTCAGTGGATTGCCCAATGAGGCACCAATATGTGTAGTGACAGCTCTTGTGGGTGTGATCCAGTTATTGTAAATATATGTCAGTGGAGAGAGGAAAAACTGAACAGGCACCCAGGTTTCTTGTTAGAGTGCAAGGGAACCATCCTGGTTATTCCTTCTCCCCTCACTGAGTTTCTTGGTAACAAGGGTTACCTATGTTGCTAATGTCAGATGATCAGAAAATTTTTGATCTTTCTGTATTGTCATGGCTGAGGTAATCATATAATGGATGAGGTGTATAGTGAGGTCAGAAATCTTATAGCACTTGAGAATCTAGTCCATAATGAGGCATTAAAAAGATCCAAAAGCTCTGTTACCCTAATAGAATTATGAGAGAATTATCTCTTTCCCTTCCTGGTCTTATCTGCACTAAACACTCCAGGATCAATGTGAATCTTTCCCACTTACCCTCTTCAAAGAGCACTGAAAAAAACTGCTGTGTACTTTGACAAAGTTATAAGCGTAATAAAATTGGCTGTATAAATGTCATGTTTGTCTATAAAGTCTGCATTACTTCTGAGAATATTTATTCTTTAAAGAAAAACAAGCAAAGAGGAAGAGAAAGGAAACCAAATTGTATTTTAAAAATAATCCAGTTTCATAGGAGGTACAACCTCAATCTCCTTTTATATGGACCTTACATGTTAATTCATTGCTTGATTAAGTTCTTCATATGGCCTAGTTCAGCCAAGTTTAATTTCCTCTAATTCTACATGCTTAGGTAGTCTTTCTAAAGTCTACAGGAATCAGTTATTTCATTATAGATAAAGTCTGTTTAATGATTTGTTAACTTGGGATGGAAAGTGCAGAATCAGATGGAAGACGGCTGTAAAAGGGACATGTGGGCTACCTTCGTGTCTCACTGAAGGACTAACTCTGCCTTACACATCCTGGCACATCATAGCCCTGGCTGTCTTTAAAAGTTTCCAGGGGTGTACACCACAATTCTCTCTATAGCACACTTTGCCTGATTTCCCTCAGTGTCTAACACATAGCTTCCTTAAGTTTATTTAATTACACTGCTTCCTGTCCTATCCACTTTGTGCATAAGAATTGTTATTCACTGCCTCTTTGCAGCAGTCCTTTATGTCTCTGAAGCAGTTGGTGGAGCTCCTTTCAAGTCTTCTTTGGGAATTCCAATTATGTAAACATCTGCTTATTCTTTCTGATTGCCTGATGTGCCACATATATGTCTCAAAATGTCAGGTCCCCACACTGCAAATAGTATTCCTGCTGAAGTCTTAGTTGGGATTACATCTTGCATTCTCTAGTCATGCATCTCAGAAGAGATTTTGCTTTTTATGTTTTCTTTTCTGTCACAATTTAATCTCTGGATGAGATGAACCATTTATCATGATGTGGAATCAACCAGCAATTTGTACATTACCACTGACATAACAGTAAAATGCACAGTTCCCTGTAAGGTGGTTAGGGTAAGCAGAATGGGAGCTTCAGAAAAATTTATTCATAGAAACCTTCCCATTGAGTCATGAGATGCAGAAAGGACCCTTCTTCTTTTTAAAGTCCTTCTCACTTAGGAGCCACACTTAGTCCCAGAAAGGAGAACCTCCACTGTAATCAATTAGTTATGAGCATGTTTGAATCTAGACAGCAATTTAACCTTTCAAGCATCTCGTTATTCTTTAACATGGGTCCAATAATTATGAAAAAAAAGGGAAAGCAGCAAGTGTAAAGAGTTTTCTTGCCCCAAACTTTCAGCCATAACAGCATTAGAAAAGGACAGTCTCTGGAAGTTCTGTCTGAAGGGATGAAAAAATTTTCTTTACTGAGAGGGTGGTCAAACACTGTCGTAGGTTGCCCAGAGAGGTTATGGAGTCTCTGTCTATGGAGATACTCAAAACTCAACTAGGTGTAGTGTAACTCATCCTGCTTCAGCAGGCAGGCTGGACTAGATGATCTCAAGGCAACCCTTTCAATCTTAACCATTCCGTGGTTCTGTGAAGTGAATAAGCTCTAGCCTGTGGGTTAACTGCCTGTTGCACTTTGGTGCTGCCAGTTTTAATTGGTTCTGGCTTTTCTGAGCGATATAATTGGATTTTACTTTCATTTTGCTGAGGGAAAAAGGCACTCCTCTGTTTAAAACTAGGAACTTTAAGCGTGCATTCCTCCTTGCAAAATTGTTGCTATTCTTTGCACTGCAATGAACAAGCTGTTACACTGGAAACCTTGTTTACAGACTAGAAGGAAGCACATTTCTTTTATTAGTAAAGTCAAGAATCTAATGTTTAACTGTAACATCAAAGGATTATTCAGTTTTAATCTAGCTCCAAGTGCTGCAAAAATGAAGGATAGCAATGCAGCTGGAGAGCTTCTGTGAAATTGACATCTCACATAAACTCACTCATTTCACCCCTTTCTGTGTTGTGCTCACCCGTACACTGCTCCCCTGTCTTGAGAGATTCCACACTGGTGGAGGTCATGGGGAGATGTTACTGGGAGCTGTCAGCATCCAGAGCTCTTTGACAAGAAAAATGTTCATGTTATGAATTCTTCCTTGTCCCTCCAGGATCACTTGCGATAATTTGTTGCTGAGACACTGCTCTCTTTCTAAGCTGCTCTGCAGCTCCATGATACATCCAAATTTACTACACCCTGGGCCATCTCAGTATGTTCTCTCTTTGTTCTGTTCATTGCCCCTAAACCCAGGCTGTCCAGCTCCAGGTTCACACTTTAGCTGACCTTGGGCCATCTCTTTGCAGCTGCGCTCCTCTGTGCCACATCCCATGTCTTTTTCAAGGCCTCTGCTGTCCTAGCAGCTCTGTGTTTGTCAGCACTTTGTCATCATGTTGCTGTTGTATAAATCTCACTGCACATCGAGTAGCAGCTTGGTTTTGCTGTCTATGCAAAACTAGGGTGGTACACACAGAGAGAAGCAAGAGTAAAACAGGTCAGGCCCAGGCACCTGGTCAGCTGGAGATATTGCTGTCACAGCCAAGAGAAGCTAAACAAGGCTACAAGCAGGACAAGGAAAGTTCAGAGAGGGCAAACCTCAGAGGTTTCAGTTCACAGGCCTTGCACCTTGCGTACAAAGTTTGCAGTCTTTACTGAGAATAGCAGAGCTGTATCACACGACCACAGGATTCCCACACCGCTGATTTCTGGGTCTGACCACCCTGTTCAAAGTTGCTGGCATACTGTTGTCAGTAGAAGTTGTCTCCTCATGCTGCAGTCCTGGGTCATCTTTGATTAACACCTGTTTCCCAGATAATATCTTCTGTTTAACAGCTGTGTCCTGGTGAGGGTTACTCTGTCTGGAAAATCTTTCTTTAGGTGACTCTTCTAAAAGAAACCCACATCAGCTAGATGAGATAAAGGACACTTTTGCCTGATAGTGGTATTTTTCCAGCTCTCTTTTCCAAATTGCTATTTATTCATCCAGTTAATTCATGTACTTATCTGGTGTGAAATGATTACCATAAGCCCTAGGGTCCTACCTGCTTATCTGCCATTGAATTCTCCTTTGTTCCCCATCATTATTTTTGGTAGACTTAAGCCTATTGGCTGGTGTGCTTGTTTTCAACATCAAATGAACAAATACCCCATTTGCCTCCAGTCTGATAGTCCATTTGTCATTTGATACAGCACTGTCTATTGCTCCTGTAAACAATCTCTCTGCTGTTGTTTTCAGGCTCTTTGTGCTACTCTGTTTTTGAATGCCCAAAGAGACTTGTAGGGAGATGAGGCTCCTGCATCTTGTGTCAGCACAATCTCAGTCTGCAATGTCTATTGCAGTAAAAATAAAAGCCCACATTATTTCCTGTTTTATGACCTCTGGATTCATTTCTTTCTTAGATATTTTCATTATTTGGACTCACATTTAAAATGACAAAGCCTTGTGGTCCTCATATAGACTTATCACGATATGTAAAGCTTCCTCAGAACATAAAATTATCATTGTTTTATCAAATGTTAATTTGGGATCTCACATGATGTCTTCCTCTGCTGCCAATACCCTCCATCTCCCAAGAATCCTATGATGCCTGATGGTTTTTTAGATCTTTTTCTTTTATACCCTTCAAACCTTTTTATACCCTTAATACATTTGAAACCCCTTGCCTTCCTTATACCTTTCACATATTTCTTGTACCCTTCACACATATCCCTTGTGCCCTATTCCCCACATACCTATAATTCTTGTAGTCTGATATGTAGCTTAGTTTGGGGGTCCTACCAAGCAAGAAGATGAAACATACCCAGTGAGACGTCAACAGCTCTACACTCTCTCAGAGCTGTAGGCTCCAACCTTGATGGGCCTCTTTCTCTGGAACATGTTTTTGTAAACTAGACTGGAATTTCATTGAGGGAGGCTGAGGGGCGTAGGGGGACTGTTACTCAATCTATCACATTTCTTATTGGGGATTTTAGATTGATATGCTAATATGTGAAGTCCATAAAAACTGTATTCTGGGGGTGTTCGGGGTTGGGTTCCGGTACCCGTGTTCAGGGCTTAGCCTGTTCCTGCACCTGTGTGGACCCGTGCTCTGAGTTCACGGCACTTGGATGCGTGGGGGGCCCAGGTGCTTGCTGCCGTATTTCCATCTGTAATGGGCTTTGCTCCAAGGATCCTAGTAAAACCAAGGTAATTACCCTTTTCCCCTGCTACTGCTGTGTCTGCCTCAATTTTTTTACCAAGGAAAAAAGGCACCACCTAGATTTCTGCTTTTCTCTAACATCTACATGGTTCTAGCCCTACAAACTGAAAGACAGATTCTTCAGACCTCTGTCAGCTGCAACTGTTTTTTCCTACCCAGTTTTTTCTTGTATTACATTAACAAAACAATTTCTTTCTGGATGTCCAATACCATCTCAGCACATTTCTGTCGCCCCATTATTTCAGAAGGACTCTTCTTAATTCGTTTCACTCATGACAGCCTACACTGTCCAATAATCAGTCAGTACTAACTACCCCAGCAGAGATCTGGCCCTGCTTCCTTCTCTATATTTTCCTGAGTGGAGAGGTGTAGCCAGGGCTGCTTCAGAACACAACAGCTGGTTCAAAGGCAGCTCTGGGAGGGTGACATAAAAATGCACTTTCCCACCCATTCTAGATTAATTAAAAAGTAGATAGACACATTTAATCTGGCTTTTCTTCTGCTGTTGTACTATTCCACTTGATACAGACTTACACTTTTATCTTATTTCTTAAAAAAAAAAAAAGGCTGTATTTCTATAGCTACCCAACTGTCTTTAAACACCTCTTCTCTATCTCTTCTCAAACCTAATTTTAAATTTGAAACAAACAAAGCTGAAATTGATTGAGATACAGAGATCTCCAAGAGGAAAGAAATCCAAATACAATGCCCCTGGCTCAGGGAAAAGCAGTTGCAGTTCAGTCCTTTCCAGAGGCAGCAGCCAGCTTGTCAGTAATCCTGTTTGCATCAGACAGTGCTCCAGTAGCTCCAGATTGGTCTGCAGCCCACTAAAGAGGGAGAAAGGAGCACTGGGAGAGAGGTGAGGGATGGTGGAGGATAGGAAACCTGCTAATTTACGAGGGGATATTAGGAAAGAATCCACAGAGATCTCTAGACTGTTTGACTTAGTTTCCTCAGTGGCACTTGAAACTGCCCCTCCAAATTGGGGTGCAGTGAGACTGAAGTATGCTACATGGCTGCAATTGTGGCCATGGAAAGGAGGGCAAGTTCTGGTAGCGCTCTTGAAACTTTATTTTACCCATCTGTAAAATGGTATTTATACCAACTGCCTTGGATGTGGGTTTGATTAGAAACTGTAGTGCTAGGTTGCAGTCTCTGCCATGTGTTACCTTTTTTTGGTGCTGCTTTCCCTGTAGCATTTTGGTGATTGAGAGGTAATTGTTGTCCTGAGATTCTTGAACATCTCTGAAACACAGCAACCGGTGTCTGCAGAGAGAGAGCACTCATGTCGGAAAAAATATTTCTGCCAAAATATTCTTGCAGCCCCCGAATACACAGATCTGAGCTAAGACATAGAGATGTTTCTGACTCAAAGGGTTCCTTGGACAGCATTCAGAATTCATTAAATATGTGTGTGTGGGTACCTTCATTTAATCCATATTTGAGAAGAAATCATGAGACTACATGGCTATTCAGCAGTCCGCTTTGTGCCACCATCACGAGTTCCAAGCATAAAAGAGTACAGAATTACAAACACATTGAGGAATAGTGTGAAGTATTTTATTGTACGCATTTTGTTCTCCTTGCCAAATTTCCTGGATAAGCAATAAAATGGCTTGGACACCATTCCACTAAATGAGGTGTAGGTAACACACCGTTTAGTTAGCCAATGCTTTGTAAATATAGCCCTCAACACATATTTGAGTGGCTAACACTCTACCTATTTATTTCTAAATTAAAGGTCATCTGTGGCAAGTTTTCTTCATGATATTTCAGAATTAGCTGTAAAAATGTCAGCACATTCTGCAAAACATCATTTGTCATGTTTCTTGCTAAAATAGTCATTGCTAAATTGGACTAATCAATGCAAGTGTTTGCCATTTGTGCCTTGTAGAGACAGTTTCACTGTGTTTCCACCTCGGCATTACTAGAGTGAAAAAAACAAGGAAAACCTTTTACCTATCCTCTGTGCTGGGGTTAATCCAGAACTTGGATTCATCCTCATCCTATGCCTTGCTCAAGACAAGGAAATTTCCTTGTTCCACAGGAAAATCAGGAGAGGCCAGTAATTGATTCACACTCAGAGCAACCCTTATTCTCTTGTGTGGAGTGTGAAGTGTCACAGCAACGGTGCACTGAGCACTTTGTTTCTGCTCTGGGTTGAGAACAGTGAAGTGACAGATAACATTTTTCATTTCTGTTTCCATCCCTTGAGAAGCCCAGATGAAGACAGATCAATGGATTCCTCCCATTTACCTCTACCTGGCATTTGGTATTATGCATGCAATAAAACTTCCAGAAAACTAAGTTCATCCTTATTTGAAAGATCACATCTTGTGAGATACATCTGAGACAGCTGCCTTTGGAGGTTAAAGGCACTTGATGTGCTCCCTACACTCTCAGTAGCTCATGAGAAGTATCAGATCTAATACGACTTATGCAAAATATGTTTCTTATTGCTTGGCTAAAAAGGTTAGGTTTGTCTCTGAGGAATGATTTTTAAAGGTTACTTTAATGTCAAATTAGTGGGTTTGATTTCATAGTAATACAATTTTCAGTGTTTGGTGTATTCTTTTAGTTAAAATAGGTATTGGATGACATTTTAAAAGCAATCTGCTGTTTTTCCTACCTGAAACTCAAAAGTATAGTGATTAAAAATGGAAGGTCACAAAAGCATAACTAAAACAGTTGCCCTTGATTTAAACGCAGAAGTAAAATTTCTCTCCCTGGATACTTTCTGCTCATGTGCTTATTCATATCCATATCCATATCTGAAGCATCATTCTGCTTCAGCAGCTGCAGACCCTGACTCAGAATTGGATGCCCTCCTTGTGTTGGATATACACACACATTTAGTGCCTTTCCCTGCTCCTGGAAATTTTCCCATGTAAATTCAGAAGGGCTAGAAAGAAATATGCTGAGAAATGGAGAGTAAATGACTTGCATAAGGGCATGCTTCAGATCAGTAGCTGAATTTGGACTACAGCCCATATCTTTTACACTTCTATCTAGTGTGCTAGCTTCTCAACTCCTGGATAAACTAGGCAAGAATACATTTCAGTCACCACTGAATTAGAAAATTTATTTGCTGTATCAAACAACCCTGTGGTGGTATAGTTATTAACAGTGTCATTTTCATTAAAATTTTCAAAAGTAAGGGTTGATCTCCAATTTTTTTTTTAAGTAGTACCTGGTTTTGAAGGCCAGAAGAGGTATGTACCAGCACAGCTTAGCATAGTCATGTAGCCTAAAATGTGAGTGCAGGGACTTAGTTTATCACAGGAGTTCCAAGGACTCTGGATGAGAGCAGGGTCATCCTCTCTGAAAGTGTCACTTCACACAGTAAGAGCCAGTCCCCAGGCTGTAGAATTTGAACCATGAGTAACAAAACCAGAACAAAACTTTCTCTCTGTTTTCCATAAAGAGATATTAGTCTGCTTAATAATGTCCTTGAAGCAATGAACAATTGCTACTGGTTCATTATCTCACATTCGTTAAATGGACAGCTTCCATTTTTTTATTTCCTGCTTAGGAAGACTGAAAATCTGCTTTGTTTACTTTTTGTCATCATTTGGTCTACTGTCTGTGGTAGGTACTTCCAAGTGTCAATGATTTCCTAGGCTGAAAAAAATGAAACCTTACCAGTATCCAGCTTGCCTTTACAAACATGTGGAGCCATGATTTACCAAATGGCTTCTGTGGACTTTGGGTGTGCTTGATCTGCATGTGCAATCTCTTAATTTATACTCATGCATATCGTATAGATGTGCCTGCACAAATGTGGGAGTGGGGCTCATTAACTTTACCTTGGGTGCCAGCTTGGCTATTGAGAGCTGGTCCAGGATGTAGCCGTCTGTGAGTTTTTCTATCGATTAAATAATTATATGATAATAACATAAAAGTCTAGACAAAGGTTTCTCTTTTAAAGCATCCATTTAATTTCCTCTGCTGCTTGTCCATTGCAGAGATGGGCAAGTATGGCAGAAACTACAGCAATTTTCCCTTTGAAACTTGCTTTTCCCCAATTCCCTATAAGACTAATTTGCAGACTTGACATTACTCAGCTCTTCCCAAGAGCAGGAGGATTCAGTCTTTGCCATTTCTGGAGGACTCAGTCTTTGCCATTTCTCCACATCCAAATGAATGTGTTGTAAGAACAGCTCCATTTTGACATCTCTTGCCCTGTCAATGCTTACTGGAAGATGTTATCAGTATCTCCAGTTCAGACAGTCTGTTCTTATATCTGTGGGAAGATATTTGGCAACAATGTCATTTCCAATCCCTAACTGAACTCGCTGAATGGTACATGCTGTATATCCAGGCCTACTAGCTTTTTTTGTGCTCTGTTTTTTTTTTATTGCAAGAAAACGTCTTTAGAGTTCCTGTCAGGCAGCAGCCCAGAACTATCTGTAATGTGGTGGATGTATGTCTTTGTCCATGCTGTCTATTCCGTTTTAGCTGTGACTGTGCCCCTCAGGTCAGGCTAAATATTCCCAGCAAGTGTATTTTCAGGCTACTCACAACCACAACAACCTTAAGAAAGCAGGAAAAACATCTGCTTCAGATGCTTTAGAAAGCTTGCCCCTTGAACAGCACTTTGCCTTGTGGCTGAGCAGCAAAGGAAAGCAAGAAATCTCTGTGTCTCTTCTGCCAGAGAGCACAAGGGCGTGAACTTTACTAGGCAATCTTGCCCCTAACACACTGCAGGCATGGAATGTGGGCTGTGCATGAAACTGGAACCAGTTGCAAGAATGAGATTTCTGTAACCTGTGCTGCAGGGGGCAAGCTTGGAAAGGAGATGCCTCTGCTGTCCAGGTCTGCCAACATCTGCACCTAATTGCAGTCTACAAGAAGAGTCAGCACCTCTGTTCAGAGTGCCATAATTCAGCTTATATTAACAAAGACAGTCAAAACAGAACAGAGTAGTCATGATCTGAATGCCTTTGACATATGGGAAAAATCCCCATCTAGGCCAGATGAACTTTCAGATGAGGATTCAGGAGAAGCTGGAAGTTAGGACTGAGTCTGTGCTCATGGGTGATACACACAGGCAAAGTTTCACAAGGGGACAGGTAGCTTCTGGTATCTTTAGGTGAATGACAGATTTGCCTCAGTCATCCCACAGCTCAGCAGGTCCAGCTTCAGCAATCATCAGGCTTTGCACGATGCGGGTCTTAGATATGCCTTTCCATGTCCGCTTGTGTGTGTAGAGAGGAGGCAGCTCTGGTGTGCCACTTCAATTACGTGCATTTATGGTAAGTGCCAGCATCTATAAGCAACATATGAGACAAGAGCCCAAGGTAGTTCTCACACTTTATCTGGGCATGTGCCTGCAAACTGTGCCTGTCAGCAATATGAGTGCTGTCACAGGAAAGGAATAGCAACCTTGGAGGAAGTGCTAGTCTGACACTGGAGCTGTTATCAGGGACATCAGGAAATATGGCAGCCCTTCTGCCATAAAAATGACACTAATTTTTCTCCTTTACTGCCAGACTGTGCTTCTGGGATGTGTTTCTGATCACTTTTCTGATATTGCATATAGTGCTCCTGGTATTTTCACCCACCTGGGCTGCAATTCAGATCTTGGGGTATTTCCACATACCTTGTGAACCGCTGTCTGATCCTCCTATCATAATTTTACAAATTTTCTGTGTGGCAGAAAAGTAGCCACAAAAGTGCTTCCTAAGGTGGCAAGAGTACACAACAAGACTTGGACAATCTAACAAGAAGTTGTGCCTTACCAGGTTCTGCATTTAGTTTTGTTGGGTTTTTATTCCCCTGTCATTTTCATGTCTCTTCTTAATAACGAAAATGTTTTCAGAATTTTATTCCGCTCACTGCTTCTGAACTTTTCTTTCATGGTCCCAAAATGGAGTTTTCTTACTGTTTTTTTGTTGAAATTGCTTGCATCTCTTGTAAACAAACTTGTAGCATTACTGCTGTCCCTGCTAAACCTCAAGCAACCGCCTTCTTCAATGCATCAGCAGTGCATTAATACTTATGTTTTTCTCTTATCAGTCTGGGGTGATATTTGGCCCAGAGATAAGAATGAGTTGTCACAACTGGTTCTTTATGTGCTTCCTTTTAGTAACTTGTGTTGCCAGACAGGGAATCTTATCTCATTGCCACAGGTAGCTCTGTTGAACAGAAAGACATAATTGTATTGGGAGGCGACAGGACTGGTGGGTGTGGATGGACATGGCACCACAAGAAGTAGTGGGTAGTTTTTATTAGTATAGCAGAGAGTTATGATTCATCCACTTCTGTAGGCTGTGGCAAGTTTTAGAAGGATTTGTGGGAGAACAAAGGGACATTAAGATGTGTGTAAGGAACTCTTTTGGCTGTGAGAGTCTGAGGTTCCTTATGTAAAACTCTTTCTGCAGAATTGGAGTCTAGTTCCTTAGGCAGAACTCCTGCCATGACATGAAGCTTTAAAACTGATGCAGGCACCTTGGTTCTGAGCATACGAGAAAGCAATATAGTGAGTTGGTGAGCTTCTGTAACAGTTATTATCACTCTGCTCTACGTCAGAAAATTATCTAGGTCTGTGCATGACACTACAAAGTGTCCTTTTGGAGATGTTCCTTTCCTTCCAGCACTGTATTCAGAAAACATAAGCACAAAAGCAAAACAAATTTTGTAATTGTTTGCACTGCTATGACATTTGGAGGGTTGGGATAAAGAATGAAGTCACAAAAAGTTGCACAGCTTCTGAAGACAGAGTTTTGGATTTCTTTCACACTGGATTCTCCTATCTGTCCTTAATCTGGGGTTTCTGCTGTTCTGCCAGTAGAAGGTCACAATTCTAATCAATCAGGTTGTCAGGTCAGACCAGACAGCTTGAGTCATGAAAGGCAGAACAGATTCCAAAAGAAGACAATTAAGATAATTTGTGCTAACTTTCTGAAGTTAAAGGTAGGCATTATAAAGCCTGTGGTGGAAAACACACATGCCAGAAAATGAAAAAAGAAAGACAAATGCATCTGTGTTTCCTATGATGTAAAATTGAAGTAGAAATTTACAGTCTAGGCTAAAATAAGTGTTTATCAAGACAAATAAAAAGAACATTTCTTTTAGTTTGCATAAGTCTGTCCTGTGGTTTAAAGAAATCCATCGATCTGCTGTCCAGAATCGTCTCTGCAGGTGACAATGAGAACATTTTGTTTCCCCCAGTTTTCAAGCATTCAGTTTGCCAGATTCTTCTGTTCTGAGAATACTAAAGCAGCATTATTGAGTATCTCCAGAAATAGTGCTAGCTTGAGGTATTGAAATGCCAAGAGCTATTATAGGAGAAATCAATCTGTTGGGCGGTATTTCCTGAAAGCGCCTGACTACTTTCTTGCATCTTGTTACCAGACCCAGCTCAGTGTTAAGAACCAAGAAGGAATGCCAAGAATGAATATTTTTACTCAAACCCCTTTAACTATAGCAGTGCCTGGGACCTTAACTTGCCCAAAAGAAATGTCTCTGCCCTTTATTACAGAGGAGAGTGCTTCTCTTGGACTGTAAGGAGACAGCACGGCAAGATGGGATTTAGAGTTCGCTTTGAGTGTTCTTTCATTCTGCACTTCTTGATTCTCTTTGTAATAACAGTAGAGTCAAACCACATGAGTTAATAAATGGTAATCCCACAGACATTAATGGAAGAGTAAGTTTCAGTGAGTCCATTTTTCCTGTAATGCAGCAACGAGGTTTTAGGTAAGTTCATATGATTGTATATTCTAGTATTTTTTTCAGGTCTGTTCATACTTGTGGCTGTGTATTCAGGTTTTTCAATCAAGAACAGATAAATCTTTCAAAAATATTTGCATTTCCTTCAAAGTCTCTTATGTCTTGGGATATTAATTAAATTTAGTTTCTGTTTTGTCTATTATCTCGCCTATGTGAAACATTTTTCTACGTGAAACACCCTTCTGTTGGTGAAATTTGTCTTTTGGGAGAGCTGGGCAAGGAACAACTACAGCGTTCAGGTTTCAGTCCTGGGTGTGCTTCTGCAGTCTGAACAACACACCTTCCAGAGCACAACTCTGCTATTGGACATAGAAATGCTGCAATGTGAAGGTGAGCCAAAGTGAGGTAAAAATGAGAATTTTTTCATATGTGGTTACCAGTTTAAAGCCATTTTGATACCCTAGCCCAGTTGGCCATATGATATGGGTCCTGAAACTCCGCATGCTATTTGCTGTGTAAAGCTATTCAGTGCTGAAAAGGTTAGTCAGGAACTTCTTTCCATCAGAAAAAATGGGGGGATAAATGCAGTATAGAGCTTCCAATGATCCCACTGTTATCTTAGGGTTAATCCTTAAACAGACTTCAATTTGTCACAACTGAAATCAAAGCAGAGTCACTCCGCTATCTGAGTTTTGCATTAAAAAAAATTAGGCTCTGCTTCAACAAAGCAATGTCCTTGAAGTTGACTGGGATGCTGAGCTCTGCCAGAAGCTCTTGTTTTGCTGGTGTCCTTTACTCAGTCTGTACAGACTGCAGCACTGTGGTAGGAGTGCGTCACACTGCAGTGCGCGGTCATCAGCTCTCAATGCAGACTTTGGAGGCTGCAGTGTGAGACTGCAAGGCTACACTGCAGAGATGCTGAGCTTTTGAAAAGCCGCAGTTAGATCCGGTTGAACAAGCAAAGTGTTCACTGGCAGGATTAAGCCTGTTTAGCTGTTTGTCAGCAGATTGTGTTCTTTGCAAACGTTTCTGTAAGAGCCACAGGGCTAGAAGTAAAATCAACCCTCTGTTTCCCATGTCAGATGGGAGAAAAAGGAACTGGCTCTGGCAGCCTTCTTATATACATTTGAGTGCTGCCCCAGAGCAGTTTGTATGCTGCATTGTTAGAAAGCACTATGTAGAAAGCACCAAGATTTACTTCTGTGGTTTCCTGTGATATTGGTGAAAGGGAGGAGAGACCAGTAGCAGCATAACATAGGCAGCTGACACAGGGAAAGAAATTCCTGCTCAATAGGACTGCTGAGGGTTTTTTATTTGAATGACCTGGCTTTCATCAGTAAAATCCAACAGAAATCTTTAAGTTTTTCCTGTATCTTTCTTAGGCCTAGGTAGGGCTGGTGCTGTGGGACCATGATGATGAATAGCTGGTTTGGCAGGATGAGGAGCATTAGAGCTGTCTTTTTGAGGTGAGACAACCCTCTCCTTTGCTTCCTCACACCCTTAACCATTACTGGTGGTCCAGACCGGTAAAAACTGACACATTCAAAATAACCCCTTCAAACTAGCTGTTGATCAGAACTACTTGATGACAATAAGGCTCTGTGAGGATATTTGGACTGGAAGCAGATGAGGAGGGCACTATGGAGCAGACCACTGTTGCAGCACATTCTTTGCATATCTGTTAATTGCTCTTTTCAGGGAGGTCAAGGAATATTGCTCTTGTAGCATTTATGTAGGGTCTTGTTCTCTTAAAGCCAGTTCTGTGTCAAGAAGAAATCTCTGGAATGTAGCTTCTTATGAGTTGAGGTAAACTGTCCTAGGATTGGCTTCAGAAATTTATAATCTGTTCCTGTGTTTCTAATGAAGACAGCACAAAATGTTTTGATATATTAGAACAGCTGTACTTTAAAATAGACGAGTCTCTACCTCTCTGAGAGCAGCAGAGCTGGTTCTGTTCTATTCTTCAATGAGCAAATTTATCATTCAGCTTTCTCCTGTTGCAGTCGCCTCATGGAATGTGGTGTGTCTAGACAAGGACTCCCGTCACAGACATGTGTATTCAGATAGATGCAAGTAAGTCCAGTTATATGCAACTGTGCCCTTTGATACATGAGTATGGATAATTATGTGAAGCAGAGCTCTACTTCAAATGATCATAAAAAGAATACTGCTACATGAATAAAAGGAGTAAAACCCAGGGTGGTGCCTATGTTTCTCACTAGAAAATAAGTTTCTGCTAAGAAAAAGGTCTACAATAGCCCTTGAAACCACTTCTAAGAAGCAGAGGTTAAGGACTACTGAAGACAGAAGCCACGACTCTGAGAGAGGAGAATGATGTTACACATACCTTCATTTTGTAAACTCTCTGATGTGTCCAGTTCACAGACGAGGTCCTGTGTCAGATGGGTGCTTGGTTAGACACAAGAAAGGCTGTTCTCAAATTCTGCTGCTATTTTGTTTGTTTTGGTTTGGGGTTTTCCAAGGTTAGACAGCAGCAGGAAACATTACAGTCTGATAGGACCAGAATCATCCAAGAAATAGACAGGCCCCTTCTGCCTGACACTGTAAACAAATAACCACCAGCAACTTGGCTGGCTTCACCTGGAATAGAACAAGGAGAATCTTTTAGTAGCTTGCTAAAATGGTGGGAGACAAGATCTGACTGCAGTGATGCTTTCTCCTGTGAATTCTGCAGAAAGATCCATTCTTCAGAAACCTATTTTTAACAGGTTTCAACCATATTTTTTAAAACAGTCTGTTTTTCAAACTAGTAAGAGCCAGTCTCACACTTCTAACACAATGGACAACTCAAAATAAGATGCATGTGCAGCTTCAGTCCTGCAAATTTCTTGTTCAATTATTGTTTACATAACACGTTCAGGAGGGATTGTCCCTCTACTTGGTCGTTAAATCTTTAAAAAATATTTTATCTGTGATCCATTAGTTGCCAAGGAGAAGAAATAAAAAGACTGTTACCCTGTTAGTGTGCTTGGTTTTGTATTACCTGTGTAAGCTTAATGGTTGTCTTAAAGAGAGATGTAAAAAAATGAGCAAAGCCTATCAAATATGAATCAGAAAATGCAATTTTTTTTTGCCATTTTAGAAATAGCAGAGAACTAGATAAACAACAGAAATTGGAAGATCAGATTTTAGTCAAATACTGGATTTAATTATGTTTATGAGACATTTCAGTCATTGTACCAGAGTAGAATCCCACCAAACCTGTTTAAAAGTAACTGATCATTATTTTAGCACATTTGCAGGTACAGAATTAAAATGGCTATGGTGATTCTCTGGGAGTCTAGTTACAAGTGCAAGCATATAAGGATTTTTGTCTCTTTATTGTGCTAGTTTTCAGCCTTGGGGAATATTCAAAACAGCTGCAAAGACCTTTTCTTTGAGGGTGTTTGTTTAGGGTGAAGTTGTAATCAGAGGCTTCTGACGCACGTTTCAATGTTGGCCCTTTTGCAAAGAGATTTGTTTTCTTAAAGCAACAGGGCATGAATAATTCACATAAAGCTAAATGTCCTAAAGGAGAAAAAAGCTACCATTTGTAGGAAGTATATTTGGATGCCTGTAAAATGTTTTATGCTGCCAGAAAAATCCTAAAGCCTTTTTAGTACAAGAGATCCAGTCTGTGTTAGAAATGTTGATTCTATGCTCTGGTGAAAGGAAAGGTAGAGCAAAGCAAATTGAATATGTGATTGAAAGTACATTAGTTTAATGGTCAGTTAATAAGAGGAGAATATTTTAATTGAAATAGCTTCTATTCTTTTCATCATATAGGGAGTTCATTATTGTAACTTTTGCTAGATAAGATTTTCTTCCATTTATTTCTATTTGTTTTCATTTATTTCATTCCTTTCTGTCCCATGAAAAACCAGCATTGTTAGTGGTAAGTTTTATTTCTGGTTGTTGTGGTTTAGCTTGGCCCAGCTTTGCCTAGTGATGGGGGGGGGCACAAGAATGGCTCCTCGGTGAAGCTTCTCGAAGCCTTCACCATGTCCAGCTCTGAGGTGATGGACATGCTGCTGGCCAAGCCTGGGCCAATTAGAGATGTTGGTTACGCCTCTGTGAAAAACATATTTAAGAAGAAACCAAAACAATGGGTACACGCACTTTTGCTTAGCCAGAAGAGGAGTAGGTGAGAGTATGTGAGGGAAAACAACATGGAGAGACCAAGGTCAGTGGAGAAGGAGGGGGAGGGGGAGCTCCAGGCGCTGGAGCTCTGCAGCCTCTGCAGCCCGTGGTGAGGCCATGGTGAAGCAGGGGGTGCCCCTGCAGCCCATGGGGGCCCACGGGAAATGCTGAGATCCGCTTGCCCCAAAGCGAGTGGATACCCTGAAAGTGGCCGTGGTCCAGAGGGAGTCC
>VZRN01005994.1:0-30659 GCA_013397935.1 Dasyornis broadbenti | reverse complement strand
ATTTTTTTTTTTTTTTTTTTTTTTTTTTTTTTTTTTTTTTTGTGGTTTGAGTAACACACTGAAATTCATAAGTCTCTTCCCATTTTAGAGCAAGCCCAGGATGAAAAAGCTTGTTTCATGCTTGAAGTATTTGATGCAATGAGGAGAGAACGTCTGCTTTTGTGCACATAAAGAATGGCGCATGTGGCTTACAACTGAGTGAGATGATCTGTGGAATTTGCAGTCATCATTTGCCACATTACATAGACAATAAACTTTGGTAGAGTTGACAGCCTGGTTCTGCTGTGGATGGAAGTGGCAGGTCCCTTCAGAGAACATTCTTTGCAAATGGCCTTTGAGAGTGTTACCTCCTTATGCAAAACTGTGCTGTGAATTTTCACTGCACAACTTCCGCTCTGATAGTTCCTCAGGAGAGGAAGGACTAGCCCTGATCCTTGTCACAAAGACAAAGCTTGTGTAAGGCTGGATAGGCTGGTAAGGCTCCTCAGAGTCTGGGAAATTAGGAAGCCAGATAATAGATATTATTTATTTCTCATTCCTTGCAAGATTCATAGAACCCTATATTTGATTCATAGGTGTATAATCCAATTTCATCCTCAAAGGAGGACTAACACTGAACTTAGACCAGGTTGCAAGGGCTTCAACCAAAAATTCTTATAGACCTCAGAGAATGAAGACTGAACAGTTTCTCTGGGAAAACTCTTCCATTTCTTTTCTGTAGATCCATCTGAACCTCCACTGACTTAATTTTTGACAACAGACTCTGATTCTTCTTCCCTACACTATTGTGAAGAGTCTTACCATGTCTTATTTATGATCTTGTACATACTGTAAGACAATTATGAGGTACCTCCAAAGCAGTTTTTTTCTCCAGGTTGAACAAGTTTTTTTCACATGTGCAGGACTCCTCATCTCTCTTCACTGAATTTCGTATTTCTGCAAGCTCATTTCTTTGAGCTTGCAGAAATGACAGGTCTCTATAAATGACAGGTCTGCCCTCAAAGTTATGAGCTACAACTCCAATTTGGGGTCATCCTCAGATGTGATGAGATGCATGGATGATATTTGATATTATTATCTATGTAGGTCATAGATGATAATATCAAATATCAGATAAGGCCCAGGACAAATCCCTGAGAAAAGCCACATGTCATTCAGCCCAAGTGGAGTACACACCAGCCACTTTGTTTAGAACACAGTGATCCTCTCAGTATTTGTTGGAGGTTGGGAATTTTTCCATCCTGTAGCTAGAGATACCTTAACAAGCCTTAAAGACTGGGTACTTAAGAGATAACGATTGGGTACTTAAGAGATAACGACTAGGTACTTAAGGGACAAAAGATGCACTTAAGAGATTAAAAACAGCTAGGGGTGGCAAGAGAAGAAAAAGGTGGCTGGCCGTGGGCAGAGACACACTTGTCCCCGGGACTTGTTGGAGGAGACAGCTGCTGTTTCTTCTTTCCCTTCGCTGCTGCCGCGGGAGCTCAGCACTGCCGGGTTTTTCTTCCTTGCTGGAGTCACTGCTACTCATTTGTTCGCCCGCTCGAGTGGACAAGCTCTGCCACTCAGTTTGCTGCCCTGAGATTCCCTGCTGCAGCTCCGCTCACCATGCAGCCACATTGCCCTCCGCTCCGTCCGCCATCACCGAGGAGCTGAGCCCGTGCCACAGCACCCCTGCCAGCCGTGACTGTAACTGCACCAAAGGGGAGGGGCGGTGTCTGGCAGCCCAGAGAAAGCTGCCACCGGGTTTCTGGTTTGTTTGTTTGTTATTGCTACTGTTATTGTTGCTTGTTTTCCTCATTATAGATACGAGTAAAGAACTGTTATTCCTTTTCCCATATCTCTGCCTGAGAGCCTTTGATTTCAACATTATAACAATATGGAGGGAGAGGGGTCATATCCTCTAAGGCAGGTTTCCACCTTCCTTAGCAGATGCCTGTCTTCCAAACCAAGACAGTATTTCATGCAGGCAGTTATCTGCCTGACTAAGCCTTTAAGTTCCTTCTTGGATAAAAGGATATTGTAACAAACTATGTTGAAAATCTTGTTAAGTTCAAGGTCAGTGACATTCAATGATTTTCCTGCATCTGCAACCTTAGCCCAGTCATATTTTTTTATCATTATCCAAAATATCATGATCTTTTCATCAATATACCTGAAAAATATCTAGTTTGCCATAAAAGTTGTTCTCTAAGTCTGGACCATTTAGTGAAACACTAATGTCACCAATTAATCTCACACATTGCACAGATGTAGCCATCTTTTACTTACCCTTTCTGGACACTGCTCCCTTTTGTTCATTCTCTTCAAAACATCTGTCTCTGAACTATTTCTGTATTGTGACAATAAAGCATTCTGCTGAAATGAGAGCAACAGAGATAGAGAAACAGAAGGATGGGAAACAGATCAGTTCCTGGCAAGTTTGACATTAATCAGGCTCACGTCTCGTAAGACACTGAGCCCATTCTGAAGTGAGTGAGGGCCCAGAGATGGGACTCCATGTCTTATGAAAATGGCACTTTATTTTTACCTTGGTGGAAGTGCTATGTGCATGAGTTTTCTTAAAAAAAAGGTAAGACACCAAGTGGTTTTGTTTTGCCACAAGGCTAACTGTCCTGAGGGATATGGAAGAACTGAGTTGATTCATCTTGTAACAGAACCATCACTACATGTGTTAATTTCTGTTTGCATATCAGAACTGAGTCTCTGGTTATGCTGTGATAACAAGAACTGCTTTCTGTTATCCTCTTAACCAAACAACAAACCCCAAGGAACTGAATTACTTTAAGACAGTTAGAGAGACAGCTTTTACATTCAGTATTTCCCCAGAGTATAATGTCACTATCTTTCAAATATGTGCTAACTCCTTAATTTACTTTTTTACAAAGAACCCATTTCTGCCGCTTCTGACCTCAGCCAAGTTACTGTATGTAGCCAGCCTTGTATTACTGAGTATCTGGCAGAAGCAAGTCATAGTGCACTAAGATGTGCTGGATCTTTTCTGCTCTGCTTCATATTTCTGTGAGAGGATGACAGCTGGCAGAAGATGCCACTTGTCACATTATACATGAAACTATTACAAACTGCTGCAATAGCAAAATGTCACAAAACACGTTGTTTAGGGAAAGAGAAAAAGGAAAGCAAATGCTGGAAAGGTATTGAGTAATCAAACTTCAGTTGCTTTATGCTAGATGCTGAGTGGTGCAAAGAAGAGATGCCAACAATGACTTTAACAGTGTTTTAGCTCTTTCCTGAGAATCACAATGGGGTTGGTCCATTTTTCATTTCTTGGTTTCAATCTCAGTGTCTTAAAAACATTTCTGCTTTCTTGTTGTACCTGGTCTGTAAAGTGATATTTCTAGAGCAAAGGAACTTCAGAAAATTAAAGCTGGAGTTCCAGAGTTTCCTACAATTTTCTTTTCACTCTCCCTTTGAAAGATTTTAAAAATGCATTAATATGAATATTTAGACTTCTGGGATTTTGCCACTGTTTTCTATCTGCTGAGGTTCACTTGTCTCATGACTTCTCATTTCCCTGAAAAACAGAGCAATATTTATGAAGTTAAATACATGCATAAAAATCTAAAAATATGGAACAAGGGATTGTGAAACAAAGCACAGTCCACAGCTCTACTAGAAGAAGTATGCAAACGCAAACCAGAAACAGAATTGCAAAAATGCAACTTGCTCAATTTGGAAACATTGGACTGCCCATGCAGTAAAGGGACGCTAGTATGAGAGATGGTGCAAGAAGGGCAGTGCACTGACAGCTGCTTCATTGCTGCCTACTCTGCTCAGCAGCAGGCTTATGCTGCAGCCCTGACAGCTGCCCCAGCTAGCTGGTGACTGTTCAAGCCCAGACAGAAACTTGAGGTCTCCAGCAAATTTTAATTAGACGGACCAAGTTTTTCAAAAGAATTGTCTTTTCAAAATGGGCATTGTTTGCTCCCCCCCCCACCCCCCGTAATCTGTAACAAGACTGCCCATAGAAAGAAAATTATGCCCACTGCCCAAAACTGCAAGGTTGAGGCTGAAACACAAGCTGAAACATTACACCTGTGCCAATGACTCCACTCAAAGAGATCTGCCAAAATCTGAAACACCCATCCAGAACAGATGTTGTTGCTCCAGTACCTGGAAATCCCTCTAGCATTCATCCCTAGCAGTGGATGTCATAGCTGCAAGTCAGACCCAGCCTGAAGAAATCTTCAGGCAATTAGCTCTGTTACACGAGGAGCTCAACAAGCAGTGCAGTACCTGGGAATGTGAGGTGGAGGTCAATAAGTGGTATTGTGTGCTGTCCCAGACTGACCAACTGCCCTGCCTTAAGGCTGTACAAGGGAGTCTAACAAGCTTTCTGACACCAGTAACTCATGAGAAAAAAAAAGATTGCACAATTTTCTCTGCATGGAGAATCTTCCCCTGAGGTGTCTCTACACAACAGATACTGTGCTCTGGGGATGCAGAATAAAGGTCACAGTAAAAAATGGTTAGGATCTAGGAAACCCCAACCATTCAGTTCCATCATTTGTGTGAGAAACTGTAGCTTCAGAAAAGGAGGTAACTGGAGATCCGTTACTGTGAGGCACCAAAACATCTATTTCCCATCCACGCTTTTTCTCTAGAGAAGTTTGCTGCCTATCAACAGATTGCGTTCACAGTGTTACTGAGAGGCTGCTGAGCCTAGTGAACCCTGCAAATTACCATCTGCTCCCATAACATTCTATGTAGGGTCTGTGGCAAGGCAACTTTGAACACTCAGAAAAGATTGCATAATCACTTACAGCCGTACCATCACCTGGAGTTCTCCTCTGTCCTCCCAGTCAGATGTAGGAGTTCAGGAAGGAGGAGTCAAACTGAATGCCTGGCTACTTGGCTGATGTCATACTCAAGGTATTGGATTCTATGATCATGGACCTTCATTTGGAAGTTGGGTCTGTTGAGAGCTTATGAAATTCACTCGACACAATGGGACAGAAGGTTGTTCACCAGCAAGCTGGCCAGACTTACATGGAGAGTTTTAAATAAGATTTAGTGGAGAAAGGTATGAAGTTCTGAGCAACAGAGTAAAAACAAGGGCTGCTAATGTATTAGAATCCAACACAGAAACACCTGTGGCATGCCTCAAAGGTTTTGGGGAGTATTCGCCTAAAGAGCTGAAACAACCTGTACCTGTAACCCAGGTAAAGTGCCTGTGTAGCAGTGCGCCCCACATGGGTAACAAACAGCAACAGCTGGAAGCCACAGTGCAGCTGGAACACTGTGGTCTAATCACTGTCACTGAAACGTGGAGGGACAATTTGCATGGTTGGAGCACTGCATCAGTGCTCTAAACTGTTCAGAAGGGACAGGCAAGGAAGGAGGAGCAGGTGGCTATGGGGATGATGTTACCTTCTGTGTAAAAATTGAATAAACTACACAGAGCTGTCATGGAAAACCAACAACGAACAGGTAAAATGGGTTAAAATTGATAGCTAAACTGGGGTCAAGCCAACGAGAAACCTCATGGTTGATGTTTACTACAGGCCACCAGATCTAGGGGAGGACGTTAACAAAGTGTTTTTACTTCAGCTACAGAAAGCTTCACGCTGAAGTTCTGATCCTGATGGGGAGCCTTCAGCCATGCTGACATCTGCTGGAAAAGTACACAGTAAGATGTAAGCAGGCCAGGAGACTTCTGGAGTGTGTTGAGGATAATTTGTTAACCCAGGGGATAGATAGCCCAACCTCTGAAGAGGTGAAGAAGCATTACCAGACCTGTTATTTACCAACACAGATGAAGTAATTAGAGATGTCGAAATTAGTGTCAGCCTGACCTGCGGTGATCATTCTCTGAATTTGCAATCTTGAGATATTTGGACAAGATGAAGAATCCTCATATTTAGGAAAGCAAAAGTTTAAGAAACTAAGCGCATTGAGACCCTGGGAAATTGCTCTCAGGTATGAAGGAGCTAAAGTTGCTGACAGCTCCTTAAGGATATTTTTCTCAGAATGGAAAAGTTCTTGTTTTCCTGTAGGTAACTAGGAAAGGAAGGCAGGAGGCCGTTATGGATCAGTTTGGCCCCCAGCCCAACTAAAGACAGAAATGCAAAGGACAGATATTCATCCTGGGAAGAATATAGATGCTATCTTGGTGTATGAAGAAAGGAAGAGGAAAACTAAGGCACAGTTGGAGCTTCAGTTGTCAAGGGATTCAAAGAATAATAAGGGCTCCTACAGGTGTGCTGGATAGAAAAGGAAGATTAAGAAAAATGTGCCCCTTCAATAAATATGACAGGAGAACTAGTAGCAATCAATGTGAAGAAGTTGAGTTACTTGGCAATTATTTTTGCCTCCGTTTTCGAATGTTAAATGTTTAAATCTTAAACTGTCTTCCAACATTTCTAAGGCCCCTGAACCTCAAGGCAGGAACTGGGGGAATGAAGTTCAGCTTTGGGACCAGCTGAGGAACCTGAACATAAATAAGTCCATGGGACTCAATGAGAAAGTAACCCTCCGGGACACAAAGCCTACATTGTTCCAGCTTTCAATGCTGTAGCATTTCCAGTCTCAAGAGAGATTCAAGATTAATTTTCCTAAGAATGTGGAAGCAGATTTTTTGTTGAATATTTCATACAGAGGAATAGCAGTATTCACCAAGAAATCACCCTCTTGGGAAATACTAACAATAAAGATTGTTTTTGTTTCATTAGGTTTCCTTTAGGTCCTACAGCAGAGTTCTATCAGTATTTTGTTGGATTACTCAATCAACCTCATTTCCATTAGCCTTCAATAAGTTTTGCACTTAATATTCATTCATTTCTGGAGTTGGCTAACAGAGAATGAAGATGGGAGCTGGGACTGGGAATTGATTTTTGTCCTCAAGGAGGATTTAACAGTGAAGTAGCAAAATTATTTCATCGTTACCTTTGTGAGAAGTAAAAGAACATTAAAGGACTGGAAACTAGCTTCATTTTTTCTCTTTTGGCACAGATATTTCCACTGTCTAAACAGTGACTTAATAGATACCAAGAAAGGTGCTGAAGGTAATACTGAGGCTGTAGGTTCATGGCAAATGAGTTTTGAAACCTGCAAATGCGGTGTCACCTCTCTACTGTTCACTATTCAGGGCCCAGCAGCTTTGCAGAGAAAGAGGAAAGCGTTTTACCTAGGTATGACTGGGATTCTGTGTTAGGGTGATGCCAACATCCAGAGCACACATTGCTTCCAAGATGACTTGTACCTGAGTTAACACCCATCCAGGAAGCATGTGTGCCAGGCAGGGAAACTGAGGCAGCAGAAACTGCAGCACTGCCTATACAGTCAGCTGGCCTTTAGGAGGCTACCAGATGGGTTTACTGTGTAAAATTCATGCTGCTTTTCTGCCTATCGCACACATTATGCAGTTACCTCTCTGACTTCAAAATAGACATAGTGGGCAGCTGACAGCCTCTCTACTTCATTATTGAATTCATGAAATTTTTTGTGCCAATGGGAGAACACCCTGTTTAGCTTGGAATCCAGTATTTCTTTGAATGATACAGCAAAAATATAACACTTTCTCAATATGATCCATCTGCATTGCTGAAAAGCAATAGCTTTTCAGGTACTGTTCAGGAAGCCAATTTTTTCCTGTTTGTATATAGCACCAAGGATAATTAGAACATATGGCAAGAGAAGAAATCCTGCAGGCTCATGCACTGTTACCTTCCTTCCCATCTGCTTCAGGAGCTGGATGTCCTGCCTTTGTTGCTTATAAACTGTTAAGTCCAAGTACACAATTTACGAGTGAGTTGGAAGGGGAAGGCAAGCTGGTTTTGGGTTTTGGGTTTTGGGTTTTGGGATGTTATCAATCAGGTAAAGAGGGCAGCCTTTCTTAAAGCTGCAACAGCTGACCTAGGAACAGGGAGAGCAGAACACTGGGATTTTCTTTTCTTTTCAAAAGAACTTTAATGTAGCTTCCGTGGCTGATAAGAATATTTGAAAGAAGACCTTAATGTACACTTTAGTATGCCATACAAAGCGGCAAGTATGAACAGGATGGCAAACTGAAAGACCACCCAAATTTCACATTTTAAAGGCTCTTGATGAATTTGCAGACTTGAATTTGAAGGACAATGTGTTTTACCTGGAAATTCTGACAAGTGCTTGCATTTCCACAGCATAAATCCAGGATCTATCCTCTCTCTAGATAGGTATTTGGGTCTCACCTTTCTGCAGTTCTGTCACTTTTCCTTACGTCTGTCTAGAATGACATCCTTTAGGGACATGCTCTCTAATGCGGACAAACACTGGGTGTGGGACACTCTGCAAGGTTTGCACAAAACAGTCCACTTGTTTGCATGAATAAAAGGTTTTCTCTATCATTTATAAATAACATAAAATTAAACAAAAATTAAAATATTGTCATTTTTCACTTTTATGAAAAGCTTTTTTTTTCAATATCTATTTTAGTTTTATAATGTACCTAGCATTATTACAGTAATACATTTATAGAACTACTAAATAAAAAAACATGTACACATACATTGATGTTGTATGCTCAAAACTAGTTTTTCAATAGGATCATGAAACCAAAAAATTTGGAGACCATTGACCTATCTTTTCTTTGTTTTAGGGGCTAAGAAAGGAAAATAAAAATCCACATAGACTTTATTTATTCCAGGAAGAATAATTTTCTACCTCAAGGTACTGAGTACTCTTGAGCCTTTGTATTTGATTAAATAATGAAAAGTATGAGGAACATTATTTCCCCAATGGTGTTTGAGACAAGATTGTCTCTTCTTTGTACTTGTTGTTATATCCAATATTAATCTCTTTGCAAATAGCAGATTAAGTTCATACTTTGTGCTTTATTGTCCTACTGCCTTTACATCAGACTCCTCTGTCCTATATTTTCCTGGAGAAGGCTGAATTTTGCAGAATGGCCTTTGACCCACGTTTCAAAACTTTAGTGATCATATTTCCATGACAACCCCGAGAGTTTTATGAGTGACAGTCTTTAAGTTTACATCTTTTCAGTGTGAGATTGTATGGGGCACAGAGAAAACATATTTCTCAATGTTCAGTGATGTTTTTGTTTTCAATGCGCTTCTGGGAATTTGCTGACTCTAGCTTTGGCATAATATGAATAAGACACTTGTATCCACTTTTAGATGCGTAGATTAAGTTTCTTTCTGAAATTAAAATTGTCTTTTCTGAAAATTTGAAGGCAGTTCTCATGGTACCACCTGCATCTTTCCGTCCTATTAGTCAGTAGTTCATGAAATAATTTCTTCATATAGTTCTCCATCCATCCATTCATCCATCTGTCCATCCATCCACCCTCTACTTCTTGCATCTGGACTTGAATGTAAGTAACTATCTCTCCATGTGTTGGTATACTGTCAAAAAGCACAAGTACATCACTTATGTACGATGACGAGAATTCTAGAATATATTTTGTCATTTGTAGGCATTCTGAAATTGTTTTTCAATTCCAAAGTTTTGGCAACATACTTTTGATTCTTGGTTTACAAAAGAGAGACTGCTGTTCTGTGGTGATGAAGTTTGAGATTAAACATTGTAGACCACTGAATATAATGCACTGCACTGTGTCATTGAGACATGACACTTATTAAATCAAGATTTTACCTTTCTTTTTACAGATGAGGATTTCTTGTCAGTGGGAGAACCCAAATTTTGCAGCTAGAACTAAAATGTAAACTTATTTTTAAATATTCTTGATACAGAAACTTCCATAGAAATTTAATATAATTAAAGAAAAACAAACACATTTTTCTTGTGAATGTGAAAAAAAAAAACAAAAAATCAAAAGACTGAGACAGAGGCTATCACCCCAAGTTCATCTTCTCTTCAGTCAGAAGTGATGTGAGTATTCTTTGGAGTAAGGCCATAATTTCTGCCAAGAGTGGTATCCAGCACTGTCTTCCAGCCTGTGGCTAAGACTGCAGTCCCACTACTCTAAAGGTTTATGTAAATGGTAATTCCTGGGAGGGAAAGGGAGGACAGAAAAAGTTCAATTAAATGTGAAGAAACCTATTCCTTCGTCCCAGTTAAATTAGTGAAAAGGTCAGGAACCAGGAACTTGATAACAACTCATGGGACCCACAAGTCTGGATGACTAAGGCTTCTGCCATAAGAAACAAGAGCCTGGAAAATATAGCTAGACTGCATTCAGATTAGAAATGAGGTTCCTGTTTTCAAGGCACAGGGTACTTAACCATTTAAGCAACTTGTTAAAAGACATGACAGAATCTATATCTCATGTATGTCATTTAATGCCTTAAATGCAGCCTGGTTATCCAGCCATGGGAAAATTGCCCACAATACTGTGAACTTTATCTGTGTTGTTGAGGCAGTGACAACTTCTCAGAACCCCTGTGCAGACCAACATCAGAGGAAGGCTGACACATTTTGCAGAGCAATGAAGTTAGGTACAGCTTTTAACAGGTATTAAAACATACATAGGTACAGGTATAGATATATTATCCATGAACTAGATATCTTGTATATATTATGTAAGTATAATTAAAAAGATAGATTATTTTTGTTTTGTGGCTTGTCCTGTTGCACTGATTTAGACCTGATTTTAAACATCATTCTTGGATAATGAATAAATCATGCCATGTTGCAGTGGTCACTCTCCTGACATATATGGGGTTTTGGTTCTGGTAATCTACAGGAGAGGAATCAAAGGCTGAAGACAAAAACCGACTCTCTGAAAGGCTTAGGGTTATTTGAAGTCTGCTGCATTAGCAGAACAGAGAAGGAAATTCTGTCACAGCTTGTAAAGGAAAAGAAATCACAGAAATACTTATTAAACATATGCTGCTTCAGTATTTTAAGTCACAGGTATTCTTTCTTACCTTAGTTTATCCCAGGGCTTGGAATCAATCTGCACATTCAGTTATGCAGTGAATCTTGAGGAACTGATTTACAGCCCAATCTGCTGAGTGTTAGGTACCTACTAACTGAGCTACATCAGACAGAGCCATCTGCAAGACAGCTGGGTCAGAGTCCCTGACTGTCTGAATAACTTCAGAGGGATTGGTTCACACCACTACTGCCAGTGCTGTCCCATCTGATGGCTCTGCAATTGTATTTTTAAATCACAGAGAACTAAAAATTACCTGAGATACAAGACAACCGTTATCACTAATTGAACTGGGGAGGAGGGCACTCAGAGAGGCAAGATCCCTTAAGCAGCTCTTGAGATCCAATTCTTCACTACCAGATTTTATTACTAGGGACACATGAGGCCAAAATACAATATTTAATGAGTCACAAAGGCTGAAGGAATTCCTAGGAGCCCAGGAAGTTCAGACATCTTACTTCTTTCTAAAAAGGGAAAATAGGACCACAGGGACAACTTGAACCTGGGGAAAGGTTCTTAGGCACAATATTAGTAATTAGGTCTAGAAGCGTTCAAAAGTATTTTTCAAGGGTAGAAAGCAACTGCTGTGGATTTGTCAAGAATAAATCATATGAAAGAGATACAATTTTCTCCTTTGACAGCATATCTGGCCTTACAGGTAAGAGGGAAGTTGCCACTGTGGTAGTTCCTGATACCAACAAAGCCTCTGAATCTGGTTGCCCTGGACTTCTTTGACAGAAAATGTGGAGAACAGAAAGCCCTCCAGAGAGTGAGAGAAATCACTGTGACTCTTCCCATGGAGCAATTGGAATTGCCTTCTGGAACAGGATTGTCTATTTTTGCTGTCTGGCAACTTCTTTCTTTGAAGGTCTCTCAGGCTACTGTTCTTCTAAGCTGTGAATAACCAGCTACAACTCAAATGAGGTAGAAAAGTCTGTGCCACTGCAAGACAACCTATCTTGCCCTTGATGACTGTCAATAACAGGTTGAGCTATCAGGCCTGGATGATCAATGCTCAGACAAAGAACAGGTCTGCAGCAGCAATGGAGACAAATCTTACTTCTCTATCACTGGCCACTGAATCAGAACACAGCTTTGAAGGGAGAGAGAAAGATCTTGTTAGCAGAGTTTTCATGACAATGTGGCTGAGCTAAGGATAACTGTGCTTCCATGGTATATTCAGCTCTGCATTCTTAGGATCACTTTTTATTGCTGTCAAGTAGGAAAGCTTTATATGAGTCACTTTACAGCTCAAATCTGAAAATTGACTGGCAGCTTAAGTGAAGCTAACTGGTCATTGTTGTATGATGTGCATGTTAAGATGACAGCAGCAGTAAGCTGGAGTATACCCAGAAATAGGCTTAGCAGCAGAAGTCTGTGTTCTCTCAAAATCCTTCTCTTGTGCGTTCCTATATATCTAGCCCTGACCCACGCTGTGCTCAGCCTTTCTGTGCAGCTCAGGAGCTGCAAAAGAGCTATTCATTAGGATGAACCCTTCATGCTCTGAAGAGGTTTCAAAAGAAGTCAGTAAACAACACAGCTACCCCAAGCACCAAAGATCAGAGTATGCTGCAGGCTCCACTGGAGAAGGTGTTGCCATTAAATGGTAGATTAAGTCCCACTGGAGATAAGATTCGTCTGTGCTACAAAGCTCAGGAGATGGAGACTTTATAGTTCTTGGCTTTGAGGCTTGAAATATTACTGCTTTGTTATTGTGTGAGGGATTTTTTTTGGTTCAGTTGAATCTATCATGAAATAGGATGGAAGTCAATCAGGCTAGAGCATGATATGTCATACAACATCAGACACTGTTAAATCATTAAGGCAATATGAATCCTGAAGTCTCCCCTTCTGCTAAACTAATGCCTGGCATCAGTAAATCCCATCCTGTGTCACCTGTTTGAGGTGCAGGTACTTCAGGGAAGGGGTTCTTACTCACTGTAGATCTCCTTGGAGTCTCACCAGAGACACTTCCCCTCTCCATGCTATCATAACATCAACAGAATAATAGACTCAAGTTTAATGGCTACTGATATGGCAATTCAGATCTTATGGCTTAGTTCTGTCTGCAGGTGGTATTTCATACACACTAGAAAGTCTTAGAATGAACTCTAAGTTTCTTGTAGGTTACAGATTATTACAGATTATTTTTCACTGTGTGTTTTCTTGGTGGAGACGCTGCTGCTTGTTTTCATTTGGGAGCGGGGAGGAGGACATCATACCCTGCTGATGAAACTGAAGCTGTGGTCTGGTCTTTTGACAGTGAAATGGGACATGTTGAGGCAGTGTGGCTAGAACTGTGAGGTGTACACCATCATTGTTTCAAACCTTTTCTTTGTTTCCAGTCACTGAGATGTGATCATTATACATTGACATTAACTTGTATGCCAGAAACCAGAAAACTCTAGAAATACACTCAGGAATTCAATTTACGATAGATAGTAGGGCCTTTATAGTACCACAAGACTTTATTACCCCTGATGATTTTGATAGAAAATGAAGGAAACTAAATTATAGTAGTTTTTCATCATCTAAGTGGAGTAAGTTCCTAGGAAGAAAAAAATCAACTATTAGTTTACCTGTTAATATTAATTAAATCATGCCTGAGAGTGTGAAACTTTCAAACAAATCTGATCCTCTGAATAAAGCATGAGTTGAGTCTTATATGTTATTACCCAGATACAGCAGGTCGTTGCAATGTCCTTAGCATTGTCTCAGCAGGAATAAGGCAGATTCTGTGCAGTGAATTGTCAAGTCCATCTTCTGAGCTACGTTGGTAATACATTATGCAAATTCTGTATAACCTGCTCACATGGTTCTCCCTGGGATTATTAACTCTTCAATATAGGTGAGTGAGTCCTTCAAGAATGGTGTTAGGGGTGGGAAACAATACAGAATGACTGGCACTTCACATTTCATCAGATTTCCTGTCTTAAAACACTAGTTTCTGGAGTTATGAGATTATTTCTCTTTTTTTTCTTTTAAATAACAGGCTTTTAGAGGTCTCCAGCACACAGGAAGCTTGAGAACCTAACGTTTCCAACTTTCAAGTCTCCAAGCAGAAAAAAAAATCACAATCAAAAAAGGGAAAAGATACATAATTTCAAGATGTTTCATTTTAAGCCAACCTTATGGATAAAAACTATTTTAGATGCCAAAATTACATAACTGTAAGTGTTAGAACACAGAGCTTTAGGTCTTTATGCCTATAATTGTAGGAACACGGTTAGTTAGTCCTTTGTTAGTGGAAGCTGATTTTTCATCTCATGATTCTACTGCAAGGACTAGAGCCTAAAGACAAACTCAGACTTTAGGATCAAAGCACGAAAACTGTGAGTAGTTTGGACTGACAAAGCTTGTGTAGAACTTTGAAATCAAAGAAGACACTATTCATATTTTTACAAATTAAATGACATTCCATACCAAAGAAACATGGTAGGAAATGTTGTCTAGATGGTACTCAGCAGTAATTCACAGTGTCTTGAGGACCAGCAAATGTAAAATAGTAGGCTGAAATGGAGTGCTGCCTTGATCACCTCCTGCTAACATGAGCAGCTTTTATATCTATTTCCAGGATCCTCCCGTGCTTTGTGGTCCATTTTGGCTGGTTTTGTATGCTCTTTTCAGCTCTTAAGGAAAAAGCTTTCTCCACCAAGGAGAAAGCACCCACTCTTTCTTCTATCTTTCCAACTTGAGCCTTTTGCTTTCTTCAGTCTCCTCTGTTGTGCTGGCCTAATTTTGGATTTCCATGAAATTTTATGTATAGGACTTTGAATTCACTTTGAAAGTTTCAGTTTGTGCAAAAAAATTCTTCAGCTCATCTTGCAGATGTGTTTCTGGGCAACAAAACATAAGATGCTTGTTCTTGCTCCTTTCATGTGGTTCTGTGAGAATCTCTTTTACCAAATATGTAAGGAAATTATTATTCCAGCACTTGCAATTCCTTTCAACAGCCACTCCTGTTACAAACACTTGCTCAGTAATGGAGCCTGCTTGTCTCCTGCAACTAAAACGTTTTCTTCAGTGCAGTGTAGTTACGAAGAGCCTGCAGAGATGAGTGTGACATCCTGGTCTGACAGTTGGGCAGACTGCAATACTTGCAGAGAAAACAAATGGTTACATTTCACACAGATGCTCAGGGATATAGCATAACTCCTGTATTTCTCTCAGATAATGCTTCAGGGTACCTATTCTTTCCTCTGGGTCCTTGCTGGGCCAGTTGGAGTAAACACTGTAGTTCACTGGGTTTTGCAGTTAATTAAATAATTAAGGACCAGAAACTCACCATGGACACTGCTGCTCCTCCTGTGCAGATACAGGTGTCATCCATCTGATAAGGGAACTAGTTGTCTTGTGATTACTTTGTTGACCTGGAGTACAGCACACAATTTGCTGTTTTGGGACTTTATTCCACTTTAGCTAAGCTTGTGCCACAGTGTACCCACATTTATGCCCACAAATAAATTGGTAGAAAAGGAGTGAGAGTCCTTGCAGATGCTTAGCAGGTTCTTGGACTATTTTGCTGGAAAAAGTGCAGGTAGGAAGAACAGTCAGTTCTGAAGCAAAAATCTGAATTATATGAAGCATAAGCATTTTAGATCCCTCTCTCACTCATGCATCTATAATTCAATAAAGAAAATAAGCTCTGTTGGTAGTGTGCAATTTAGTTGTTATTCAAGCACCAGGTGTGGGAAGAAAGCATTAAAATGCATGATGGTAGGAACATCATCATGGAAGCTGTACAAAATTTGAATGTATTTGCACAATGCATTAATTTCATCCTTAAGTGTACTCTACAACATTGTGCTTACAAATTAGAGCTTGATGTAAAATTCTTTGGAGGAAATGCAAAGAACCCTCTTGATCCTAGAGAATTATGGATAGATGTCTCTATGTGTAACTATCAGTTGATCATTTCACTCAACAAACTTAGAAAGTTAAATTAATCTCTGTCAGAAAAAGAATCTAAAAGAGCATCTGGTAATGAGGTCCATAGAGGAGGTAGCAGTTTATGAAGAGACAACAGGTAAAATAGCTCTGGGAATTATTAGACCATTTCAAATGTTCTTCCAGGCAGATATACTACTGTGTGGCTCTCACATACATTAATTAACCAGAGAATTTCCATTCACTTCCCAAGAAATATTTATGCTGCTGCAGTTTTGACTTCAGCTGCAGATGTGCCAGCTCTTGGTCTGATTAATTTATTTTCACCTGTGAGTGAACCCTGGCAGTCAGTGTGGTAATGCCATTCTTTGAAGTTGGAAGCAGTGCCCCCCAATCCCTTCTTGAATCACAACCACGAAGCATTGCTGCTGCCCCAACCAGGCTTCCATCTTCCTTTTTGAATTTTTTTCTTTTTTTAATTTCCTGCACATGAAGAAAGCTGCTTGTTATTACTCCTGCTTCTTTCCCAAACCTCTCAACACCTGAAGCAAGCAGCAAGTGGTCATCTCCATACCAGAATACCTTCTTCACTCCATGACTGATGTTGCATTCATATCAGAGGATTTGTAAGAATATGCAGATTTCACCTATACTGTATAAATTGGAGTTTTGAGAAGTTTTATTACTGGAATGAAACAATCAAACATAATCCGGCATTGTGAAGAAACAAGTGAGAAAGACATTTTTTCTTTAAAAACAGAAACATTTTTCTACTTTCTCAGTTTAAGGCAGAAGTTCTTTGAGCAGAAAGGTGCAAAGTGGTGATTTGTTATGGTTCAACAGATCAAGCAATATTATTCTGGCATCCCAATCCTTTTCAACATGGACTCCAGTGTTTCCCTGAAGATGCATGGCAACATAATTACATACCTTATAGCATCATATCCTATGTCTCTGAGGAGAGTTAGTAACAACAGTTCATTTCAGGATTTTGAGTGGAAAACACAGATAAGTATGACAGGACTGACAGACCAGGAGGATCTGATTTTTTGTAATATGTGTATGAAAGACCCTCAGACTCTGTAAAGTACTTTTAAAAATTGTATTTTTTACAGATAATACTATCAAGAAAGAAAGAAAGCAAAGTACAGACCAACTTACTTCAAGTGCTGGTAATCTCAAACTAGGCAGGTAGAATGGGTGTGGCATGCTGTTCAGATCCACCTACGGCAAGTTTATTTATTTTTTTGTTCCTCTTATAATAATTTCTTGCAAGTAAAGTCATCCTATTCCACATTTTCGTTGTTCAAGTAAAGGGGGTTCCTGCACGAACATGTTGCTTCACTGTTAGATGAAGATAAAGGCGTGCTCCTCCAATACCAAAATTAGTGGGACCTGCCTTTAGGTTTCTCTGCTACAATCAGCCCGGAAAGTTTATTCTGTTGTTAATACATGCACACAGCTTGAGATGGTGTATGTCACCCAGCAGAGCAGAGCCCAGCACAGCCCTGGTTTTTGTCCACTCACACTGCCTATTACACGGCTCACTAGTTTTTCAGTGTACAATGGTCTTCCAATTAGGATCATTACATGGAACTCACTGATACAGCAGCACAGGGTGTTCCTTTGTTTACACTTTTGTTTTAAATACTCAGAGTATCTGTATCTCAGACCTATGCTGTTCAGTTTATTTACACTTTACCTTTGTGAGTAATGTAGAATAGCAGGACTCCACGGGCAGCAGGCAAGGAAGGGACGGATATTTCTGAACGGGGAGACAAAAATCTCATATCTTGGGTGAAATGCTACCTTTAAACTCATCATTATAAGAAACTGCTAAAAGTGTGTGTCCTGTAAGTGAGGACCCAGTCTCTACCTGTGCAGATGCTGATCCCAGAATCCTCTGTCCCTAGAACAGGGACCTATGTCTTTTTGAAGGATATACAAGGTCCCACTAATTTTGGTACTGGAGGAGCCAGCCATCTTTTCCATACTACATTTAACTGCTAATGGGATGAGAGTGAAACCCAGTGGAGTCTCATAGCCTCTACCCTTTAAATTTAACAGGTTATCAATGGGAACTTTTGTTTCAAGCCACATTTTGAAACAACTCTATTCTCATCATGAAGTGCTCATATATACCCGATGCACACTCTGAAAGGAAAGCTTAACGTCGAGCTTCTGGGCTCAACTCCTTCCTCAGCTCTGCAGACTTAGATGATACTATTGGAAAGAGACACTTCGGGAACAGAGATTATCTCTCATCTTTCATTAAGGAGCCTTTGCGGTTTCATCTACAGCACCTTGCACATGTCACTGAAAGATTCAAGGTATAAAGTAGCTCGATGGGCCAGCTTAGTGCAGTCCTGTACATTTTTGTGCTCTCTTCTCATGCATTGTTTTGCTGTCAAATATTTAGCAGAATTCAGTAGAGAATATGTCCTTATACCAATTATTGAAAGAACTTCAGTGACAGTGAGAAAGGTCCTTAAACCAAACAGAACACGTATGGGACTGACTTTGCTCTTCTGAAGTGCAACTGTGGGCTTTGAAAAGATAACATCAGTAACCTAGTTCACAATTACATGCATTTAGTTTCACACATAAGTTTGGTTCTTTGACTTTGTGTGTAATTCTCATATTTAAACATTTTTCATGATCTTACCATGCAAAAATCTTTGTCCTATCCCTCAAATTAATGACAGATTTTGTCATACCTCCACTTTCCTGGGTGTAAGAGCAAAGAAAGCAATGAGAGCTAATCAGAACAAAGGGAATGGAAACAGAACAGTTTAGAATATAAATAGAAAAGTATCATTATTTCATCCAAGCATTTCACCCAAGATATGCAGCTTCTGGTAGTAAGATAGAAATCACAGTGCTCTTCAAAGAAGCTTGCTTCCCTAATTTCAGTTTGGATAAAGCTTGTTGTTGTAGGCTTTTAGAAAAGTAAAGCCATTACAAACATTTAAAAAGAATGCAGTATTTTTATATTGTATGTTTCTTCTATATCAGAATTATAGGGTTTTACAAGCTGATTGAAGAGAACAATTTACACAATGCTATTCTTCAAACAAAACGAACAAGAATACTTGTGATGTGTTGAGGTTTGGGCAAGCTTTTAGTATGAATAGAGGTAGGCAAAAGAAGCTTATGGATAATTGATTGTGTTCTTACTGTGTTTCAAATGTTTCTGTAATTCTTTTCAGCTCTCTTCTTCAGTTTCAAGTGGGCTCTTTCGCAGTTTTCTTAAATTTATATGTATTCCAGGAGCTCTAAAGATTTTACCCATATCAGATAAAAATTCCACCTTCTAAGGACACTGTCAAAAATGGCTGTGGAGCAGGAGTGGGTTTCAACAGTTAAACTAGAGGGCTGAGAAACAATTACAGGCTTGGTTTAACTTGATTAGCATGATTATCAGGGGAAAGTTGCAACAGATGAGCTATTTGGGTAAGTGGCCAGGCTGCAGAGGGAAGAGCAAATTAGTCAAACAAAGAACTGGTTAAATCAGATAGAACAAATGAGATACATTAGTGGAGATACCTACACAGGATCCAAATTAGATCTCATTATTTTAGGAATTTTGCTAGCCCTTACGTTAAACATTGTTTTACAAAAATAAAAAATGGGGCATGTGAACAGTGGGAACAAAAACTGTTCACTACTTTGAAAGTACTAAAATGCAGGGTTAAAAGGGATGTCAGAAAGTGATCAGTAGGGTGTGAAAGGTGGGGAATCATATAGCACAGGATGGTGTGAAATTGAGACAGATAAGAGAGAGAACCATGTTCAGTTCACAGAAGTGGTGAAGACCATGACTTAGGTTTTCTGAACAATCATGTATGTAAGTGACCGAATATAAACCAATCACATTTGGCAGTAATTATTAAGTAACTCTTAGTTATTATGCAGGGGATCTCATTCTTCAGCATCATGAAACTTTTATTTCCTGAGTTTCTTTTCCCCCTAGTAAAGTAAACAGTAAGTAATTTAGAGGCAATGGTATTTGCTACAATTTTGATCCATATTTATAAACAGTTTAGGCATCTTTGGGGGTTTTGGTTTTGGGGTTTTGTTTTTTAAATAGATCTTCTATACACTGACAGAAGGATTTTGAATGCTAAAATGGGTATTCTAGAGGTCAGAGGGCATCATTGCTTCACACAGATATAACAAGAACAGGTTAAGTATATGGAGAAAGACTGCCATGGGCCGCATTCTGTAATGTTTAGCTCTGTAGAAGCAGCTGATGAATAGTTGGAGCAATGTTTTGTTTCTAAATACCGTGATCTGATAAATATCTTCCAGTGACAATGTGTGAAAGGTGGTGTTTTGTACACTAAACACTCTAAAGGATGGTGTGTGTACATTCCTATGATCATCTTGTAGAGCCTACCAATGAGTTAAAAGAGATCAGTAACCTTTCCACCCAAAGCTTCCGTATTGTAATACAAAATTAACTTAAGCTCTTAAATTGAACTGGCATAAAAAGCACGCTATGCAATATCTGCTTCCATCTAGTTGATGATTTTTGCATTTCTAGGGCTAAAATCAGGAAAGAAGTAGTTTTCATGCTGTAATCCACCTCACAGAATCACAAACTCACAGAGTCACATAACAGCTACAAGAGCTGATGTTGCAAGGAGCAACTAGGGACTGCCTAGTTCACTCCCTCATGTGTGTTCTGCTGGAATAGGTTGCCCAATTTGTCTGTGGAGACTCCACAACCTCTCTGGGCAGCCTGTTTGTGTGCTCAACCACAACCAGGGCAAAAATGTGTGTTCTTACATATGTGTGTACCCATTACCTCTTGTCCTGTCACTGGGCACCACCAAGAAAAGTCAGTCTCCCTCTTCTTCATTCCCTCTGTTCAGCTATTTAAATATATTGGTAATGTCCCCTTGAACTTTCACCTCTCTGGGCTGAACTGTCACACCACTCTCATCCTCTTGTTATACAAAAAGTGCTCTGGTCCTTTAGCACTTTCTGGTTCTTCACGGCTCATGGTCAGCTTGCTGTTCACCAGGACCCCCGGGTCCTTCTGTGCAGTGCTGCTGTCAAGCTGGTTGTCCCCCAGAGTGTGTAAATTTTTTCCTCCCCATGAACATTTTCCCTTCTTGCCCTACATCAGAGTGCTGTTGGCCCAGTTTTCTAGCTCCCTATAAATTGTGACATAACCATCTGATTTATCAGTCATCCCTGGCAGCTTATAATAATGACATTTTTTACTGATTTAATTCTAGCTGCTGCATGCATAATGAGTTTCAATTTATTTGTCTTCTTGCTTGCTCTTTTGGGGCAGGGCGAGTGTCATTTTCTGTTTAACACTTATTCAAATTATCCTTTTATTGGGAAAACATACATCTTTTTTATAACTTGGAAAAATTTAATACAATTTTATTCAGAAAATATAACTGAATTAAATGTACTAGAGTCAAGAGTCAGTCCTAAATTATATTTCTCTTCTAAAACTTTCTTCTAGCCTTAATTTTCTTAGGTTTTCTTTTAGACTTTTTACTAACTGCAATGTAATTTTGCTTTTGCCTGAATATGTTTTTTTCCTTTTTACTTAACTTTTCTAACAAAAAAAAAAATTATTTCAGATACAAAGCCTGAATCTGAGACAGATTGTCTCACACTGACATCTTCAATGACTTTGTGATAGTGAAAGAATTTTTTCTCCTGTGCTGTAGCTTTGCTAAATGCAGGAGAGAACAAGTCCTGCAGTGTGAGAGACCATGCAGTGTACGTCAACCTCATTCCATGCATCAGCTAAGACAATGTAAGGAACACTTGGAGATTTGTTGATAGCCAGATAGTGGTGCTCAGGAAGCATTCTGCTTGGTTGTGAATTTTAATGACTTGGTAGTTATCTCAAGCACTTGTCTCAGGTAGTTACTTCTATTCCAAGTGACCATCACTTGGTTAGATGTCTGTAAAGACATCAGAAGAGGGACAAAACCCAGCTGAAACAATCCAAGGGTCCCCTTTTTTAACTCCATTACACCCATAATCAGAAACTGTTCTTATTCCACTGTGTCACAGTGATTATAGTGATACTTAGAGACATTTTCATTACCTACTTCTTCAGCTGAGCGCTGATCTTGTAAATAATATTAGCTGTTCTATATTAATGGGTCTGGATTTGTAGGGAAGCATTCCTGGAACACATTTGCAGTGACTGGTAGACTATAATCCATGTTCTTGTTTAGCTGAACACTGTCCCAAACAGGATCTTTCAATGAACACTTGCCACAGGCACTGGACATCCAGCTCACTGTGGAAACTGAGACAGTTTACTAAAGGACCAACTCATGACATGCTGCTAGACATGCCTGGGATATTCCTGGGTTAACTTACTAGGATGTGTGCAGTCTTCAGACCTGATCTGAACACTGAGCAGCATTACACCTACCTGTGTTCTTAATGGTGAAGACTCCAGTGGAGATTTGCCAGCTTGGAGCTGAGCTTCAGAGGGTGACTGAAGTCATGCCATCTATTATTTTCTAACGATGAGCCATAAAGTGTTCTCTTTTAGCTTATAACACATCTTCAGGAAGGTTTTAATGTAACCAGTATGTCAGTGTTCTGAGTGTTCTTCGCTTCCTGATGCTGGGAAGCAAAGGGAAGACAGGGTCCACTGTGTGTAACTCTGCTTTTAATCACAGGCCAGTAAGCTGTAAAAATCCTTCAAATATTTATCGCTGCTAATTTACTGCAGATTCTGCAGCTTCTTTTCTGCTGTCACATAGTCACTCCAATTTCTGTCCTGTTAAAAGCTTTGACATTTAAAATACAAAAATCAGGAGGATCTCTTCTGTGGAGTCAGATTGAAAGGTAGTGTCTCCCTCTTGTTCTCTTACTTTAGATTGATCCCTGGAAAATTTATTCTCTCTGAGTGCCTGCACAACTACAGTTGCTAAGATCTTGTACTAGATAGCTCTGGCTCACTCTGCTTTTCTTGCCTGAAATAGGAGGATAGCCTCTGCTCCCTAAGGGGGATATTAGCAGACTAGAGGAATAGAAGGACCTTCTCCAAGGAAATTTCCTACCCACTAAAGGCTGGAGACCTTCCTGAATAAAAGATAACTGCACGCCCTTCACAGTCTACTGATAAAAATGATGCCTGCCTACCTAAACTCACCTCAGCAATGTCGTTCCTGTAGGAGGTTTGCCTTGACCACCAAGATACCCTCATTTCTGTTCCACAGCCTGCACCGTCAGAATTCCTTGATACCTGAATTCTCTTTCCATGTCCCACATGTAACTTCTGATGACTTGCTACTTCTTAACTTCCTTTCCACCCTCCATCATGCCTGGCCACTTGTTTCCAGACAACAGTCTACTACAAGGCACACGTCCTGATCCGGTTCTTTATAGTTTCAGCATGTGAAACTTCTGGTACATTTCCCTGGCATATTTTACAAGCCTTAAGGACCATTTCAAAGCTTGTATGCCTTGACCTTTGGTGGAGTGGAGCACACATGTACCACATTAAATTGGGATCTCTGCCTTTAAATATATTAAAACTGACATCTCACATGCTTTCCTGATTGATGCTTGTCTTGGTTTGAAAGAAAAGTGTCTGCTAAAGAAGGTGGGAACCTCCCTTAGAATAGAGGATATGATCCCCTTCCCTCCAAATTGTTACAACTTTGAAACAAAGAGCTCTCAGGCAAAGGTATGGGACAAGGAATAACAGCTCTTTATAGTGTCTATAATGAGGCAAACAAGCAACAATAACAGTAGCAAAAACAAACAAACCAACCAGAAATCCAGTGGCAGCTTCCTCTGGGCTGCCAGGCACCCTCCCCTTTGGTGCAGTTCTGGTCACGGCTGGCAGGGGGTACTGTTGGGCTCCCAGCAGGGCAGGGCAAGGGCAATGACCCCCCACACACACACCTGCAGGGGGCGCTGTGGCACGAGCTCAGCTCCCTTCCTCACGTGAATAATGGCAGACAGGGTGGACAGCAGGATGGCTGGATGGTGAAAAAGGGGTTGCCACAGGAAACCTCAGCGCAGCAAGCTGGACAGCAGGGCTGGCTCACTGGGGCTAGAAAGCAAAATGTGGCAGAAACTCTGCAGCAGTGGCAGAAGCCACAGAGCATCCTGGCAGGCGGGGTGGGGGAGCTGGTGTGGGTCAGCAACAACCAGGCTCCCCCGTAGCAGCTGCCAGGCCAAGTCAGGGAGATGTGCACTCCGGGAGCAGGGAAGAGGGTCGGGATCCCGTGGTTTCCCAAAGGAATCTCACCCAGCAAGGAAGAAAAAAAGCAGCGCAGAGCTGGGCTCCCACAGTTGCATAGAAAAGAAAATAGCAGCTCTGCCATCCTCCTCCAATGCCCCGAGAGCAAGTGAAGTTATCAACAGCCAGGTGCTTTTCCTCCCCTCACCACACCCAGCCATGTCTTTTGTCTTTTAAGTACCCAGTCGTTAAGGTTCCCCATCAACAGAATGGGAAAAATTCCCCAACCTCCAACAATGCTGTAATTTGAAAGAATGAGGAAGGAATTTCAGTCCCCTCTGCAGATTTTCCTCTACATTTGCATTATCATTTATGATGCACAAGTTGCCAAAATGGATCGTTTAAAACAATGTAAGAAACAACAGAAAGATGTCATAAACATCTAGGAAGGGGCAGATTAGGATACTAGTCACAAGCAAAAGTTTTGCAGTGACCTGAGTTACTTTACTTTAGTTCAAATGTTCAGCTCCTCTTGCAAAGACTGAAGAGTTCTATGCAATGTTCTTTGTTTTGCGGGCAGTTTAGAGACACAGCAGCATTACCTGGCAATGTTTCCTTTTGGACATTTTATGTTTTACAGTTTGGGAATATACTCTCGGAGTACCTACATCGTGCTATTCCTGCCTTGTGGAAGTCTCTTCTAGACTTGGGAAAGGAACTTAAGGTGTCTGTGGTGTGGGTCACTCTTCTGTGATGAGCCAGAGGGTGTGAGTTGAATTCAAACAAGGCAGTGGTTTATGGAATGACCCAAAGTAAAGGAGAGCACTGTCCCATACTACACAAAGACAGCTGCTTACAGTCAAGACAGGAGAATCAATATGGGGCAGGAATGAGACGTCAGCGTGTGGGTTACAGTGACATCTTTTTGTCTCTACATGAATGCAGTAAAGGTACTTGCCAGACTTCTTCCTCCTTTGATCATCTCATTAACCGGTTCTCCCCAGAAAGAAAATGTGTTCTTCAGGCGGTTTTGGAGATGTGATTTTCTCATGGCATATATCACTAACGTCACCAAGAAACCTTTCTTAGGATTTCATGGACATTTGCTTCAACATTTTGGAGTTTAAAATACAGAAAGATTGTTTCCAATTTTATTCCATTTATCAGGATATGAGATTTTCAATTTGGTTGTCAGAAACTTAAATGGATTGAGAATCGTTTTTAAAGTCAAAAATTATTACAATCCCACACCTTTGTGAGAGAAAAGAATCAGGATACTTGAGGTAAATGGATTTGTTAGGATGGGAGAAAGACATCTTTGCTGGTGATTCACACTATAATGATGTCTGACTCTTTTATTCTGAGCAGAAGCTACAAAGAGATGATTTTTCTACCTATTGAAGAAATTCAATGAGGACATACCAGCACAGCTAGGACTTATTTTATCTTTGTCTGTGTTCCCTCAGATACCATTTTCTAGGTTACACATTTTACAAATAAACTTTTAGTGTAAGTCAAGACAGTACTTACTCAAGAGGTGAGGTGCTAAGGAGAAAACACAGCTGTGTTACAGGATCTTGTACTGGACAGATCTGCAAAAGAATGGAACTTCTGGTCTCATTACAGGACATCAAACAGAATATAATTTCATTTGCATGGCATGAAAACTGGCTGACCTATAGCATTATTTATACTATTCAGTCACTGTAATCTTGTCATCTCCAATGGGCAACAACTCTCAGACAAACCATGATGCCGGAAATGCCATAAATCTCCTCTCTTTTTCAGGTCATAGCATGCAGTGAGAACAGAGCTCAAAATGGATTATGCTTTTGGAAATGAGTAGAAGAGGACCTGCAATTCTCTAAACCAGAAACTTTCCAAGCCTGATTGTTGCAGTCAGCCTGAAAGGTCTTATGTGTGAAGTGTCTTACTGCCAGTGAAAACTGACATTTTCCATAGGAAACCTTCTGGTAATTATTAACATTTACTATTTTCCCCATTAAATCTAGTGTAATTTGACCAAGCATAATACAGTCTTCCGAGAACTACTAGTTGCAACTCTTCCACCCTCCTTCACTGAATATCAGACAGGTGGGATTATTGCACTGGCCAAGAAAAAAATATTTAAGACTTGCACTGGACATCCAGCCTGAATGGGGTAAGCCTGGGATGGCAACCTGCCTAATGCTACCCTAGGCTTATTATCTATAACTAGGTATTTGTTATTTTGATTAATGTGTTCAAATGCTTCCAGGTAAACACAACTGTTAAAATGTTAAAATGAATGATTAATTAGAGTAATTACTAACCATAACAACAAGAATGGAATACTATGATAGCAACAATGGTTTTGTGATGGAGCGCTAATGTCTCCTGCCTCCTCTCTTTGTGTAGACTGTTCAAAGAGTAAGAACTGTCTCTTCCTCACATTTACCAAGATGCTCCAGGTGGGGACTCTGAAGGAATAGAGTGAAAGTAATATCAAGCAAATTGTTCAAAATTTGTTGACGTAGAAAACAAGCTTCAGAGGGACAAGGGATGTTCAGATTCAAATGCTTCCCATTGGCTTTTCCAAAATTCAAATACCATAGGCTAGATCAGTATATGTACAATGAGCTCTTCAGTCTCTTCTTTCAAGGATCTTGCCTCTTCCAAAACGGAGATGTGACATTTCAAGTGGAATGGTGCGCCAAAGGTGTGCCCGTTCTTTAAAAGGTCCAAGTGAATCCAATAAAACCAGAACATAATAAACCCCACCTACTCCAGGTATAGAATAAGCTAGTCTTTGACCTTATTTTTGACTTTTTGGAAAGACGACAAAAAGACCTGGGCTGTCTCATCGGATATCCTGGCTGTTGCTAAAGAGTGTAAAATCTGACTGCATTAGGACAAGAATGTCTGTTTTTCCACGTGGCTAGAAGTTTTGTTCTTCAAGTGTCTGAATCTAGAAGGCAAAAGCAAATCAGAAAATAAAATTGTGAAACATCTGCTTGAAGCATCACAATGTTTGTTTCTACTCATTACAGCAGTGAAAACTTCAACGAATCTTTTACGAACTGAAGTCTGAGTATAATGAAATGCCATAGAACTCTGCAGGACTAAGAAGGGCTTTTCCAGAACAGTAGAGTCCCTGAGAGAAAATCTATATTTGGGAAGCAAAAAACAGGGATAAATGGCTTTTACTCTTTCTTTTAGTTTCTATAAAAGTTCCTCTGAATACCTAGCTTTCAGCTCACCATCTAAATCTTACATCAAGAAAAAGAATGAACCATTCCAAATTGACTGGAGTTTTTTCCTGGCTGAAGAAAAAACAGTGTTTTGTTCTGCTGCACATAAGCTGTAATAATTTGCACTTTTGAAAAAATGGTAGTGCAGAAGAAGTGAAGTGTAGATCTCCTGATAGGATTCATTTTTTTCAGGCTATTACATTATTAGAATTCTGCATGAGAAGCAGAGGGACTCATATGCCTTTATCAAAGGAAGACAAACTCTTTTGCGCAGTGTAGTCAACAGGCTAGGGTTCCAGTTCAAAAGGAGGTAACACTATTACTGTGGAGTTAAGATTTGGAACTTCAGTTTGCTGCAGCTGCTTGGTTTCTTGGGTATTCTGGCAAGATAGCAGAACAACATACCTTCGGCTCCAAGGATGACCTGGTGTTACAAAGTCAAAACAAAGAACCCTGGGCCTGTTTGAACACAGATGGACTTCGTCATGACTTTGGCAATGACCTTTTAGAATACTCCTGAACTCTTGTTCATAGTTAGAATAGGTCACTATACTTTCTGTGGTAGCTCCCCATTAACCCTTTAAAAGAAATAAAATAAAAGTTTTCATACAACTATTTGTATTTGTGTCACTGCTAAAAATAAACAACTTCCAGAAAGCAAAATTACATTATACCAGGAAGAGACAAAGTCTGTACTGATAAGTCCTCTTTCTTGAATTTATATTATTTCCTATATTTGCTATCTTAGACAGAATCTGATAAGAAAGACATTGTCTAAGATCTTAACCATCTCTCGTGTTACTTAGAATGAATATTCTATTTTTAGTCACAATTGTGTTGCAATTCAAAGACCTTTTTGATGAAAATTGGAAAACAAATTCTCTGAATCTCTGATCCTTTTTCTTTGCAAAGTGATTTTCTGCATGACACGGTCACACCCACAGTGCTATATCAAACTCATAATTATGGCACTGATTTAATTCATCTACAGAGGAACAGGGCAATCTGTCATGAATAACTTCAGAGCCTTGGAGTTAGACAAACTCCAACAATGCCTGTATAGATGCTCAGTCATTTGAGCATCTCACCAAGCATCAGACAGTATGCATAACTAGTTGTGCAATTTCGGACCAGTATATGGTCTCTGCTCCTGAGACCTGTCAGTCAAAGTTGCAAGGATACACCAGTACGGACTTCTCCACCTTTGTACTTTTGAGAAAGTAACTTAACTGATACCAGGACTGTGTTGGTTTACTGAATTTGATGGTGGTTTCTGGTAAAGATGAGGAATCGTAACAGAATAACTTTGTTGTGTTTTCTGCCTTGAATGCTATTGTGTGTGAAACATGTTCCTATGTAGTTTTCCTGCTTATATTTACCCAGCTGAGCCTGCATATGAAGTTTAGGCTGCAGGATCTCCTGTTACTCTAGTAACCACCTTTTTTTCAACACAGAGCATGCACTGAGAGGATTTCCTACACTGATCCAAGATGGATTGCAGGAGGCGAACTAGTGAGAAGATGCAGGTATTGCCTTCATAAACTCTTTCAAGGTCTTCCTCCTAACTAGGTGAAATTTCTACCCACCTTATATACAGCCCAATCTTCTCCTCCTCCACTTCTTTCCTCCATATACAGCATGATCTAGACAGAGACTTAAGCGATATAGTCATATATGGGGTAGCACGTACTTCATAAAAATGACTAGCATATGATACATTTTAATATTTAAGTAACCCTGAATGAGGGAAAAATTCATTTTTGTCCATAGTACCCTTCAAAGCTCTGGTCATACAATTTCTTTTAGCTCTATTCAGCTCTTCAGAGGCTAAAAGAGGACCATTCTGTCTCCACCAGACCATGTCCTCCAGCCATCTCATATTTTCTCCATGTCAGTTATGTGTATCTCCACCTGCAAAGATACCATTGTGGGTACACAGTAAAGGCTGTAAAAAGTAAGACTTAGTCCTTGCCTGGGCCCTTGGTCTTCATCCTGAATTGTGGGGTTTCAGCGCTAGAGGTGATTGCACCTCATAACCAACCTGAAATATTACACTTGGGCCTTCTCCCTACTCCATTGTAACAGGCTGAATGTTAACAAATTAAGAAGCATTTTAAATGCACCAATCTTCCCTCTGTTGGAAAAGTTATTCATAATTACTGCCATTTCTTATTATCTATAACTTTATTTTATTTGTTTAATTTATCTATTTCTTAAGTTAACTGCAACAATATTGTGATGGGAGATGTTCTTTCATCTGGCATTAGCCAAAGGAAATGATTTTACATCTACATTAATTTACATATACATTAAACTCATGACAAAGCAAATTGTAAAGATAAAGCATCATCATCATGCTTCTGCTTCCACTGCCTGTACATTTCTTTCCTGTCTTTCAGTTTGACCAGCAGGTCTCGACTCATCTATGGTGATCTCTTGCCTTCATTTCCTGGTTTCTTATATCTGGAGATCAAGGCTATAATCTCTTCTAGCCTTAGCAAGGTGAAAGCAGCTGAAAAAATTGGAAGAAAAAGATATTACATAAGCTATGGCACAAAGCACTTTTCCAAAATGTATGTTGTTTTCGTAGTTTATTAGAGCCACTCAGCACAGACATACCTCAAAACTGCCTAATGTGCTTTCCTCCTTTGTTAGTCAACTTTAGAGTAACAGCCTCGGTGTTGGGTGCTCTCCTCTTAACACTGAAACTGATAATCAATAGCCAATCAGCTACTGTTCAGAATGTACATATAACCAGAAAGACAAAGTGTGTGTAAGGATGGGCTATGTGAGCATATGATATGACATCCAGAATGCACAGTAAATAAAGGGGCACCAGAATAGACCACATCTGTCCATCTGTCTGTCTATGTCTACATTTATAAGGAAATCAAAGAGCAACTGCTGATCGGAAATTAGATTTGTAGGTCAAGCAAGAAAACTACTTTAAGACCTGACTAAATTATTTTCTGTCAGTTGAATTAGATGAAACTCTTAAACCAAATCAAGTGATGCTGAAGAGAGACAGTAGCATTTGAAGAGGCCAGAGGCCATAGTGAATGTTTTCTAAGTTGTGCAAGTGTCTCAGATAATAATGAAAATAATCAAAGGCTTCTCAGCTAGAATAACTTTCTTCTCTGGGAAAAACACTACTGACAGAACTAATGGGCTTTAGAAAAGCAAACACAGGACGGGACAGTGTATTTAAAGCAACTGTTGGTGAAAAAAATTATAATTAGAACTCTCTGTTTGCTTTACAGTCACAAATTGTTGCAATTTGCTTTGCTCTTTGGTTTCCTAGGAGGTAAAAGGAAGAATAGGAATAAATCTCCCTTTGGGCCCTTGTATTTTAGCCAAACCAGTCTTGATCAGATTTTGCTCATTATGCAGAAGCTATCTTACCCATGGACATTAGAAGAGTGTACGACACCTCCTCTTTATTTAGAAAGATTATATTTTGATTTATTATACTTTCATTTTAACTCCTTCCTTCCTTCCTTCC
>VZRN01005992.1:844903-863623 GCA_013397935.1 Dasyornis broadbenti | reverse complement strand
TTGTTCAGTTGAGGTTACTCATAACATCTCTGTCCTTTACGTGGATGTTTATTTTTGCGAACCTTTGAGGAACTGAATTGTCTCTGAGGCTGTTATCTCTCTGTCAAATTTGGCTGAAATTGCTCAATGAGTTCAAAGTTGTTGAGGGAGACACAGCCAGTGTGAATGTATGAGCCACAGGAAATCAGACTGACAGGCCGAAATGAGAAACACTTTAAAACTGTCAAAACATAAAGTCTTCCCAGTGGTCTGGCCTGACTTGTCCAGATTATTGGTTCCTAAAGCATCACAAGATCCTGCCAGCTCCCTCCAACCCTGAGGAGCTTCTGAGAGCCCCACAGTTGGAAAGCACAGCATCAGCTCTGCTGATAGCAGAAAGGACCCTTGGGATCAGCAGGAGACTTGCCACCAGCTTGCCTTGTGGCCTCTCCATTCTGGGAGAGTGCAAGCCCATGGCAAGATGCACATCTGTACCCCTATCAACCCACCCCGAGAGGAGAAGGCATGCCAACCTCGTTTGATTTGTGTTTCCTTTTGCCAAATGACTTTGATTGAAAAGGGATCTGACACCAGTTAATCAGATGTAGGGGCAGGTCAGAAAAACAGTTGCAATAATGCATCTGCTCTTCCTGGTCCCTGCTGCTGCTCCAGGAGTGCTATCACAGCCATTCACAGCATGGTTAATCTTTCAGCAAGTGCTTTGAGCGTTTTGTGCAGGGAGCTACGCACCATCAAAATGAATGAATGACCCTGTTTCTCTTCCCTATCGTGGCTATCAACCAGAGCTGTCTTTGGCAGAGCTTGTAGGCTGATTTCTGGTTGAACATTAGAGGCAGAATTCATCTGTCCAAACGTAGACATCTAATTGTGAATGTCTACATCTGAGTTACTTGTCTAGACTCTTGTTTATAGGAAAGAAATGGGCACCCCAAGGACATGAGTCATTGTATGCTAGAGTAAATGTCTAAAATAGGTCAGATGAATCATTCTGTAAATGGGCCTTTTTCTCTCCTGTGCCTATAAAGGGAGCCCAGAGTCACCATGAGGGGGAACAGAGAAATTCCTCTAAAGTACAGTGAGATGCATCCCATCCCAGACACATTTCTGGGTATGCATAGTCAGCTGCTCTTCTGTTTGCACATCTTCCTGGCATCCTCTGACTTCCTTTTCTTGCTCTTCCTTTTATAAATTTACCTGAGACTGAGAAGCCATTTTATTCTTGTAGCTTTTGCTGCAGGATGAGTCTTAAGTACCTGCTTTTCCTTTCTCACGGTCACCAGACTGAAATCACCTTTGTTACAAACCTATGCCTGGGCCTGGAGCTCTGCTTGATCCCCTCATTAATCCCTCCTTTCCCACTCCCCTGAAACCCAGCCGGGGATCTGCTTTCCCGGGTACATGCCCTGTTTAGTCCTTCCACGTGAGCCACCTGCAAACATCTCAGATGTCCTTGTGTTCTCCAGGCCAGCACAACCTGCTCTCATTTACTCAGAATTTCCTTAAACTTCTGGTAAGCAGAGTCCCCTCCTGGGCTTTGACTGTTTCCTTTTTCCATCTGTGTTGTACCTGCTCTGGGTGGGCAAGGCCACCTGAGGGACTCACAGCAGCTCAGTGCCACCCCTGCTCAGATGAATTGCCAGAACTGATAGTGTTGGTGCACAATCTCAGCTTCGGGGGTCAGGGTATCGGCCTCAAGCTCCTTCAAAGATTTATTCCTATTTTATTTCTGTTTGCTGAACAAAAGAAATGTATAATACTTACAAATCCTTCCAAATAGGCTTGGAGCCTAGTTCTAGATGTAGCATTATTTTAACAAAACCAGTGCTGTGCTGATAAATGGGATGGTGGGAGGAGGGAAAGAAACTATTTATAACACACAGAGCAGGAGATGAGGGAGGGAAGAAAACTGAAGAGTGCAGATAAGATTTTTGCTGCAGGTGTTTTCTCAAGTTTTGGCTTGGAGACAAAGGGAAACCCACAGACCATCCAGATAAGCCCATTAGGTTAGCTGAGCACTGTTTGATTACTCAGTAGCGTTATCTAGGCCCTCTGGCCTCAACAAAATCCCAGCTTTATTCTCTACTCAAATACTATTTTATTAAAAAATCCTCTCTGTGTGAGAGGACTTTTAAAAAAGCATATTTTAAAAAATATATTAGAACGTGGGAACACTTTCAAAGGCTGGCAAGCTGCACCCTTGTGTGAGTGTGAATAGGACACGATGAGCCTGCTGTCTCTTGCCTCAGTGTTGCTGAGACTTTCCTTTTCTTTTCTTAGCTGGGATCAAGCCCTGGATCCACAGGTTCAGCTTTGACCCAGGGGAAATTCAGCACACGGAGCTGATGGGGGGCTGAGGGATGTGGGACCAGATCAGGGGTGCTGGGAATGTTCGTGAGGAGAGGAGTTGTCCTCTCCCCTGGGCCCTGAGGCATGGGGAAGGTTGTGAGGCAGCAGCCACGGCTCTGGGGAGCAGCTGGGACTGGGAGCTGTGGAGTGAAGGGCACCAGCCCCTCTGAGTGGGTTGGCTGAGTGCTTGAGAGGGGAACCCAGCTGATCTGCCTGCCAGAGGAGTTAAATTATGTACCAAAACACACATATTCCTGAGAACCAGGCATGCAGGAGCACTTGCTGGAGATGAAAGCCGATGGAACACGCAAACTGAAACCACGGTGAGCCTCACTCTGCTCTGAACCGTTTCCCACTAGGAAATTCCTGCCACAGCAGCCTTTCTGTTTGCTCTGCAGAGCGTGGGCCATTTGAATGTGGCAGGAGGCACCCGGGAGGTGCTCCCTCCTCAGCCTCACTGCTAACAGTAAACAGAGCTGGGCTGACTCAGAGGTGCTTTCCCTTCCACCACAGAGGTGCAAGATCAGACCATGGCAGCAATGAGCCAATGTCCTCGGCATTCCCTGATGGCATTCAGGGCTCTGGGAACTGGCCAGGTCCTGTCTGGTTCCCAGCAGGCTGACACCTCCTGTGTAGCAGGGCCTGTCCTGACACTCTGAGCACACAGGCTGGCATTTGACTGCAGTGGCTGCCCAGTGTAAGGTCATTCCTGCACTGGATAATGATGCCTCTCAGGAAAAACGTTTCTGCTCTTACACCATTCCACACCTCTTGGTGGAACTCAGCTCTTCTGATAGCTGACAGTCCCTCTGTGTTTTCTTCCCATATCCAGAGTTAACGTCAGAACTAAAGCTCAGCAAATCTCTTTAAATCCACTTGTTCCTGGAAGCTTTCTCCCTGCAATGATACCTGTGTGTGTTATTGTCCTGCAAGCACTGAGTTAGAGATTTTCGCTGACACTAAGAGATGTAATTACTCAAACCAAAGCAGATGGTGGAATGGGATTGAGGTAGTATTATGGAGATTTTCCCAAGATGTCATGTGTTTTCTGCAATTATGAAGCACTCAAATGGCTCACCTGAGGAGGCTACGAACTCTCCATCTTGCGAATTTTTCTTAAAAAATGAATATTTTCAGGGATGACTTTGTTACCCAGACTTTCCCTGGGGAAGGAGATGAACTGTGTGGTTTCCTGAGGTCTAGTCCCAGGAAACCCAAGCAAGAAACTTGCCAGATTCTGAATGTGGTTGTAAGGTTTAGCAATGGAGAGGAAATGTGAAAGAAAAGAACATATCTCAGATTCAGAGCTGGTTTCTCAGCAGTACTGCTGAGTTTGAGTAGAACAAATCCTGCCACATTTGGCATTTGAAATGCTTGAGGAACAAATGATACCTGCTTCTCAGGGCAGGAGGAAATCAGAGCGCAGCCTCCTTGGGGCAGAGCGTGTGGGAGTGTTTGCTTTGTATTGTCTGACCCACGCCGGGGCCAAGTACAAACAACCCTTGAAATTTGCTCCCAGCATTTAGATACTTCTTTAAAACAAAAACGATATTAGATGGGGAGCAGTGGCTAGGCTCAATCTGATCTCAGGGTAATTTGCATTAAATAGTTCCCACTTCTTTCTTTAATATTGTTCTCCTGCCTAGCCCATGTGTGCTGCTCATTTCCTCTGCTGGAAGAGTGAGCAGCACATGGCAGCGGAAACTGAGCCAGCCAATAAAAGTGATGTGGCAGAGGGAAAGAGAGGAATGTTACAAACGATCCCTGTTTTGGCTGATAAAGGCATCCTCAGGAAGCTTGCATGTTGTAGGAGTCTGTCATTTTGCTGGGCTGGGGAGAGGAATGGAAAAAAAAATACATGCACAAAATAAGCATTTCCTCATTTGATTCAATTTCCATAATATTCTGTACTCATTCTACTTTTGCACAATGTGAGGCAGAGATCCAAGTCTCCTCATGCAGGTCTCCTGTTGCTTTGCGAGGGATGCAGGACCTGCAGTCTCCGCTTACTGTGGCCTCCAGCTGTGGAAAGCTGACCTGGAGTGAAGTGGGGGAAGAGGAGGCTGCTGCAGTTGGTGTTCCCTTATTTTCCAGATGGCTGTATTCCCCCAAAGCACGTGCCCTGCTATCAGGGGGATGCTCTTTCTGAACTTTTGACGTAATTTAACAGGCAAAGCCCGGCGTGGTCAGTGCAGCCACATCCTGGAGCGTCACACTGAGCACAACACCTGCGTGCTGCCACACCAAGGAGCCCCCAGTGGAGCTCTCCATCCAGCCCAGCGCTGCCAGGCCCTCGCTGGGTGCCAGGCCCTCGCTGGGTGCAGGCTGCTGTGCCAGGCTGAGTGGTTTTCACCCACTTCAAACGCTGTGAGTGGCACTGCCACGTGTCTCGCCAAGGCGTCGGAAATCCCCAAGGCGCCGTCGCGCAAGGAGGTCAGAGCTCAGCCAGAGCGGCGCATTACACATTGACCGCTCCATTTGTAGGCGCTGGTGGTGTCGTGCCAAGATGAATCCGAAATGATTCAATCTCCAGCCGTGTCGGTTCCTTTCACAGCAACGTAAAACATTTTTCTCCGCTCGTCGATGCGATGATGTTGTGCCGAGGACAGCGGGCTCTGAGCTGTGCTCATCTCGGTGATCTGTCACGGTAGAGCCTCTCTGGCTGAGACACATCCCTGGGGTTACCAGAGCTCCCACTGCCACCCCCTGAAGATGCTCAGCAGACTCCAGTGGCCACATGACTCACCTCAGCCTCCCTCGTCACCCGAGCGAGACAAAGGCAATTGCAAGGCACAGAAGAAAATAACAAACTGTTGACCACATCGTAAATCCAAAGACATGGCAACAACAGGGCTAAGCTCATTCATGCAGGAAATATTGTAAATGAAACCACAGTGGCTGCTGAGAAGGAAATTTCTTTTGGTAACTTGCACCTGCTAGGTATAAAGGAAAGAAAGGGTCTGGATTTCTTAATGTTGCAGGAATCTATTTTTTTCTTCAAAAGACAGCATATTTATAACTCTAGTAAAACTGCAAAATTGGTATATAAAAAAGAATCCTACAAGAAGAAGAAATTGATTTCTGGATCTGATCAGAGCAAAGCTCTTAATCTTTGCTCCGCTTTTATAGAGTTGCTGCCTGGACTCCTCCTCTATGGGCCCAGGACCTAATGCTTTTTCAGTTCATACTGAATGGAAAACTGTCAGGAAAGGGAAAGAATCTTAATTTGTTTTCTCTTTCCTTGATTGAAAAAAAAAAAACAAATAAAGAGATATTCAGACCAATGGCAACAGAGAGCTCCCGGTAGGAAATGGGTACCATGATGGCACACTTAGGAGTGAGGTGTCTGGAAACTTGGCAGGAAACCTCCTCTTCAGACTGGCATGAGATCAGGTGATAGCCAGGCAGCACCAAAAGAAGGGAAATGAGCATCCAGGTGTGATTTCTGTGGCTGTAGGTGAGTCAGCCTGGTACAATGTTCGTGTCTCTGCCTAAGCCTCTCTCCCCTTGCCTCTCCCCTTGCCTCTCCCCTGGCACCAGGGTCTCACAGATGCTTCCAGCAGTGCCTCTGTATTTCAGATACCTATTTGTTAATAAGGCTAGAAGCTTTGAAAGGTCCTGTCTGACTTAATCCCTATTGATCACAGAGCCTTGATATGAAGGAATTTTAAATTTCCAGCTGCTGACTGTTTAACAGCTTCTGACTTCAAAAGCTGTAGGAGCCTTCTCCTTTTAAATACACTTTCCACTTAAGGAAAATAGAGTCAGTCCCTCATTAACGTGTACTTCTCCCATAATTATACAAGTGTTTGTAGTGCAAACGCTCCGCTCTGTGCCATGTGCACATTCCTCATCCAGGAAATCAATAGGCAATAAGCAACATCCATTTCTGATCTTTATAGAAGCTGTTTGCTGCAAGGGCGAGTTTTACTCAGTTTGGCCATGTAGATGTAAAATAGGTGATCTTTAAAAACACTCAGGTCTCCCCAGCTGACAGCCCATTGTCCCCATATGAACCAGGGCACATTTCCCAGTACCAGCTCAGCAGCTGGGAGGGCACCACTGCTCCAGGCCACCAGCACCTCCTCCCTGCCAGCCAGGAGCATGGAAGTGCCTGGGGGCTGGTCCTCAGGCAAGCTGAGAGCTGCCAGTGGGGCCTCTTAAGCAACAGAGGGTGACAGGCTGAGTTACAGCCCTGAGTCAGGGAGCATGAGGGAACCTGGAAATGATTATGGAGCATACGGGGGAGCTTGAGCATTGGAGAGACTGCAGAAACCATGCTGATCCCTGGGGAGCTCAAACCATATAATTTACACAGGTCTATGCCTGAACTTACCTTTACAGTCATGCTCTTGAAAAAGAGTTTACTTAGAAGGGAGGGGATACATAAATCTCTGGGGCTGAAAGAGCAGCTGAGCAGAGCCAGGTTTATAGGCAGAGATTTGCATGCCTTCAAATTCACACAGCCTTCCTGTGTCTTGTATGGCTGGGATGGAAGCAGTGAGGGACTGGAAAATCTGTCAGCTCTGTCCTGCACTGGTTTGAGCTCTGTGTGACTGCAGGGACCACAGGGCGAGCTGGTATTTGGTGATGCTCAATGGAAATTGATGTGAGCGGGTGTTAGTGCCTCCAGGAGACAGAGTTATTCTGGATGCAAATGCTTAAGGGAGCTTTGTGAAGGTTCTTGCATAAAACTGAGACCTGGTACTTCTGAGGGTTTTGGGGTTTTTCTGGTTTTGTCAAAAAAAGAACAGGAAAAAGTCTCCCTTCCCCATGGCTCCCCTTCCCAGACCACCAGGGCAGCTGAAGAAAGTGAAGTAAGCATACATGCAAAGCACAATGTGCACCTTCCAGCTTCTGAAACTGGTGGAGCAGGGTCCCAGACACAACAGCTTTCTTCACTGGCCTGTTCTGACTCACCCTCCTTCTGCAGAAGCCATGAGACATAGCGAAACCCCGCGGTCTCGAACTGTTTACAAAACGTACAGGAAGGCACCAGTCCAACTAACTTAATACAGGTTTTTGGTACTGAGACACCCTCAGCTGTGCAGCCTGAGACAGAAAACCAAACTATGGGTGGAGCGAACCGGGAAGCTGCACCAAGCTCCCCAGAGCTGCATACAAGTCCGGGACCAGCACTGGGCATGACAGGGACTTCCAGCAACCCCAAATCACACTTTTCCTTGAAGCGGGCAGAAAGAACTATCACTGAGCTGATACTCAGGTTTTTTCCCCTCTGATTACGTTATTTTCAGATCTGTGTGACCAAAAGGCAAGGGTACACAATCCTTCATCAGGGTCTTCATCTCTGAAGCTGAATGCTGTGGCTCAGCACGACACGGTTGCAGCGCTTGATTTCAGATCTGCAGGAGGGGAGGCTCCTCTGCACTAAATTGGAGAGGGAGAAACCTTTCGGAGTGACACTGCTGCTGGATTGTACCCTCGGTGTGCATGGGACAGGCAGCTGCAGCACACATCCCAGTGCTGGCAGCCCAGTGGCAGCCCCTGCAGGGATCAGGCTGTTTGTGTGGGTGCACCAGACATGCACAGCTCCTGCACTGCTGCTGGGCTGCTCTGCCCCCAAGGTCAAGTGTTCTTCTGTCATGCAGCGTTTTAATCGCCTTTGGATATCTTTCAGAACCTGAGCTTGTGTTTTGATGAAACTTTTGACAGGCAGTGAATAACAGGAGCATTATTAATTCATGTCAGATGGGACTGAGGCGTTTCTTGTTTATCCTGCCAAAATGGTAAATGAAAAAATGGACTTTTTCTTTGACCTTGGTTTTGGTTTGTGCTGTAGATTCCCAAAGAAGAAACATCTCTGTAGTCAGTGTATAATTAACAGAAAGCATCTGCAGTAGGAAGAACAATGTGTTCTGGCCCAAACTTGCAGCTGTGGCCACCAGCTGTGACAGCCCTGTTGCTCCAGCTTTGTCTTTACTCCATTATTTCACAGGTAGCTTTAAAGAGGAGAGAACCCAGGGGAGTCTGGCTTAGAAACAACCTGCTGCAATCCATAGAAAACCTTTTGGGTCTGTGAAGGGCTCCAGCAGCCCAGGGGATAACCTGGCGCTGGGCTCCAGGGCCCTTGCAGGCAAGCCAGGGAATGCAGGGAAAATCTGGGTATCTGGTGAGTGGAGATGTATTTAGTGGCAGGAATGAAGTGTGCGCCTTCCAATCACATAAATTATATAAAGCCTTTGGCCAGACTCTAGACATCCCACTGGAGATCGTTACTGCTCTCTCCCCATAACTTTGGGTCTTTCATACTTCAGTTTGATTTCAGACATTGGGAAATGTTCAAAGATCTTTGGCATGGATCTTGTATGGCCATTTCCCAAATAGCTGTCTGCTCCTCAGGTATTTTGTGACTGCTGGGGGCTTGTGCCAGCACTTCCAGTGCTGTCCTCTGGAGCGAGGACTGCAAAGACCATTTGGCACTGACTGCATATGGGAATATCTTAGTGTCTGACCTACTCCTCTGCTTTGTCCACATGCTGCTGACTCTCCTCTTGGGGGCTAATTCAGAGCAGGTATCAGGAAGCTCTGCTCTCCTGGGGTGTCTATGCTGGTGGTCTGGCAGCTTGGGCTAAGAGGAAACAGTTGTCTGCACCCTTTGGAGTACAGCTGCTCTTTACAAAGTTTGGGTGTTGTTTTTGCTTTGTGAGCTGGTCCTCGAGTGTTCTTAGAATATAACATAATATAAATAAGTGAAAACACATTCGCCTCCTCTCCACTCATATAAAACCTGTTGTGTATAGCTTTCTCTTACATAACCCACCTGACTCCAAGAACAAATGTCCCTAATTTCTTCTGGATGATAGGTTTTGTAGAGATTTAAAGGGCAATTTCTCTCCTTCTCTTAGCTCTCACAAAGTATTACAATAAGGAACTGCAGTGACAGACAATACTTAAAGGCATGGTTTAGAAGTGATTCATCTGTGAAACACGGTGTAGCATATTTTATTGTATTTTCGCTAGTAAAAGCTGTGCCTTCTAGCCCAGCTCTGTCATGCTGCATGGTAAATTACACTTATAGGAATCCCAGCCACAGAGCTGAAAATAAGTACCCTCTATACAAGAGTTAATGCGGTAGATTTGTACTTAGACATGTATTTGTAAAATATTTAAGCGGCGCGAGAAGGGCGTCTGTAGGAAGATGCGATTGCGGGATCACAGGAGTGCAGCACGGGGCTGTCAGATTTTAAGGTTAAAGAACAATCATTAGGCTTTGGTGGCTGATACTGCACGGATGGAGGAAGAGAGCCCTTGGAAAAGCTAAGAGGGGCAGGGGAGAGTGAACAGCCTGAGTCTTGCAACTAGGATGGCATTTTTGCTGGTTCTGGGACCCTCTTACATCGTTGCTTTATGGTAGGAGAACGGAGTTCCGGCAATTGCCTTCTTGTGGCAGCACATGCTTTATGCCTGCTGTGATCCAGGCAGAAAAGCACAGCTGATCAGGAGCTGATCTTCTCAACTTCAGAGCAGTAACTCGTCATCTCAGGGCTGGGAGTGCTTTTCAAGTGCACACAGCAGTTCTACAAGCTCTTCAGCACACCTGGGCAGTGCCTTGCAGCCTCTTGGCACAAAGCAGTTCGGTCTGCAGTGCAGCAGCCTTCAGGAAAGCAGAAAACCAGGGTGTGTTAGTCCTTATTGAACTGGGGTGATTCAGTCCTGCAGAGAGAAACACACACCTCTGTTCCATGACTGCAAAGCCAAACTTGAACCTTCTTAACTCTTGAGTCTTATCTATTCTCACACTTTTCCAGCCAAATGGAAAGGTGGACGTGTTCAGGTACTACAGTACAAGATAAAGGATTGGCAATATTTGATTGCTGATGCCTGAATCACGCCCAGTCTAAATAAGCTCCAATTCACTGAAGTGTTTTAGCAGCCTTCCCTCGACTTCACTGAGCTCTAAGCAGATGTTTAAACTTAAGTGCATGCTTGAGTTTGCTGAATCATACAGCAATAAAATATGCAGAGCTGGTCTTTAATATAACCTACTGATTCATGTGAAAACTACACATTTCCCGCAAAGCCTACTTTGAGTTAATTAATGAGCATTAAGGACTCACATTTTTCTAGCGAAGAAGGGCCCCAAGGGATCACAGCAATTTGTGTTCATACTCTGAGCGATACCAGTACAATCTTCCCATGGAGACAAAGCCTCGAGCACTCCCTCTGTGATAACCAAGCACTTACAGTTGATGGATGGGTTTTAGCTGCCTGTGACAACCCCAGGGTCAGGCGGGAGGACCTGGCCTCTGACCCGTCCCTTTCATCCCCTCTGGTTGGAAGTGTGCCCACTGCATGGCTGATTTTGGGGGGGCAAGGGCAGTCTGCACCCTGAGAAAGCAAGGAGGGGAGTGGAGGGGCTGCCTTCTGGGATGTAAGTTCTCAACATTCACCTCAATCACATCACCTCCCCTTGCTGTTGTTACAGCCTTCTCCACAAGCTTGACCCAAGGGGCCCGTGATCTGTGTCTGCAGGACATGCCGGCCACAGGAAACCCTGGCTGTAAATTTATTTTGGTAGCAGAGCCAGATGAATTGGAGCAGTTGGGTGTGACAGAGGCAGCCAGAGTGAGTGCCAATGGAGTCAGAAACGGCCAGCCCTACGGCAAAACATCCCAGGAGCTCGTTAAGGTGGGACTCGAGCAGCCCCTGCCACAGGAGGGATGGGGGCACTCCTTCGGGACATAAAGACACAAATTCCCAGAGTTCCAGGCACAGAGCTGGAGCTGAGTGCTGCAGTGCAATTTTCTTGAGGACCACTTTGTTAGTCTGTTTAGCAGCCAAGTTTTTACAGAAATGACCCTTGGTGGCTGTGAGCTGCACAGATCAGCGCTTGCAAGGAATTCAGAGGGAGTTCCAGGCTGGTGAGACCTCCTCCATCAGTAGGCCATCCTGTGAGGCCCATCCCTATAGACTGAACAAGCTCCATCTTAAAACTACCTAGGTTGGCTGAGGGGGTTTTGTCCTTGATATTTACTTCCCACTACTGCTCTCCCAGGCCTGTTCCAGAAGCTAATTCTGCTGGTGAGAAACTGTTTAATTTCCACTCAGACTTAATGTCAACATTGCCTGGTAGTTATTTCCCTTCTCTCTATTTATCCTCCTAGAAATCATTGCTCAGCCCCATTCCCAGCCCTGTGTGGTCCTCCTTCAGCTGGAAAAGCGGGAGAAAAGGAGGAGATTGTTATGGGAAGCACTGGAGCAATAAAATCAGTGGTTGTGGTAAGATGTTTAGGAGGAGTGAGCCCAGCAAGGACACACACTTGGAATGCTGGGGGAGAGGGATGTCTGAGGGAAAGGAGCTGTCTGTCCTCCATGGGTGAGGGCACGTTATGCTTGGTCTCCAACCAACTGTTCCTGCAAAGGAGCTAATGGTGCTCCAAATGTCTGCAGTTACGAGGAGCAACAAGACAAGTTTGGTCAGAAGGAGAATTACTATGATATTACATGAATCACTCGAGCTGAACTTGAAACATAGAAATATCTTCATCCGTTGTCAGCTATTTGGGCTGAGGAATGGCACATTGCACCCTCTTTGCCCCCATAGGTGAAAAACAGGATAATAATAGCCAGTCACCTCTCCCCAGGGTATTGGGAGGGTCAACGCCTGTAAGGGGTGTGGACCATTTCAAGTAATAAAGAAATGCAAAGTATTATTATTATTAACCTTCCTGTGCCTCAGTTCCCCATTTGTAAACTCTCACCCAGTACATTTTCATTGCTGTTTCCTCATGGAGCTCTGTCCAAGGAGATCTCAGTTGGAGATGAGCTCTCCAGCTGCTGCCACTTGTAAACACGGCCCACTTGCCAAAGACGCTGGGAAGTGCTGAGATGGAGCAGATCAAAATGTGAAGCTGATTTCCAGAGTCTTCACAGGGATTTATTTTTTGTTCTGTTATTGCTGAATTCTATTTACTTTTGCAGTGCCCTTCTATTACCTGCCTCCTCTTTATTTTCCAGCTGTTTTCTTATATGAGGTTCAAGAAAAATTTCTCGGAATGTTAAGGGAGTGCCTTGTAGAGGGTGTAATTTCACCCATCTCTGCAGTGACATTTCCCATCCTTCAGGACAGCAGAGGTGAACCTCCTCTTTCAGCAGCACAATTTCAGGTATGTAATCACCTCTGAGCCACTGAATTGGAAGTAAAAGAAATACAAGGCAGAGGGAGCAGGCTCCAGGAGATGCAGGCCCATGGACAGAAAGCTGAGTAATGCCCCAGGCTTGTAGCTGCATGTTAATTTGCATGTCTTCATTGTGCTGCTGTAAGGAAGTGCGACTTCTCTTCGGCCCATTTCCTAAAAAATAATGTTATTGACCTTTGCAGTTGGTTCAAAGCGTGGGGAAAGGTTTTGTGGGTTTCAGGTGTGTGTGTGTTTATCTGCCTCATCTGCAGCCTGACTGCTCTCTTGCAGTGAAATGAGCCCTGTATCTGCTGAGCCGTGTGTCACTTCAGTTCTTCCCAATACCTCCTTGCTGTCTTAATCTAGCAAAGTTGTTTTTCTTGAGCTTGGTTTGTTTGTCAAGTGAAGCATCATACATTGCCTGGAGCCAGGATCCAACTCTTGAAACCCAATAGTTTACAAGCTGCTTCTTCGGAAAGCTCAATTTACTTGGGATGAGTTATTCTGAAGCAGTGTTTTCTTTCCTGTTTATTTTTTCTGACAGATCTTCTGCTTTCCCTATGCCCTGTCACATTAAACCGTTTATGCACAAAGTAAGCAGTTTGGGTTTGCCCTTGTGACTTTACTGGAACCAGTTGCTTATTCCTGTCATGATTCTGCCAGCAAGTGCTTCAGCAAAAGAAATTGCAAACTACCCAATGCAGCCACGGCATTTCAGTGCAGTTAGAAGTGAAATCACATCCACATTTTAGGTTAATGTTGGATGTACGAATGCTGAAAGGTCTCTGAGTTTCATCTTGTGAAATGCTGCAGCCTCCCAGAGCAAGGTGCAAGTCTGAAGGAGACCACCCCTGTTCAGAGGGAACTGCCAGCTCTGCAGTGGTGTCTTTCCACAGAGGCTGATGAGGGTGTTGTCACAAGATGCACTCAGCCACAAAATCCATCCAACTCATGGGGGGGGCTGCCCCCTCTTTCTTTCTTCCATGGGCTCACAGAAACATTTATTTCTTCCTTTGCAAGGGTGTTTGAAGCATTCTCTGAACAATAGTTTCTGTTCACTTTCATAACACTAGAAATAACTGGAACACAAGGCGTCCTTCACAATCCTTGGTTTGTTTATTTTTCCTCTAGCCTGCCATACCCAAATGTCTCTTCAATCTATTATATCTTAATACTTAAGCAAAGAATTACTCATGGGACTTTTTTTTTCGTTTTTTTTCTTTTTTCTTGAAGGCAGTCCCTGTTACTTCACAGCATGGAAACCAAGTGGGAAAGTAATCTATGCAAATTACATGTGCTTTTCTGGTTGAATCACGTTCCCTTCACTCACGGTAATGAGTCACTTGGCATAAAGTGGACTGCTACTATGAATGGAGAAAGCACATCAGGGCTTTGCTTCTCAAGAATTATTTCCACTTGCTGCATCTCATTTTGGCCTGGAACCACACGGGGTGAGACTCTGCTGTCAGCTTCTCTGTGCTTGAGCGACTGTAGTTCCTGGGAGTTTCACAGGTCCCAGATATCGTTAAGTGCTGGTGCTGAGGATGGTGCCTCATGGGCAGTCATCAAAGCTGTGTCACACAGCTCCCAAATATTGGCCACGTAGGCTTTTCCTGTAGTAATACTGAGACTAAACCAACAACTGGGCTGGGTGAAGAGGAAGGCAGAAGTGAGTCCCATCCCATATGCGGTGTCTGAGAAGCGGCTGCTCAAAATGCAGCCTTGTCTGGCTGAGGGACTGATTCCTGCCAAGTCAGCTGCCATCTCAAAACTGGTCCTGTTTGTGTCAGACCTCGAGCAGGGCCACCCAAATCAAATCATCACTCTGGAAGATGTTTTTTCTTGTATTTTTTCCTATACAGTAATTAACCCAATGACCAGATGGTGAGGTCTGGTGCTTAGACTGAAAACACTGGTGCCAGAGAGCTTGGATTTCCTGCTCTCAGCTTCATAAGCACTACAGCAAAAGCAACTCCCATGGGCATGACATGTTCCGCCTTCCCTGACCTTACACAAGCTTACATTGCTTTTTCTTGACTAGAATAAGTAATTCTTATTTATTTATTGTAATGGAAACAGACAACTGACACTGAAGTATTATGACACTGCTGATTGATAGTTGAATGACAAGCTGCAATGTCACTTTCTTACGAGAATAACTATCCTGAATTACAAGGGTAGTGAATTGAAACACATCCTTTAGAAAGATGCCTAATCCCATTTTTAAAGCTCTGAGTGATGGTGAGCCAGCTATCTTGTCAAGTAAGGTCTTTAATTGCCCTTACTGCGAGGATAGTGCATCTTATATCAAGTTTAGTTTTAATCTAATGGCATTGACTTGCCTTGTGACCTTGGAAGAGAAGGGATGGATCAGTTGTTTAAGGCCAAATTGATCTTGGAATTTATGTAGTAATACACCTGCCTCGGAGAGCCTGCAGAGTTGTTTTGAACAGGTGAACTCTGAGCAGAGTTTCAAGTTCAGTTCTTAATTTTTGTGTGTACTTTGTGAGTATCACTTTCCATTATCATTAGCCTGGGGTTTAAAGTTTGTTAAGCAGCTGGCGTGGGCTCGGTCTGTGCAATGCAGGTAAGACACCTGATCTGGCCTGTGTCTCCTTTCCGTGGCACTAGTGCTTCCTGAGTCTTAGGAGGAGAATGAGGATGAATCTCTGTGTGCTAGTGAAGCTGTGCTGTCATAGTGAGCACCTGTAAACCCCAAAGAGTGTAAATACCACAGTTATGGTTTCACTGGAGCGCTGCTCTGGTTGGAATACCCGGTGAGAAGAAACAAGTGCAGTCTGAGTGACAGCCCAGGTGAACTGCTGCACATCTGTCATCAGAGTAGCATTTCATTAATTAGGAGATAAATGACAACGCCATTAGGAGTGTATTGAGACCAGTGAAAAATGTTCCAATGTTGATAGAAATCACATAAAATAGCAGTCACTGAAACAGCTTGTCAGGTCTACACTGTTTTTGACATGTTACTTAACATCGGGGAGCCCCTAAGCTTTAAAGCAGCATCTCTCTACCCTGATCTAGACAAATTACTTTTGTACTTCAATCTAAACAAACTCTGATCTCTTTGCTGCCATTGAACTCACCTTGTCTGAAACCTAATCTGACTACTTTATTCTACCTCTGTACTGGGAATTCACACTATCATTAGCATTTCAATCTATTTAATTCACTGAGGGTCGCTGAGCAATGTAACCGAATCCACACTAAGCTACCACTGGCAATTTAGCTGTCAGATAGTCTCACCTGCTATTTTTAGTTGCACTCAAATTCCTTGCTTAAGGGGGTGCACACTGAATTTCTGGATTAGTTTCCCCCTGGCCCCTCTATTATATCACTGCCAGTCATGTTTAAGCTAGAGCCCTGTTTACACTGTTCTGTTACACTAATTACAGCTTGTCCAAGGTGTGGACAGTATTCTGGGAGACTTTGCTGACAAGCCAGTAACTCTGGGATTAAGCCCTTGCATTTAGAGCTGAGAGAAGTCTGTATTACCGCAGTGAAGAATGTCTTTGCTAAGGAGACTTGTTAAACTGCAAAGCCAAGACCTCCACAATCATATGAACAAATTCTTTAGGCTGGATGGTCAGTCTCATCTTTGGCTCTCCGCAAGGTATTCTAGAGTGCCAGATGCTTACACTTGGGTAGGGCAGGAAGAGCATTGCCAAGGTTCCTACCTTCAGAGACGGGAGGTCGGGATAAGGCATGCAGCTGCACCATTTCTTTTCTAAAGAATTATTTCAAGCAGCTGTGCTCCCTTGGCCTTCTGTGTCTTTTCAGTTATTTTCTCTTGCACAGATTCCACTACATCTTATTTTTGTATTTATTTTCTCCTGGCACAGCTGTCTCCCTGAGCTCTATGTTCTAATAACCTTCTTAGCAAGTACATATGCTGTGGTGTATATTTAGTTTTGAACCAGCTTATGGCTCTTCTTAGGTGCAATTCAGGGCAGGAAGCAATTCGTTCCTGTTAACAGAGCTGTGTACATATGCGTGCTCTGCCTGTGTTAGTTACACTTTGGTTGCTTGCTGAACTTGCTTTAGCTCTGTATTCCAGTCACCCTGAAGTCTAATTTAAAAATTAAGCAATTAATGTGTATATTAAGCTTTAAAGAAGCATCTCTCTACCCTGATCTAGACAAATTACTTTTGTACTTCAATCTAAACAAACTCTGATCTCTTTGCTGCCATTCCAACGTACAATATATGTGCATATGGGCAGAAAACAGCCTTTATTGGGAGGAAAGCAGCCAGGCTGGGCAGCTAAGTTGCAAAATCATTGATCTGTCCTGTGACTTTGTGGTCACTTTACTTCTCAGACCTTCTTTAGGCTTCAGCTGCCATCCAGCCTCCGAATCCTGATGCTGTTTCCTGTGATAGACACCCAGTGCACACTCCAGTGAGTCCTGCTCTGAGCTGGGCTGGCCGTGTGAGGCTCCTTTGGGGCCTGCTGCTCCTCAGAGGTGATGGATACCAGAATGCCTTCCTTCCTCTGATTCCAGCTCTACCTGACTCTGAATAAATATTTCCCTCTGCAAAGGCGAGTAAAGAGCTGTGGCTGCTGCCTAGAAGGGTCATGGCTGGGGATGGAACTGGAACGTTCCTTGGGAGCCTCAGTAATATCCAATTCAGATTGCTGATGAATACATCCTGACTTTGGGCACATACCTCCTGTTAATACTAATGGGAATGTCACACATGAACGCTGGAGAATATTGCCCATTATTTTTGGTCTCAGGGCTCTGAGCTGAGAGATTCCCAGAGAAAAATGGCCATTTGCTGTACGTTGGAGGCTGCAATTCATTATATACAGTGCATGGTGACTGTTATTTACCTTACAGAACTGTAATGTGATAAGAAGCCTGTGTAAGCCACTTAATGGTCTGTCTACCTTAAAGAAAATGTGTACCTGATCAGCCTCTGATTTATGCCACTTTCACCCCAGTGCAACTCTATTGGCTCCACTGGTGTTATCCCTGATTTATGCCAGTCTTAGTCGGACTTCATGAGTTTATGTACTTTATATGACTCATGTACACGAGGAGAAATGTAGTCTAATAAAATATCTGGCTGTGCATCGTAGCTGCAGGTTCTTTGCAGAACTGTTAACAGGAGTACAACAAAACCATGCTCTGCTCCTCTGCAGTGCCTATATATTTCAAGGGGTTATATCCCATATCTACAGAGATATAACTTAATGGTCTCATATTTGACTAATGTGCTGCCTCGCTGGCACAGTGCAGAGTCAGAGCGAGGCAGCAGGCAGGGTAAACCTGTAGAATGAGAATAAGAACTTGAAACTTGACTGTGGTAATTTGCCTAGAAACAAAGAACTTTCCACAGATTTCATCCCTTCACTCTGAAAACAACTGTTCTTATCTCAATCATCTTGCTGCATCAGCACTTATGCTCTGGCTTTGGGGTAGGAAAACAGTCATTTTATGATGTTTATATTGCAGTAACAGCCAGGACACGTAGTCTTAGATGCAGGCCTCCTTGTTCTAAAAAATGTGTAAACAGACCAGGAAGCTGCTCTCTGGCTCCATGATCTTGTGCTCCTGTTAATGAGGGCTTCTCTGATCACTACGGCAGCTTTTATCACCTGGCCTTGTCGGCAAGCAAAGTGATCATTCCTCTAATCTCTGGAGCTGGAGCATCAGTCTGGGCTCTCGCGAAGTTGTTGGAGTGATATCCATTACCGCTGGTGAATTCCAGGTCAGCTCACCTTCTCTGGTACACCTGGCCCTGATGACCAGAGCTGACACCTGAGATTGCTCTGTAATTGATCCTTGCTTCCTTCACCATCTTTCCTTCTAAACTTTGCCTGCTTTCCTCTTAAACAACTTTGCCTGCTTTCCTGTTAAGCTCTCAGACACATTTTCATCTAATGAATATGAGCAACAGGTACACTGAGGTGTCAGGTGTAAAATACAGAAGCTGGGTGAATTTCTTGGGGAAAATGTAAAAAACTCTTTGAGATTTATCCTGTACTGCAGGGACAGCACGACACCTACTTAAGCCTCAGAAAGGTACGTTTTGGAGACAGTAGTAATCCTAGACTAGTAATCCTAGTCTGCATAGGTTTGTGGACAGCCTTTGCTAAATTGTGTGATGGTAAAGTTGGTAAAATACTGCAGGTTTTGCTGCAGTATTTTACCAACTGCATTGACTTGTTCCATTAAAAAAAAAAAAAAAAGGGCGATAAGGTCTTAAAAAG
>VZRN01005992.1:761702-844897 GCA_013397935.1 Dasyornis broadbenti | reverse complement strand
TAAGTTCTTAAAATGGAAAATGCATCTTTCTTGGCATGGTAAAACAGCAAGTTGCCTGTAATCTTACCTTGCTCTGCCTGTACATAGCTGTAATTTATGTTATACTCTCATAAGGGGTCTGCTTGCCCTTGATGCATGTGCCTAAGTCCCATTAACATTAATAGGAGCTGAATGCAAGCAGGGAGGCTTAGCTAGAATATTAGGAAATGTTTCTTCACTGGAAACGTTGTCAAGCATTGGAAAAGGCTGCCCAGGGGTGTGGTGGAGTCACCATCCCTGGAGGGATTTAAAAGATGTGCAGATGTGGTTCTTAAGGACATGGCTCAGTGGTGGCCTTGGCAGGGGCTGGACCCAGTGATATGACAAGTCTTTTCTAACCTAAATGATTCTATAATTAGACAATGCTCAATTCCCTAAATGCTGCCTTGAGTTCTAAAGCCCAGACAGGGTTGCTGCCTCTGCAGCTGATGAGTCCCTCACCACCCAGAGCTGCTGCCCTCCCCTCTGGCCACACAGCAGCCAAAGAAGGCTTTTTCCAAGGCTGGAGCACTGCAGTCATGCTCCTGTTACACAGGCTGAGGGTTGTGCACAGGGGTGGCTGCTAGGAGGTGTCCGGCTTCCTTGGAAAAGCACTGCAGGAAAGAGATTCATCAGCAAAGGATGTTTTCTGCTTAGCTCACACTGTAATGAGCCCAAGTCCCTGGTGGAGAAAAGAGAGGTGACAGGAGGAGGTGGGGGGACGGGAGGGGAACAACTTGTTTCAGGCAACAAATCAGCTGCTAACTCTGATCCAAGGCCATTTGCATAGATGATGTTGGCCCACGGTGTGTTGGAAATATAAGGCACTCTGTAGACAGCTGCCCAAGGGAATGCTAATTAGCTGCCAGGCAATTAATAATTAATTAGACTTTTGTTCATTGTGAAGACAGTGTTTTCTTTGGCAGCTTCATAACGTTCTGAGTTTGCCTTGCTTTTCTTTCACAGGCTGATATCATCGTGCTGGAACTAGGCTTCGCGGCGGCTTGCTTCTCCCTCCCTCTGGCATCCAGCTTGCCCTGGCCACATGTGCAGCCCAGGCCACGACCTCGGCCTTGGCTGGGCTCTGACGGCCCATTTCACAGTCACAGGCTGGAAAGGGAGTTGCTGCTCTGCTATTTTTAACCAGCTGGACAGTTAAATAATTGAGAGGCAGACACACACAGAGTGGTCTGGGCTGTGCCTGAGATCTGAGAGGGGAGAAGAGCATTGTATCGACCCTGCTGGGCTTGCTTGACCTTATCAAGCATGAGTTCTCAGGCTCTTTAACACAAACACGAAACAAAAAACAAACTTCCAGAAGTGAAATCCCTGCCTCACTGACGTCAATGGGACTCCTGGCTCTGGCTGCAATGGAGCCTGGATCACACTTAGCTGTGAGGCAAGAGCTATTCAGTATTTCCTTCCTTTCTAATGCTGCACAACTCTTTTTCCATGACAATAAAACCCAGTTATGGTGAGTAGAGCCCAGGATGGAGTATGTCTAAATTTCTGGGGGAAAAATTGATTAATTTGAAGAAATCTCTTTTGAAACAGGATGTCCCATGTATGGCCACTCCCCCTGATTTTGGACTAAGAAGAGAGATGCACAGAAAAATATTTCCTCCCATCTCTCCAGCCCAGTCCTCTCCCCAGCTGTCCTGTGGAGTGGTTCACAGCTCAGTGGAAAGCTGACCCTCCCAGGGATGCCAGGGAGAGCACAATTCCTGCCAGCAAACCTGCCCACACCCAGGGGAGGGAGAGGCACAGAGGGAACAGAGGCAACCTCCTCTTGCCACGGGGCCACTGCTAGGAGCCTGCTCCAGTGCAGACTTCCTAAGAGATCACAGCCTCCCTTGGGCATCCTCTTGCTCCAGTGTGGGGTCTCCCACAGGCTGCAGGTGAGTATCTGCTCCACCATGGTCCTTTATGGGCTGCATGTGAACAGCCTGCCTCACCATGGTCTTCATCCATCACAGGGCATAGGGGAATCTCTGCTTTGCTGCCTGAAGCACTTCCTCCCCCTCCTTCACTGACCTTGGTGTCTACAGGGCTGTTTTTCTCACATGTTCTTGCTTCTTCCTCCAGCTGCAATTGCACAGGCATTCCCACCCCCCACACTCTCCTCACAACCTCTTCTTAAATCCATTATCCCAGAGGCTTTACCACCGTCGCTGAGGGGCTGGTCCCCCTCCTTCACTGGGTCCGTCCTGGAGCCAGCTGGCACTGACTGTCGGACATGGGGGAAGCTTCTGGCAATTCCTCACAGAAGCCACCTCTATAGCCCCCCAGCCACCAAACCCTCGTCATGCAAACCCAATACACTTGTCCGTCTAATAGAAGGCACAAACTCAGTCTTTAGGCATGAGGGAATCCACAGAGGAGCTCAACTTTGAAAGACAAATGCGCAGCAAACCAGGCTTCACTGATCTTGCTGTTAATAGGACTGCTTGTTTCCTTTGATTCCTGTGTGTTAGCTCAGCTGTGTTTTGGGACTGAACAAGATCTTTCCACTAGTTCAATTTCAAACACGTGGTAAATGACTCTGTGCCTGCAGCACCCAAGGTTCCCGGGTGGTCTCTGTGCAGAGACCTGCGTTGTTCCTGCTGCCGAGATCAGGCAGAATACAGCTCCCTGTTCCAGCAAAACCAAGCCCCCGCTGAAGCCCGGCTGATGTGAAGAGGAGGAGGAGGAGCAGAAGGAGGTTGCGAGTCCCTTGTGCATTCCACGTTTAAGGTTCTCCCTGTGTCTCCAGGACGCAAATCACCGCGACATTTGCTAGCAGAGACGACATTTGCTAGCAGAGGCGTGTGAAGTCTTGTTAAAAGAATGTGGCTTGTGATGATCCTCGGTGGCTCGAATGAATAATTTGTGGCCAGGGTGACTCAGGCAGTGTGGGCTGGCAGCCAGCAGCCGGGCAGAGGAGTGAGGAGCTGGGCAGCATGGACAGACAGCATCTGCTGAGAGCACGGCATGCTTGAAAGGCCAGCTGTGACCCGTGTGAGGCCTGCGTGTTTCTGAGAGCCCATCAGTAGAATACCAGCAAGGAAAAGGAATTTGGCGTCAGAGGTGTGTTTTTGTAGCCAGAAGGATAGGCAAGGGGGTGGGAAGCCTGCACGTCCAGAGTTCACATTTGCAAATGGAAGTGATGGTGCACTTGAAAAATGTGACTCTGGGTTTACCAAATCCCACTTCTTTTTCTACAACTGAGTGATGCCTGTCTGTCCTTCCTTCTGAGCTGCAAGAAGACATTCCCTTGGGAGGGAAAAGCCCTGCCTGTTTGACAATGCATGCAAAAGAGGATGCTATGCCCTGTACAGTGCAGAAGTTCAATTTTCAGATAATACAGAATTGGGATGTCTTATCTAATACTGCTGGCAGGTTCTCTTGAGAGTCTGCACAGCAAAATTTACCTGCTTAGTATGGTGAATTTAAATCACCAGAGCCAACTGGCAAAACTCTCCCGTGCAGAACCTCATTCTGGTCTAAAGTCCTTGAGTAATTATTCTGTAATAAAGTCACTTAAATTTTAGAATAGAGTGTCCACGTGGAGAAATTATACAGGCACGGCTATAACAGGATAATTATTTTGTTATAGCTATGTCAGTCAATTTCTCAAGGCATCAGTCACATGGGAAAGTTGAAATTATATATTTTTTACAGTCTACAGCAATTCTTTATTTTTTAATATCCATTAGTGCTTGACTAATGCTGAATGATAGTGGAAATTCTCCAGAACAAAGGCAGTGTTCAGAGTTTCCTTGTGGTTATCAAAGGAATTTGGATCTATTCTGTTAAAACTAATATGTAATGAATTGGCAGTGATTGGGGGTTTATTGCTGAATTGACTGGGAATTATGAAACTGCAGTTTACTAAATTCAACTGAAACAGCTGAAACTCAGAAATTTGTAAAGTCCCTATTTATGTGTTAAGAGCCCTCAAGATCTTTTAAGAGTACACACAAAACCAGATTAAGATAAAAAATTCCCTTATTCCCTCACAGTGTTGGATCTTTGATATTTCAACACAGGACTTTATGACTAATCACACCGATTTTGGGGGTGTCTGAAACAGTTTAGTTCCTGAGTAAGCTGTTGCAAGGTATATGCATTATGATTCATTATTAACTAATAATCCTTTAGGATAAAACTGTACCTGTCAAAGGCCAATGGCATATATGATATTTCTATGGAGATAGGCCAGAGCTAGCTTGAGTCTGGCAAACAAAGCACAGCAGGAATTAGGAGCCTGGCTTCCCTCAGAGCTGTCTGTCGAAATGCTAGATGGAGCAAACAGGTGCCAACTGAATTTGATGCAGTCACATTTGAATCTCAGTTAAAGAGTTACCAGAACAGGGAAGGCCAAAAATCTCAGTGCACATGAATGCACCATGTGGTTCCTGCACACCAGGCTGGGCACACAGCAAGCTGCCTGGGGAGCTGGGGCTTCTGCACGAGGAAGCAGACCTGATACGTGCTTAATAGAAGCCGTGACTCAAAATGAAACCTGCCGATGGCTGTCAGCTGTCTTACAGCAAAATGTTACCTAATTACATGTAGAACATCTCCCTTCCTGGAAAAGGGGTTGGGTTTGAGGTGGAGGATGCCAACATGTGCATCCAAGTGGAGATGCCAGCTGGGATGTACACAAGGGCAAGAACAGAGCACGGTCTGTAGGGCCATGGCTGCAGACACATTTGGGAACGTGGATGGCCTCTTGTCCCGTCAGTGACTCCCTGGGCACAATCTATTTGTACCAAGGCTGCTCCTCTGTCAACCTCTCCCAGTTTCACTGTGTTGGAAGGAAAGACCTCTCGTAACTCAGCACTTCTTGTTGTCACACAAGCCCTACTGGATCAGGTAGGGCAAACCACACCATTTTGAAACCACTCCATACACTCATCTCTTTGGTTCTTTATCTGAATTTGGTTCTGTAGGCTGGAAGGAGAGGCCCGTTTTGCAATGGGCACAAGGATAAAAAAAGGACATCTGCTTCCAGGGCTGTGACACAAAGGCTTAATCATGTTTCAGAATAACTGGAGTTATAAACTGATGGGGCATTTAAAATGTTATCTAGCTCCAAACATCAAATGTTCAAATTCTGCCTTAAGGGGACATTAGCTGATTATCAAATCACAATGAGATTCTTATAACTTTATTTTAATAAACAGTTTTCATAAATGTTAACATTTTAATGGATGACTACATTCATATTTAGCTAGCAGATGCATTCATGTTGATTGATGTTATTTCCATGAGTACCAAAGGAATTAAATAATGACTTGTCACTTATGGCAAAGAGCCGCTCTAATATTTTTTAAATAAACAACGTTATTTGTGGTGTTTGATCAGACGGCGATGCTGAGGACTCGGGGGGGGACTCCGAACTCGCAGGCAGCTCCCAAAGGAGTGGGGAGACTCTACAGTAACATCCCCAAACGCGGAGGGCCCGCGGGGAGCGGGGGCACCTCCCGCTGCCCTTTAGCGGCTGCCGTGTGCCCCTTGCCCGGGCCGGGCACAGTGCGGGGGCCAGCCCAGGCTGGAGGGCGAAGGGCCGGGCCCGGAGCAGCCGCGGTGGTCCCGGGGAGCGCGGGGCGGCCCGGCCCGGCCCAGTGCGGTGCTCTGTCCCCCTCTGGTGGCGGCCGCGGGGCCGCTGCCGGTGCGGGCCCCAGAGCCGCGGCCCTGCCCCAGAGCCGCGGGGCTCCTGCGGCCCATCAGAGGCAAAGCCAAGGTACCGGTGGTCGGCACGGGCCCGGCCCGGGCTCGGGCAGCTGGTGCGGAGCCGAGCTCCCTGGCGGGCAGATGTGTTCCCAATAAAGAGCAGATTTGGGGCTCGCGTGGCTTTGCAGGGCAGCAGTGGCCAGAGCGCAGTGACCCCGGAGTTCCTGCAGCCATGCCCAGCTGGTGTGGGGAGGAGAGGTTGGGGATGAAGGGGTATAGAGCCCTGCTAGGCGGGAGTTCCGTGTTGGGGGAGGCGTGAGGAACCCGAGAGAGTGGGATCCATTGTGATGAAGACGTGTAGAACCTGTACTGAGGGGTTCTGTTGTGAAGACACCTGCACAGCCCCGCTGTGAGATCATTTAGAACGCAGGCCTGGCAGAGCCCGCTGCGTGATCCCCATTGGGATGGAGGTCAGCAGAGCCTGCTGTGTGTTCCGAGTTGGGATGAAGGTCAACAGAGCCCACTCTGAGGGAATTCCATGGACATGAAGCCTGCAGAGCCTCACCATGAGGTATGTGGCGTCTGGGCTATTCGCTCTCAGTGCCCTGGGGAGCGCTGGAGGTGCTGCGTTAGCTGCGATAGTGGATGAAGAAGAGCTGTACTGGAGATGACCTCTCTTTTTAGGGTCAGTTCTTGATGGCTCACTTTTAGATGGCTCACCAGGAGAGCCTTTCGGAGTTTTATTCTTCTATAATTCCTGATGGTTGAGTTTTTTTCAAGAGACCTTTGATGCCCTGTAGTCCTTCTGGACCTTGGCGGCTCCTCTGTGCCCACAGTGAGACAAGAGGCTGTGTCTTTAAAAGGCAGAATTAAGCAAGTGTGGTTTTTGCCTGCTTTCCAGAAGTAGTTATTAGGTTTGAAGGATCAGTTATCTGATCCAGCATGACAGATGGATGCAATGTTTTTGTCTATGATGACTAAGCCTATAGAGATTGCATAAATAACTTTAAGGTAAATGCTCTGATTTCATTATGTGTTTACATGTAGGTGTGCATATATACTTTAAAAAAACCCAAAAACCCAAGAAAACCAACACAGAAAATCTCAGTGATAATCCTCTGCCATAAGTGGGTTGAAAACCTTTCCCTTTTTGCATCTGTGTCCTGATTTCTCTCTGTGACTCTTGCTAACATAGCTGTGAGTTTAGCCTGCTGTCCATGAACTGTCTGAGACTTTCTGGAAGGCAGCTCCAAATTCATTCCAGCCTGATGCCTGCAGAGATCCAGGAGAGCTCTGAGTGCCAGCAGTGATGCTTTCTGCCCCAGCCAGCGTTGGCTCAGGGTGGGAGGGTGATTCACGGGATGGCATGTTCCTGATATCTGCTACCCAGTTCTCTGGTGCAAATAGCTCGTGTTGCTTAACGTATTCAAGTCCTGCTTCAGTGCCTGAGGCCGAAGACAGAGCTTTGCATACGCTCAAAGTACCCGGAACCGTCTGGTAAGTACTGGTTACATCGCCCTGGTTGTTTCCAATGGGATTTTATTTTACCTAACTGTGGACCCATGTATCTCATGCTTTTAAACATTTGACTCCTGTCATGTATTTCTCTGCAGTTATACTTGTATTATGTCTATTCCTGGTAATACGCTGTGGCATTTCTGCTGCCTGCTGAACTCGGGCACTATAGGCAGCGGCTGGAAGTGAAGCTGTGTGCTTCTGAGCTTTGGTGTGTGTTTAGCAGGGAAATTTCCCGCATCAGCAGGAAATCGTGGGCAGTTGTTGTCTGCTTTAATGAGCAGAGGTACCTGCTGAGACCCCTGCTGAAAGCAGCGTACCCTAAAGCGTGGTTAAACGACCAAGTGCTCCTGGGAGAAACCGCAGGCGTCCAGAATCACTGGAGCAGCTCTTAATCTACTGAAGATCCCATCTAATGCCGGCAGGCTGCAATTGCCGTGTGGCAACTGCATTTCTGCAGAGGGAGGAGTGTCTTGGGGAACTGAAATGTCCTTAGTAAGAGCTTCCCAGGCTGACTTCTGGGACCAGCTTCTGCCACTGCCTTTTTTTTTTTTTTTTTTTTTTTTTGTAAACAACCACCTATGCTGCTTGGAGGTTGAGTTGCATTGCACTTCGAGCTAATTCATAAACAAATACCAGTTGAAACAGAAAAAGGAATTTCTAACTGTTTATAAAATAGTTTGCCTGTGAGACCAGTTTCTATATAAACAGTTTTTGCATAGAATCTTGTGATGTTGACTTCACGGGGCATCACTGAAGATCTTTACAAGAGTCATTAACAAGTCTTAACTGCTCACTTTAAATGGCTGCTTTTAGTCATAAGGAAAGATAGGCTTTTTAACAGCTAAGCAGGCTGTCAGTATGGTGTATGTGTTGTGCTTTGTGTGTTTGGGTTTTTGTTTGTTTTACCCCTGCATGACTGTCCAGAAAAACAACCAGTGATACTGGATGGGGGGAAGAACTGTTCAAGAGAGGTATGTTGGCCACCCATGATTTCCAGCAGACATGGATACGGGCTTTCTTAGGTGGTGGATAGGGTAAACTTTCTACCCAAGTCAATCAAAATAAATTGCAAACTAAACTACAACCTCTTAAAGGAAATCCAGCGCTGAAAAAAAGAAACAAATGAAATCCCAAACGAAAGTCCCGGGTCCCGCAGCTAGAAAGAGTATGGTGAAGATAAAAACTTGATGCTGCAATCTGTTGTGGACAAAAGCAGGGTGGACAATTTGGCTGTGCTTGTTCTGGTGTACTTTTGAGGGCAGCAGGTGCCATTTTGATCTCAGACTTTCTCTGTAAAAGCAAACATTATTAAACAAATGCTGGCCTGTATTTCTCCCATGCAAAACTAGTCACGTTTCGGGCTCTCCAGAATGTCCACATGGCAGATCTGTCTGTGCCTTGGAGCCATTTCTGATGGACGCTTTTATAAAAGCCAACTGCAGAACTCCAAACTATTTCCCACACACTTGAGAGGGATTAGCTAATGCTTCAGTGCCGTGCTTCAGTGATGAAGAACAATGTTGTCATATTGCTGGCAGAGTTAGCCTTGCACTGGAAAATCCATTGAGCAAGGAGTGTTATTGGTTCCTGGCTCTGCTGTACCATTTCATGGGTGCTTTTAGACAATGATTGGCCCTAAGAGGGGATCCCAAAAGGATTTGTAAGGCATGGAGGTACAGGTCCAGTCCTCAAGATCTTTTCTCAGCTTCTGGCTGGTTCTTGTGATTCTGACACAAAGTGGTCTGTGTGTGCAAACTTCTTACTAAGAAATGTCTGCTTTCACCACAGTGAGCTGCTTTGTGCTCAGCCCCAACCTAAGGAACCTAAAAAAGTGAACCAATTCCAGTCCTTGCGCAAAGACTTCCCCATACTGAGCAGTAAGTGAAAGGAGGGTGGCATGAAAAGCAGCTGCTAAGCACTCAGTCTTCCGGGAACTGAATTTTATACCGATAGGAAACAGGAGAGGAATGGCTGTCTTACACCGTAGCACTTGTCAATCAGAGCAGGAGTCCCAGGAGCTGGCCCCTAAGCCACAGGAGTCTCCTCTCTGTGAGGCAGAGTGGCCCAGCTGACTCATGCCAGGAACCTTCCACTTCTTATCATCTGGGAGTTGCTTTAACTCCATAGTTTGTGTCGGCTGTTTTTGACATATTTTGTGCTGGGAACTCCTCAGCTCGTGGTGGCCAGAGGTTAACTCAGCTGAGAGCTGGCTTCCACTGAAATGTGCCTACTTTCTCAAGACTAGGTTTGTGCTTTTAACAGATGTCTAATTCTCTTCTCCCTCTAGGCCAGGGAGGTTAATTGGAGGAAAGTGACTGTACATCGGGCCCAAGAGCCTCCTACAGAGATACTTGGCACAAATAAATCAGCCTATTTTTGATGAATAACAAGGCCCCAAAGGCTCTAGTTCTTGCTGCCTGCACAAATTGCAGGTATAAATTTCACAGCTGATCACAGGGACTCCAGAATTCAATTAACTCTCAGCTCATTTAAAAAAAAAAATGCTGCCTGCCTATTTAATTATGAGTGTCACTGATACTACACATGCTGTTCAGGAAAACTCCAATTAATAAAGCATTGCATCATTAATATGAGTGACGGCATGAAGCCTGTGACTCTCTGAGGAGTCTGTCTTGACCCTCTGCAATGATGGCCCTGAGATTTAATGGAAAGGGGAATCCTTTCCTTCAGGTTTGGGTGATGCTGAGGGAGCTCCGTGCTTTCAGGCTGTTCTGGATGCCCTGTTTTGAGGTTGGGATGTAATGTAATGCTGACAACTGCTGATTTAGACCTTCTGGTACTTGGGTAACCTTCTAGGGTCTCTGATTGTGGGGATGGGGCTGCACAGAGACACATGGGGCAAAAATCTGCAAAGATTAATGTGTAAGGCATGGTGAGAAGAAGACAGCAGCATTCTTCTTGCACTGCCTTTACCACATTAAAGCGCATTTCACTGCCAGGAAGGGTGTTAACCAAAGCTGTACAAATAACCACATCTCTGCAGAATGTTTCATTTTCAAGTGTTCTTGATTTAAATTTAGCTCAGTCTCAAAGATCTATCAATAAACAGACACGTTTCATTTTGACTTTCTAACGTGTCTTTCATTTTAAGCCCAAATGGATCTGATCTGGTTGTTCCATGCTTGTGTTTGTGCCCATCCTGCTTCTCTCTCAATTTCACACCTTGCAGCTTGTATTATTGGAAGTGGTCTCCATTTTTGCAGCTGTGTCCCTCCACTTCAAGAGGGTGTTTGTGCCAAATGGCTCTTACCACAGCTGAAGTATCAGAATGATACGCAGAAGATACTTGGCCTTTTCTGCCAAACTGTACCCCTCCTTCCTTAGTCACTCTGTGTGACCCACAAGGATCACAGACTGGCACTTTCTTTATTTGTTGTACAGACCACGTCCAGTTTGTCCCTCAGCTTCCTGAATAATACTGAATTCTGCTTTCTCTTCACACTACTGCTTTTTTTTCCTTCCCTGAGCAGCTCTGTTCCTGACTACAGCAATCTTCTTTCCAGCAGTGGCAAAAACAATCTCGCTGCTCTAGCCCAGAGGCAGATGTCACCCTAGATTAGATGTCATGGCTCCATCTCTGCTCCAGTTCCTTGCATCTTCCTGGGATTTCCACACTAGTCACCAGTGCATTCAGGAAATGTGTGTCCAGATGTTGCTGCAAAAAGCTGGTAGTCACTTTGATTGCCTCAGCTTTCTGCAGTCCTTTCATAAACTGCTTGCCTGGCTGCCCTGTTCTGTGTGCTGTTGTTGGTCAGAGCTGCAGCTTTCCCTGCCTGTTTGCCACATTTAAGCAGAATGTTTTCGCCATTTGTGTTCAGGCACAGGCTTGTCATCCACCAAATACTTGCAGGGCCACCTCTCTTGTCTACAGTATTATCTTAAGACCAAACCAGAAGAGAAGCTTTCCTGCTCTTTCTCATGCCTCTGCATTTCTGGTCCATCTCTAGCAGCTACTTCAGTGCTAGCAGAGGGAGTGGGTGTTTTGTTCGAGTTTATTTTTGCACAGTGAGTGGCTGCACAAGCCTTAGAGCTGTTCAAGGGCTGTAGTTAGACCAGCATTTCTGACACTAGTCAGAGTTCAGATATAAACCTGTTTGCTGCTATCCTAGGACTGCTCCTTTCATGCTGCCCTCTTTCATTTTGTTCTGACTTTGCTCCCCTGTTGCTTCATCTTAGGCTGAAATAATCTCTGTCCTGGGCCTGGAGCGACCTGTCTTATCTTGTACAGCCTGAGGCTTAACAGGACTCTTACTGCTGACATGGGGCCTTGGGCCCTGCTAAAGCACAGCTCTTGCATTCAAACTGTTGCTTGCCCTCCCTGTGCAGTGCAAGCCTGCGCTGGCTGTAGGGCTGTGACCGAACTCCCCTGGGACTCGGCTGGGAGAGCTGTGTAAAGTGACTGTAACCCACCTGAATCAGCAGGGCATGGTGGCTGCTGTTACAGCCCTCGGGCGGCAACTTCCAGCCCTCCTGCTCCAGCTGTGCAAGCCCTGGAGACCAGTGATCCCCACCTCGCTTTCTCAGCTGGGACCTGGTGGCTGTAGCACAGTGCTTATCCTGGAGAAAGTGGCTGAGAGTCGTAGAGACAAGGGGGTTGGATGCTTCTCATGGGAAGGCTGAGGTTATTCTTGTTTTCATCCCCTATGGGGCTCTTCACTCAACTCCCTACTTTCTAAGTATTGTCTTTCACCTGCAAGATAAGGATAGCCCTGTAAGCCCCATGAACGTGTGAAATTTAATTGTGAATAGCGAGCATAATGGTACAGCAGTTGCCAGTGATTGAGGAGAATTGGGCTCAAATCCTTGTTTTGACAGAAGTGTGATATTTAGGCTGCCTGTGGGAGGTTTTGCCAGCTCTAGAACCTGTTCAAACTGTTCTGCAAAGTTTTGATTGTTATAAAATGAAACTGCAATGAAAAAAACCACGTGTCTGTGCTTCCTGACCAGCTGCAGCTGGGCATAGAGCCTGTTGCCATTGCTTGTCGTGTGTGACTATGAGGCATTGACTTTCCTGCTGTTTGTCATCTTCTGGCTACCTGTGGGGGTGAGGGATGAGTAAAGGTTATGAGCCACTTTAATCTGAGCCCCTGGAACAGTGCTGAAGCAGTGGAGCTGCGGTGTTTATCCAACCTCTCTGCACATCCGTCTTTCTGAAAGCGTTGCTCACCTGCAGTGAAATTCCTTGTGATGCTGGAGGAAACAGAATGAGAGGCTGCAGCACAGAAATGTGCAGATAACAGCACCTCCCCCGGTGAAAGGCTGAAACCCTCTAGAATTGCTGCCCATAGCTTTCCTGGCTTCGAAGCTGGACTTTTGTGCCAGCTTTATCCTGAAAGCAGATTTCCTACACTTAAAGGGCTCCTCCTGGCTGCTTCTCCTTCCCTTCTTTGGAACACCAAACCCCAGTGCAACTGAATGAAAAATCAACCCCCATGCTGATTGTAGCTGTCTTGCCCTGGCTGGTCCAATCTTGGCTGGTAAATGCAGCTGGGGACAAGGTGCTACCCCTCAGCTGAGGTTCTCCCTCGCAGGGGTACCAGGTCTTCCAGCCCTCTTGGGATGACCCTGAGCTGCCTTGCTCCTTTCATCTGTCAGCCTCAGGGCAGCTTGTTCGCTTTCCAAGGCACAGCCCTTTCCTCAGCACAGCCCACAGGCAAAAGGCAGGACTGTTTTATTGTCTGAGAGTTTAAAAAAAAAAAAAAAAAAAAAAAAAAAAACTCTTTGTTCTCTGTGTAATAAAGCTTGGCCCGAGGGAGTTCAGGAGCCAACTTTTGGCACTCATTGTGCTTTTTAGGTCTCAGTGAGCTGCTGCTGCCAGGAAAGACTGGTCATTTTCTCAGTTTTATTGAATATTAGGTGGGTGTCCAGGGGGCTTCATGTCCATGAAACTGCTGTGTACTCTTCTTACAGAAGGCATACTCCCCATGCTAAAAGGGATGTGCGGCCATTTGAGATTTGCAGCCTCCTGTTTGGAAGGCTGATCTGAACCTGGAGGATGGGAATCTAAAGCCTGTGAGTGCTGGCTTTTCTGGGGGGCTCCTAAAGCTTTTGCTCCTGTGCTGAGCCTGATCTCCAGATATTTACTTTTATTTTTGGCATTTTGTTCCAATCCTAACCTGAAATCAGAAGATTTGAGTGGTAGAAATATGGTTGAAGCCTGACCTCTGTGTTCCCTGAGTAGCTGCACACTTGGGCTCTGCATGTATTTTTCTTTACGTATTTGCTTATTCTAATTAGGATCAGCCTCTAGATGAAATAAACCTGACTTGTGTACTTGCCCAAACTGTGAGGATTGGGGTTTGAGTTTTGATGAAGTGTGGTGCATTTCTCTTTAATGTTTTCACAGCTCTGTGGTATCTGGCTTCAGCTGGGATCAATAGCAAAGGTGCCAAAATAAAGCAGGAGTGGCTGGTTTTGGGATTTTCCAAGCCTCACAAAGAAAATAAGAAAGTAAGAGGGCCTGTTGTTAGCTGGAGTGTTTTCTTACATCACTGTGTAACTATCTGCCTTGAGGGAATCCAGCGGTCCAGATCAGCACAGAGCATCTTTTTCCTTCCAGCCCCTTTGGGAAGCTCTGTGAGAATAATCAGGGGACTTTATTTGAAATATTAATCTCTGTCTTGGAGGCATTTGGCCTCTTAGATAAATTGCTGAGGAAGGCACACAGTAAGACTCCCCCCCACACTTCTTCTCTCTGGAGAGACAATGAAATAGGCACCAAGTCATTCTGCTTGGAAAGAGATGTCACCCATTGTGGCTCCCAAGGAAGGTCCCAACTCACAGAGGTGTTGCTCAGGAGAAACTTAAATAATAGTTATTGGCATTTGAGAAACATGCATCGCTGCACCACTAGAATGTTTGCCAGCAAAAAATGCCATCATTTCTCTGAAATTAAGCTACATTTCTCTGAATTAAATTATAACAGCATTCCTTGATGGGTAGGAAGCTTTGTTTTGTTGGTTGGTTGTAGTGCAGTGCTTAGAGTTAAAAAGAGCTCTCAGCTTTTTCACTCCTTTAGACTTCACTTCCACTGCCCTGGCTGTGCCTTGATTTGTTACCTGAAGAGTGCTGTTCTGGGAAGGTGGGTTTGTGTGCAAAGTCTCCTTGATGGACTAAATAAATGAAATTCATCATATTACTCTCTATTTTGCCTCTTTCTAGAGCTTGCTAAACAGTCCCTAAAGATTGCAAATAAGTAATTTGTGTCAGGGCCTTATCTTGAACAAACTTGACTTTTCTCCTTTGCAGAAATTGCACAACTTAGTAGTGTCAGCTTTGCAAGAGATGACGGAAACCAGGATCCCAAATTACCACAGCTTGTGGCTAATTCAAGTATTTCACTGTCAGCTGAAGCTGAATTTCCTCATATTCTAATTAGAAATCTTAGCTGGCTGGAAGATGGGATGGTTTCACTGGAAGCATTGGCAGTGCACCTAAATAAGCAGATTTTACATCCTGCTGGTTTTCCTCTATTGAATGTTATTGGTTATTGTGCTAATATATAGGGGATGGAGGAATGGAGCATCTTGCCCCAGCTGCAGAGGGGGAAGCTGGGTTATGCTGCAGGCTGGGCTTTGGGGCTCAGCCTTGTTCAGCATTCTCACAGAAGCTGGAGCAAGTCTGCAGCCTGTGTTTGAAATGACTGTTGGTATTAAATGCACTGATTCAGGAATATCTTGTGATATAGAGCACGAAGGAAGGTGACATCCCCTGTATTTCTCTCCAGCTTTTCTCCTCTGCAGGCTTTTGCTTTCCTGATGAAAAAGGAATGTGAACTTTGCCATGTACAACCAGAAATACTGGTTCAGGGTGGGCTGCTGGGCTTTACCAGACTCTGGTTTTCTCACTCCAAGTCTAAGAAGTTGACCTTCCTTACAGAAGTCTCAGCTTGTATTATTTTGACAGATTAAATACTATGGATGACTTTTTGTGATCCAAGTTAGGTGCTCTGGTTCTCAAATTCACGGGCCAACATCTTGATTTGGTGGTCATAATGTCCTTTTTTTTTGTTCTTCCCATACAACATTTCCTCACAGGTGCAGGCAGACTATGCAGCCTTTAAAGACCTCTGCAAGACCTTTGAAAAGAGTGCACTAAATCAAATTACATGTGCTGCTTTGCTTAAGGCAGGCTGTTCACCCGCACAGAGATAATTGTGGAGGAATGGATGCTTGCAGGAGATGCAGCAAGTCTCTGTAGGTGTCCCAGCACTAAAGCTGAGGTGAAAACACCACTCCTCTGGGAATGCTGGGTGTTTCTGCCAGGCAGGGTAAAGGGAATATCTGGTTGAATGACACAATACCTGGCTCAGTCATGCTGGTGGTGTTGCAAGCATATTCTTGAAAGCTGGACTTGGCACTGCTTGTTACCACCTCACCAGCATGACTTGGTGTGCTCTGGCTCTTGGCACTGCTGCTGGAAACAGGGTGGAATAATGCTGCACAGCAAATCTTTTATAGCACAGTAAATACAGGAGGTGGAAAGGTCTTTAAATGGCTGATTGAACTTGTCTGGAACAGTCGTGAAATTCTGCTTGGAGCCAGAGCAGGGTAAATAGCCTAGGTGTCCCCTTTTGTCCCTCATTCACATGTATTTCTGGAGGGGAAAATAATTCAGAAACCTTTCAGACTAAACAAAACTCTTTGACCTCTTGTTATAGCCCTTCTGCTCCCCTTAAAAAAAAAAAAGCTAACAGTTTGGCTATGCAATAATTCACAAAGGCTTTTTGCCTTGCCAAAATTGTACACTCCACCCCCTGCTCCCCCAAATTCACTCTGCTCCATTTAGTGGAGTTTGTTGGCAAAGATAACCTGACTTCATGCTGTGGAGAATATTTGTTTCTTAATAGAAGATGGAGCAGAAGTGGAATTGTGCTGGTTGTGTATATTTTGCCTTCTCAAGATTAGCCCCAAGCAATTATCTGACTATGGACTGTGCCAGAAAAACACAACAGAACAATTTTAGCAGTGCCAATGAAAACTCCAGAATGTGCTGCACTCAAGAGTGTAATTTTAGATTCTGTTTTCAAGTAGTATTTCTGTGACATCATTGACTTTAGGAAAAATAATACCCCAGGGCTTGTTTTACAAACAGGATGGAGCTTTATGATTTGGCAGCTTTCCGCAGGCAGAAAGACAAACGTTCATCACTTACAAACCCCTGTATGACAACGGGCTTTGCTTCCTATCAGCAGTTAAAAGTAATGAGAAAAAGTAAAAACTGATGTGGAAAGGGAGTTGGTAGGCACTCGCCTGCTGCCCTGAGGGCAGGGATGCTCAGATCACCTCCAGGAGAACCTGAGCTGCATGAAGATTTGTTCTGGGAGTGAGAGCACTTCTGGCTAAATCCCTTGTGCAGAGTTGCCCCGGGCAAGATTTGGGAAATACAGTTGTTTCTGCTTGTGCTTCCTCTGGTCTCAGTTCACGACACAGACGTACTCAAAGCTGGTGTCAGGGATGGGAGGGCTCTGCTGGTCCCCTGGGCAGGCTCCAGCTGCCTCCTGGAGCTCTGTCATTCACATGCAGCCTGTCTGGTGTGTGCTTGAGAGATTGGGATGTCGTGGTGACACTCCCCGCGTGCCTCACCCGGAGCTCTGCCATCAGGAAATGCTTTGAATTTCTTCACCACTTCTTTTCAGGAGTTCTCTGTTGATTGTAGGGCTAGAAGGGACCCCCTTTTCTCAGCCTGTGTGGGACCACGTGCACTTGGGCAATGCTTTACAGATCTCCAAAGCTGAGGTGCCATGGCATCTCTTATACACAATTTTTGTTGTTCCTGGTAGAAAGGGTTTTCTTCATCCTAATCCGCGTTTTCCTTTCTGTATTTGTAAGTCCATCACTTCTCTGTTCTGCACATGCATTGCAGATAGGAAAAGAATTTTCCAGCCTGCACTAAGTTTCTCTGTGTTTGACCCTTACTGGGCCTTTCCATTCTTCCCCTACTGATTCTGGTCCTTTCCTGAATAGTCTTTGTGCTATTTTTCCTCCCTGCCTCCCTCCCTCTCTCCCTCCCTTCTTTTCTTTTGTAGGTAGATATTTTAGAAAGCTCTCGTAGTACCTGCATCAGACACTTCCAGGCAAATTTAAAGTGAGTTAGTCCATATCAGCCTTTTTTCATTCTGGAAGGCTCTGTAAGCTCAATGGGTGCCTTCGAGTCAGTGAAATAACTTTGTTTGCCTTCAGTAAAGATTTTCTTAGGTAAAAAAAAGGGTTCTCTGGCCCTAAGGCAAATCATGCTGCGGTTTTCCTTCACCCTGTGCCTTGCAGCACATGCAAGTGGAAAACAGGTTACGTGAACTGGGATGAATCAGTTGTGGCTTGAAGGCGAAGTGATGACACCAGCTCTGTCAGCAGCTGGTTGATTCAGCGCTCTCTCAGGAATTCAACAAGTTCATAAAATCAGTCCGATTACACACAAATTTCTTTCACAATCAGCACCAGTGACCAACTCCAGTGGAGTTGCTCCCAGGGGGTGTTGGTGCATCTGGCACAAGATGGCTCTTCTGTTGCTCGACCGCAATCCGGTTTGGCAAGATTGGGCACAGCAACCATGATCCGAATGAGTAGGCTCATTGTTTGCTGGAGTGGGGAGATGTAGGCATCAGGTTGCCCCTGACTGTGTGAACTAATAGCTCTATTCCAGAAAAACACGTGTAACTCATGCTGATTTCCATGAAAGTGAGTAATTTGCTATGAGCGTGAACCCCGTCAGGGAGGGGCTGCATCTTCCCCTGAATGTGTGCAATGTCCAAAAATCTTGGGCACTGTTATAATATAAATAACAGATCCTCATAGTCTCATCAGCTCCTAGACTCCCTGGGGGAGCTTTGCATTCTTCTGTAAATATGAGCTTTGTGGGAGAAGTCTGATGCTACACAAGCATGTGAGAATTTCCTTCCCAGTTGGCATGAAAAGACTATAAATCTGTGGAGACACAAGCCCTTCCCCCTAGCCCTTCCTATAAAATTAATGGGTGTTCAGTTAAGCCAAAACAAAGAGTGGTTTCCCTCAGGCAAAGTTGTCTTTAAAAAAAAAAAAAAAAAAAAGAAGGCGTTTTAGCATACAGATAGAAAACCTTGTTTAAATCCATGTTTAATAATGCAGTAAGTGTCCAGGGGAAAGGAATTGTATTTCTTGCCCTGCTTTGGGCTTTCAGCTTCCTAGGAATAAAGGCTGGAAAATAAACGGGGGCTGATGCTAATGGAGATTAAGGGTGACCTTGGCTTGTGGGGTGACTGGCATGACCCTGTAGGGATTGAGTTGTTGGATAATGGAGACTTTCAGGCTACCTCTGTCAGGCAGGGAGGGTCAGCTGTGTCACTTTGACTGCAATTTTTCTCTCTCCTCACTTCCTGCCTCCAGGTTGTAGAGATGTTTTAGGGGATAGTGGCAGAGAACTAATAACAGAAAGTCATTAAAACCTCAGTTCTCCTATAAAGTCGCTTTGGACAAAGTGATGGCAGCTGCCAGCATGGCAGTGTGATTTTTTTTCTGGTCAAATCCTGAAGAAGGTCATTGGAGGGTGGGGAGGTAACCAACTGCGCTGCCCCTGCCTGACAACAGATAGCCGGCATCATCTCAAAACTCATCTGGCCTTGAATCCTTCCTATCACTAAATTCTGGAGAAGGAGCTACGCATGATTCTTCCTTTCCACTGTTCCTGGTTTTATATTCCTCAGAGTCCTGGAAGAAATCAAAAGATATAGATCTCGCTGGTTAGAAACTAGATGAGGCTGATAGCCCGCAGTACAAAAAAAGCAATTGAAGAATATTTTAAGTTTGTATCACTGCTTGGCAAACGAGTCAATGACGGCTGTCTCCAGCTTTGGTAGCAATGTGAAGCCTGCAAAATACAACCCACGCTGGGAGCTGAGATGCAAAATGCCTGCAAGCATATCTGGATATTGAAATTATAGGAGTTGTGAGCCGTTTCTTATGGTGTGGGCTTGTGTTTAATATCACAAGGAATTTTTTAAGACTTTGTGTAAATTTTGTTTGGTTTTGGAATACTCAGGTCTAAGTGGATGTTCTTATGGAAAGGGGTTTTATTTATTTACTCATTTTGGATAGGTGAAATAATGCCTTCTAGGGCTTCAAATACTGCTCAATAATTTACAGCAATGTAGAGGTACAAACAATTTCCTAATAGAACTAAAGGCAGCTTGAGGGCAGGTGGGAGCACGGTGAATGAGGAGGTAACTGCACCCAGAGGATCAGAGGCACAGCTGCATTTTATGCTTGGTAATGCCCCGGGGATGTGATTATCTTTTGATAACAGAACTCCTGTGTGCGTCTCTGCCTGGCAAGGGTTGGGAAGGTGTGGAATAGCTCTTCAGTGAGCAGGTTTCCCTGCAGAGGATCCTTTTGAAAGAGTTTGGGAACCCGAAGCAGCTCTTTATGTCTGGAGAGGTGGACAGGAGAGGTCACGGTTGTGGAAAGCCCAGTCTGTGCCCCTGCTGCCTCTGCTCAGAGGCTGCTGTGTGGGTGGGAGAACAGTACCATGGGGGGCTGCCCCATTCTCTTGCCTTCTCCCTTTTCTCCTGGTTATGACAGGAGAAGCTTGTCTGTTGTGCCTGGAGCCAGACAACTCCATTTCTCTTATACGGTTGCCCTTGGGGCATTTCAATTCAAAACCCCTCTCTAGGCAGAGTGTGTGTGATGATTTTTCTGCTCTTTCCCTCTCTCCCCATTTGCTCTGCAGCTGCTCTAAACGCAGCTCACTGCTGGAAGTAGTTGCTGAGAGCAACGTGATGCAGCCAGGGTTTCATTTTTGCTGCTATAACCTTCTGTACCCTGCTATTGATGGAGTTTTGATGTGTTTGACTCCAAGTATGGGATTCTTCACCTTCAGGCACCAGTCCTGCTGGATCCCAAATGTGCTAATGCTCATTTACAGCAACATCAATTGGCACATTGCAACGGAGCTTTGATCCTACAGCGAGGGCTTATCTGCTAAATGACTGCAAGGGTGTTAGTGTCCCTAAGGGTTAGGCTCAGCATATGTTTGCACAGGGAAAGGGCAGCTATCTGAAAATGTTTTTCAGCGTTTTCTTGGATAGGTTAAGAAAGGAGACAATATTACACACTGCTTTTGGAAGAAAAGAAAACCCTTAAGCTCTCAATCTGTAACCCAAGGTTACAGATCCCTTTTTAGATAGTTCTGCTCATGATCCTGGGAGAGGAGCAAGAGGTAAGGTCGTCTGCCTAATTTTTCTTTTTTGTCATCCTCTCGCAGTGAGTTTTTGCGCTAGCCTGCAGACAGAGGGAAGAGCTGGGTGGGTGGTGATGAAACAATCATCACTTAAAACTATTTGCTGATAATGAGTCACTCTTCATGGAGTCCCAATCTGTTCTCCCTTCTGTCAAATGCAAGTGTAGCAAGTCTGCTTGCTTTGCTGAAGACTTTTACTGTTGGTTGTTGTTTTCTTTTTTTTTCTCCCAAAGGATGGATTCTTGCAGGAGGATTTGCAAGAGGGACGAAAGGATGAAATGTGTTTGTGGGTGAATATTAATCAAGGGGTTTCTTTTTGTGCCAAACCTGAGGAGGAACCTCCTAGCAGCTCAGATGAGGAGCTGTGAGGGTTATCTGCAATCTGTAGGCTCCATCTTCTATCTGGTACGAGTCTTGCCAAATCCCCATGGCTGCTATTTCACTCCTCAGCTGAAAGTGGAGTTTAATGCAGAACCTTCAGGTGAGACACAGTGTTTCTCCTGCTGCTGGGATGGTATTTAAAAAGAACTGAGGGAATTATTGAAGACAAATCTAGGATGACCCAGGATAAATTAAAATAAGGCCTGCATGATGCCAACAGGCCCCTAGGCCTTGCCTTCTCCTGCAGTTCCATTTTCAATGATTTATAGTCGATATCTTGATAAATGCCACCTGGTGTGCTAAGAGCTCTCTGGCTTGTGTTGTGTTAGGGTGGCTGGGATGTCTTCCCTGATAGGTTCCTGCAGTAATAGGCCAGTCCTGTAGATTTTGATGAAAACTCAATTTTCTTGTAACAAGATTTAACAGAAAGTTTATTGGAGTATTGATAATGGCGAATGCAATAGATGCATGTCCTAGAGTTAATATACTGTAAGACATTAAAGAATACGTTGTGTGTTTATCACTGTCAAATCCAATTAAGGTTTTAATTATAAACAAAAAGAATTGGTCATTCAAGCACGGGAAATTATGATCAGGGGAGGGCTAAGCATTGGTTCTGGGTCGGACTGGACTGAAAAGGGGCTGAAATCAAGAGAATTAAGAGAGTTTGGCATTTCTTCCCAGAGAACTACATGCACCTCTGCTGTAGACTCAGGCCTAAGTTTTGTTCAGTGAGCTGTCAAGTGAGTTGGGGGCTGGCAGTGAAGTGGGCCTGTGCCACACTGAGCTGAAATCATCTCTAGGAGGTCTAGGGCCTTCTCCCAGTGTGTGAATGCATTGTTGTTAGTGCCAGAGTGACCCACAGCTCTGCATCTGCCCTGTCACAAATTCAGTGAAACCTTCCACCAGCATCTTACTGCTTTTCAGTTCATCCTGATTGTAGTGAGCCCGCTTCAAACACAATAATCCTTCTTGCAGATCAGATATCCAGTAATCCTCCTTTACAAGCCAGAGCACAATGGGCCTCTGCCGTCAGACATGATGTAATCCTGCTGCATCAGATAGAGAATTTCTTCCCTGTACCATGTGAAACACTGTCCTCTGTCTTCTTATACCAGACTGCAGCCTTTTTCCATCAGATGACTTTCACATCCATGCACTGTGGTCCTTCTCTAGGCTCTAAGCAATAAATTCCCGTATTTCCTTGTCATGCTCTGCTACAGCACAGACATTCCACATCCCTGGGAATGGTAGCAGTGGGTAAAATGGGAATCTCTACATTCCATGTGATGTGCTTTTTTGAGTAGGGACTTCTGTCTTCTGCTTGTGCAGGACCTTGTGCAGTTCAATAAACCAGGCAATAAACCTTGGGTGGTAGGGGAATGTACAAACCAGCTGACTGCAGGCTCTCTTGCTTGCAATTCCCTACATGCACAGGCCTCTTAAAAACTGTGAAGCCTGTCTTTGAGCTCTGCTAAAAACAGGTGCTGTGGTTTTACCCCAGACACCGTGCAAATGGAGCGGCTGGCAGTTCCTCCAGCTGCACCTCCTCTTCTCCTGGCAGCTCAGGTTTATTTGCCCTGCCTGTTGTTTAATAATTCTTCTGCTGGGGATGATACAGGAGAGTTGTCTTTGTATGCATGTTCTCTTTAACCTTTCTTTAATCCTTCTTGTGAGTCCTGAGCATTGCAAATCCTCTTCTCTTTAAGTACAGCCTCTGCTAGTTTCTTGACTGGAGAGGGGAGAAGAGGGAGATGCTGTCATGTGGAAGGAAAGGATGTATTCTATCGCTCTCTTAATCCTCCAGTCTGTTAGAAAGCAGCTACACATCCTGCCTGATTGAATACCTGCCTCGTAATTCAATCTCGGAGTTCCGCTGCCATTCATAAATAGATTACGCTGCTGTGCTGCGGGGCTGAGGCAGTGTTTGTGTATTCCACCAAGCACTACCCAGCAGGGGGATTTACCCTCTGCTGTGGGGAAGTGAAACATCTGAGCAAGAAGCTGAGTTGGGCTGTTGGAGGGCAGGGCTTGTCAACTTTCTTGACTTTAGGGCACGCACACCCAAATATTCCCTTTATGTGGCTTGGAGAGATATTTAGATGTGGATGGTGAGGTGGATGCTGTCTTTATGTGCTTTTAATTTGTCCTGTTAAGTAGATGCTTGGTGACTTGCACAGTTCTGACCCTCTACTTACCCAGAAATGAGCACAGTGAAAAGTGGCTCCACTCTTGTCCTCTTCTGCCTTGACCATCCGACGTGGTATCTGTCAACACTGGCTGCCACTTTTTTGGTATCATCAACACACACTTTCTGGCCTGGTGGGACAGAAGACAACACATGTGGGTTTGTCACACGTGGACAAGCTCCACTTCAGATTGTGTGTTGCCACTTTGAGAGACAGAGTGATCTGTGTTTGCAAAGTGCACGTCTGTCTGTAACCTGAGAGAATGCAATTCAGAGCTGATAAGTAATAATCAGAGAGGCTTAGCAACCAGAGAAACTTTCCAGTGTTTTGCTGGGACCCAAGCCATGAAATGGTGTTTGTTTGTGGATTCCTCTTGCATTTTCAGGATCTTGTGCTGTTCTGAGGCCATGGCACAATGGATGTGGGGTACTGAACAGGGGAAGCTGGTTATATGGTGCTATCTTTGTGCCTCTTGGGTTGGAAAGTGGGTGATGCTCATTCCTGGAGCAGAAACTAGGTGGTTCCCACTCAAGAAAATTCTTCCAAGCCATCTTTGTGAGCAGAGTGAATGGATCTCACTGCAGTATTATTTTTTCCCTGCTCTTTTTCTGTGCATTAAATGATATATATTCTCATGGAGGCTCTAAAATAAATTGTTGTTGCAGAAGCACCTTTTAAAACTTGTCAGCTGTGGGTTTTCTCCCCAGTACCTTTGCCTCTTAGGACCATAAATGGCTTCCTAAAGCAGGAAAAAAACATTATTAATTACACTGCCTAATGAACTCATTTGGCTTTCTGCCCAGCTTCCAAAAACAGCAGTAGCACCAGGCTGGATACTGTTGTCTCACTGTAATTATGTTTATATGGAAAGTTAATTTTTGTTTTCATAAATTGATTTGAGGCTTCTGGAAGCTATTTGGAGATAATTAACTTTGCCCACACAGACCTATATAAGGGCGTTTGTTTACAAGGTAGCGCTTGGTGCTGGAGCATGGAGGTAAGTTCCTGGGATCATCTGGAAATATTCAGTTAGCGGCTCAGGGCAGCTGTTTTCAGACTCTATTCCCTCATTTTGGGCAGCAATAGCAAGCAAACACCACAGTCTTGGGGTTTTTCAGGCTGGTAACAACCCTCAGGGTGGACCTGCAGTCCCTTGCTGCAGTCCAAATGAGCTGCAATCCAAATAATTCAAACCCTTCAAAAGCTGGTGCTGGAATCACAAACTCCCTTAACGTGAACGACAAACGTGACAGTCCCAAATGGAAAAGGCCTGTAAGGAATGAGACCAGACCTCCACAAATAAGCAGTTGTGAAGGCAAAAGCAGTTCCCATATATCTTTTATAATGGTGAGGATGGAGAACAGGCAGCAGCAGCACCAGGTGATTTAATGGGGCCTTCACCAGCAGGATGCACGGTGTGACACTGCAGAAGTGACTTATTTGTTCAGTCATAGGCATGTGTCTTTGGGTTTCTGGCCCCTGCAGTGAACTCTTCCTTCAAATCAATTCATTAATGAGCTAATTTATTATGCATGGAGATCCATTAGAGAAATGTGTAATAACCTCAGGATGCAGAGCCCTGCTCCCAGCACATGGCTACTGAAGAACAAAAGAGGGAGGAAAAAGCAAGTGCTCCTTGGCAGCTCTAAGCCTGTTTGGGAGCTCTTGTCTGACCTCTTTAAAATGCAGGGGAAAGTGTAAAGCACTGGGTCATGTCTAATAAAGCAGTGGATGGCTTGGCTGAGTGGAGCAGCTTGTGTAGGTCACTGCTCAGGGTGCTCCTTTTAAAGCTGCATTTTAAAAGTTCCTATGTCAGTGCACTGTGGGCTTTCTTTGAGAAAAAAAAATTGTTCCTCAAAGGCCTGAAAATGTACTAATTTCTTACTGCACACTTCAAAACCATGGACAAAGCTGCATCAGAAGGCCTTTAGAGTATGTTGGTGTAAGATGTGTCTCTGCTTTTGCTGGTGGAGGGGCTGGATGGTATTTAGAATTCAGAGTTTTGGGTCTCCAGATGATGCTGTCTGTTCTGCTCCGTCTTGCTCATAACAAAGAATGACTTTTCTCAGCCCTTGCAGAAGACTGATGTCCACACTGTAGCCAGACTGCCAGCAAGCCCATAAATTCCAGCTTTTCCTGTTTGAGTCTTTGTGTTCCTGTCTCTTGAGCAAATCCCCAGGGTCAGTGTTTTGAAAGTTTTATCTAGTGCGTCGATCAGGACCAGGAAATTTCTACAGATTGAAGGTCAGCATGCTGGAACAACAGCCCTGGATGAGATCAGAGAAAAAAGGAACTTCCAGAAGATGCTTGTAGTGTTTCATCTGGTAATCCTGTTGTTGTAAAAGAAGCAGCAAAGCAAAGTGTTACTAGAGATGCTACAGGTTTCCTAAGGTTGTTCACCATCTTCCTGTTCTTCCTTTCCCCCCACTCTTATGCAGCAGCAGGGTTCTGAGTTTTATTCATGATTTGCTACTGCACTTTCTGTCAGTTAGACTTAGGGTCCAACCTGTTTTAACCTATATCTATGACTCTGAGAAAAAAGAGTATTTTTCTGTAGAGGAAACTTGCCCTTTTTCCTTTTACTGATGGATGTTCAGGCCCCTGCAGGCCGACCCTCTTCTCAAATTCCATCCTGGGATTAACCAGCACCTAGAGAAATGCAGCAATTCAAGGCTGACAGCAGCTAAAGTGGCATTTCTTTTTGGATCCCATGGTTTGGACACCAGATGGTGAAATGGGTCGAGTACACGTGTGCACTTAAAGCAGTAACATTAAAACAAAAATCCTGGAAGCAGGCGTGGATGAAGAACTGTGAATTGGAAGGGCTGCTCCTTCCTCCTCCATCTGCTGAGCTCTCCCAATGATAGGTGAAGGGTTTACCCTTCATCTCTCCAGTTATTTGCTTCTGTATTTTATGGAGACTGTTTATTGTGCGCTACAGGCTGCTCCATAGCTGTGTTCCCATGCCAACCATCCTGCAATATGGTGTACATGCTCAGTGAAACAAAGCAACTTTAATCCTCAACCTTTGGATGTCTCCTGCCCATCGGGGCCAAGCCTCCAAAGAAGAACCCTGCTGCTTTCAAAGTGGAGCTCCAGGTTCCACTTAATTGGGCCCAGTCATTAAAGGAAATTCAGTTTATGTCTACTGGGACTGTGAAGGGAGTAGATTTTTTAATAGCAAATATCTACAGTGTGTATTGGTTGTCCTCAGGTTAAAAAAAAAAGCAAACTCTCAGCAGAGAAGAAATAATTCTAATTGCTTGCCGTTGGCAGAATGGCTGCCCTGCTCTTTAGAAGCTGTATTTATATCCTCTAAGAACCAGCTCATTAGCTCTATTGCTCACACAGATAATCAGCAACATAATTAATAATTATTTATATGACACCTATGGCAGAGAGCTTGGGATCACACAACAAAACATCATTTCCTTATGATCACTCAGGCATTTCTAACGTGCGTTTTTTCTTTTTTCTATCCATTCTTGACTTTCTCTGGCTTTTTGTGCCAGTTTTTAATGTTTGGCACGGGTATTTTGGTTAACTTTCCACCAAGTGTGTTTTTCTCCATCATAAACCTCTCTGAAGTCCCACTTGATCCACAGATTTTCAACTGCCAGAACTTTGTCACCCTGTAGAGCAACCTGGATTGGCAACAGAGCAACAGCTCTGTTGACTTCAGTTGCATGGACTGATGCCTGTCTGCACTCGGATGTCAAAAAGCAGGATCTCTCTTGGTCAAGCACTCCACCTATTCTGGATTTTCCCAGGCCAAAGCAGGGCTGTGGGTTGCTGTGTTTGGGCTACACCCACGATGTCTGTCCTGGGAGGACTTTTGAACAAAGTGTTCAGATGCTTTTCCTTGGGTGGGATTTTATCTATTTTAACCAAAGATTTTCTTTTCAAACCAAGCTCATCTTCTGCTGGCTTTCCCTGGCGGTGCTTTGACTCGCATTATGCAAGGCAGCTCTGATTCCCTGACCTGCGGGGTGACCCACGGGGCAGCTTTCACTGTGTTCTGCTAATGTGGTGAATTCTTGCAGCTGCTGGCATCAAGGCTGACATGCATCAGAAATCCTGCAGTCACATCCCATAAAGCCACTCTCTCTGCAGTGCTGTCAGCCTGAGCTGTGCCTCCCCTGAGCGTGTCAGGGCAGCAGGGGACGGCTGTGGGACAGCACAAGTGAACTTTATTCCTTGCCCAGTACAGCAGAGAAGCTCCAGGGAAGAGACGTAAAGCTGCTCTGAGCTGAGCACTTGGGGACTTCAGTGAAGGAGCTCACTGGGAAATGGGAAGGAGGAGATCAGGAAATCAGGGAGCACCCCCTTAACAGGACATTTGCAAGGTGCTGCTCATGCTGTAGAGACTAATTTCTTATGAGTTTTGGAGAGCAGGTCAGGTGTCAAAGTGCATTTGGGAAAATCTGAAGACATGTTTTGGATGGGGAGAGAGGGGAGAAGCTACTGTCTGACTAGAGATGTTGCTCCTGTGCTTGAGGACAGGTTTACTTGCACAGAGGATCCTTGTACTGGAGGAACAGAGGAACAGGGTGCACATGAATAGAATTTCGGAAGAGAGGAGATCCTAAGGCAGGTTGTTGCTGCTGTGTGCAGCTGCCAGAAGGGAAAGAGGTGTGCCCTACTGCTGGCACCTGCCTGCTGTGGGAAGGCCACTGTGGCCCTAAGCCCTGTCTGAATGCCTGTCTTTGGAGTTTTTGCCTTTGCCATATCTGCAAGCCTCAGCCTGGGGCTTGGAAACTGTTTGCTGGCACCATGTGTTGCTAAGCAGATGGGCCTCTGCGTTTGTACCCGCTCGAGTTTTTCAGAGAGGGTGGCTTCGGTGTGGCTTTTCAATAATTGTTGCCAGCACAGAAAAACAGAAGGAAAAGCATCTCCAGTTCTTTACCACCTGCTTCCTCTTCCTCCTTGTGGCCCCCATCCAACACCAAAGTAGGTACTTGCCCACAAAATGCTCTGGGAGGAAAATGAGAGAGAAAAAAGCCCCACCCAGGTTGATTGCAAGATGCAACAGGTGAAATTCTGATGTGAGGAAATACCAGAAAAGTCTTACCTAAGCATGCTAAAAATACATGAGGGTGGGGCAGCTGAGTTACAAGAGGGGAAACTTGAACTGCTGAAGGAGACTGTAAATGGTTAGAGTGTGGCTTGCCCAAGGCATTTGCTGATCTCTTTCTCCGAGGGCAGGTACCAGCTGGGGTGTGTAGGTGATGGCAGCCCTGTGGGACATGCCATCCAGTCCCTGCCCACAGAGCTGGGTGCTGCAGGCAGCTGGCTGGATTTGCCATGCCATTTTCCTTCTTGCTAGAGGGCAAGGGTTCAGTCTGTTTCCATGTTCTGGTTCTGAGTTTTATGTTTTGTCACAAATGACATGCAGGGTGTGTTTTTGGTTAACCACAAGGGTTCCGTTTGAAGTGTGATACAGCAGTGAAGATGCAACATGTCTGTGCTGTCCTGTCCTTCCTGAACGGAGTGGAAGAGTTAAGAGCAATGCTTCAGAGTTAAAATGCAAAACATTACCCAAAATGGTTTGAGAATTCTTACCTTCCCTCATTAAGTTTTCACCCCCTTGGTACTTGTGGCTTCTCCCTCTTGATTAAGGGGATTATTGCCCCTGAAAAACACATTTTGACAGATTGCCCAGGCCTCATCGGCTGGTCGGATACAAGCTGACTCATTTCTCTCCATCCCGGTGAGTGATCCATCTCTCTTACCCATTGATTTTTCTGTCCTTGTGTCTTGAGATTTATGGAACAAGATGTATCAAAGCACAAATTCTGTTCCCAAACCCTTGAAAGATCTAAGTGGTTAGTATTTCACATCTTCAGCACCCTGTTCTTCTCCCTCTGTTCAGTAGGGAAAAATAAACCATTATGTGTTAAAAACACGTAGTGACAGATTTCTTCATCACCCAAAGACTCCACATACCAGAACTGGTCTTTGTTGCCTTTTTGTGTGTCCATCCACCCCTTGCCACAGCAGTTAACACAATTCCATGGTTTGTGAGCTAACAGGCACTGAGCATATGGGAGAATTGTGAGTTACATAATTTNTTAACACAATTCCATGGTTTGTGAGCTAACAGGCACTGAGGATATGGGAGAATTGTGAGTTACATAATTTTACTTTTTTTTTTTTTTTTAATGTAAATTTTTTACCAGATCTCTAGCTGATGAAGAAAGAGACATATTGGGAAAGAAGGTGTGGGTGAAACAAGGACAACATTATCCTTGTGCTTGGCCACATGGGTTGGTTTGTTTTTTGGAACGCCCTCTCTTGCAGATGATCTGCCCATAAGTATCTGTTGCGCTTTTTGGTGATATTTTCTCCTCAGCATTGTTTTTCCTGTGTCTAACACAAAAATGCTGTGATTTTTTTTTTTTTTTTTTTTTTTTTTTTTTTTTTTTTTTTTTTTTTTTTTTTTTTTTTTTTTTTTTTTTTTTTNTTTTTTGGTGTGTGACCACATTAAGCACTTGGATCTGTACTTCCCAAGGGGGAAGAACAAGATATCTTCTCCCTCATCCTTTGTTGTGACAATTTCCGATTATAGCGCTGGAGTGGAGATTTTTTTGCTGTGTTGATGAACAGGACTCCTCTGTCATTACAGATGTTGCCAAGAAAGAGGCTGATTTAAGATACATTTTAGAATGCAAGCTCTGCCTGAGAAGTACCACTGTATTTCTGCTGCCTCTGGGAAATTTAGCTGCTGCATTGCTGCAGGAGGAGTGAAGGCACAGCCTTTATCTGATCACCACTTCACCCTTCCTCAGTCCTTCATGGCAGCAACAAGGGTACACACTGTGCATAGCTGATGTCTGATATGTTCTGTTGGAAAGCTGAATGATGCATTACATTGTTCAGCAAAACCAGTTGGTGTGTTTATTGTGAGAGTTCAGAGAAACGAAATCAATAACATTTATGTAACACTCCTGTCATCCACTTCAGCCTCTCCCTTATAACTGTGGATGCCTTTCCTGAAATGAGTAATGAAATGTATTTAATTGTACGCTGTGATGGTCACAGGACAGCAGCTCCAAAGCTGTTCTGATCACCCCAATGTACAGTAAATACTCCAGCAATTTTCACGTGCAAATGAGCATAAGTTAGTGCAGTGTCTTGTTTGTAAATGAGCATAAATAGCTCTGCTGGTTTCATATTTTTACTGTCAGGATTATTATCCCTCTGAAGGCATCGAGCTGCTTGTTGCAGCTGTTTTACTGTGCATTCTGCAGAAAAGGTCCCTGGCAATCCTGTGCAAGGCAAGGCAGTTGTTGTGCTCTGAATCATGGTGTGGCTTTTTTGCTTTTTTCTGTGTGTTATATTACACGCCTCAAAAAGATCATCTGCTTGTGTCACTTTGGGCTTGCAGGGGAGGGGGTGACAAGTGGCTGCAGTTCTCACTGTCCTGCACAGAAAGGGGCACGCTGGGCTCTTGCAGTTCATCTCTCCTGTGACAGAGAGCAAAGGGCAAATAATTTTTTTTCCCCATGAGGGAATGCACCTTCAATACTATACAACAGAAGTCTCTTTACATTAAAAAAGCCTATTAGATATTTGTTTCAACCTCAGCTATGTCTTTGGTGCTGTAAATAGTGGGTAATTGATGTCCAGGTCATAGTTTACTAAGTGTATCTTTTCCCTAAAATAAATAGATCACCTGTCTAGACTAAAATTTTTTTCAGTGACCTGTAACAAAGTGAAACTCCTTCATAAATGAGCTAATGGGTTGGTGTGGGTCAGTTATGCAGACTGTAATGAATCTCTGCCTGCCCATCGGTTTGCTTTCCTTGATTTGCTCAAAAGTGATCTGTGCACCACAACCTGAAGCCCACAGGGCAGATCACCCTGAGTTCCAGTGACAGGTCAGGGAAGGCAAGGAGGCAGGGGTGAAAGCAGATTACAAATATTCTTGGCAGTTCTCTCAGCTTTTTTAAAGAGATTGTTGCTCGTCTCTTTACTACTCATTTTTTCTTATGCTGCCGACTGCAGTGCAGGAGCATTTGATTATTATAGGAAAGATGTGGGATTATCATACTGAAGCAACTAAAACAGTGAAACTTGTTCTTGGTGTGATCCAAAGCCTGTTAAAGCTGGTAACAATCTCTGCTTTCACTGCTCAGCCTTTCATAACTCTGTTCTCCATAAGAAACACAGTGTTGGAACATCTGAAGAGTCTGGTGGGTGCGCGTAAAGAGCCACAGGCTAAACAAGTCTGTGCAGTATTTACCAGAAGCACTGAAGCTCCTTGTGTAATTCCATTGCAGCCAACCTGGCAGGAAGCAGCGTGCTTCCCTCGGTTTGGAGGGTCAGCTGAGCACTGTCCTGTGCTTCAGCCACTGGGAACTGGGACAAGGGGAGCAGCACAGGATCACACGCATTTGGGATCTGCTGCACATCTGAGCCCCACGGGGTCCAGGCAAAATGTGCTGCTTGTAGTCCGAACAGTTTCTGGATTCCCTGACTGGAGTAGCTGTGGTCAGAGGGCTGGGTAGCAGCAGTCCTGTGGCTGGTGAGGCTGAAGGAATGCTGGAATGCTTTCCCTGATTGCAGGCTGCAGCACAGAATGAAGAGACTGTGTGGGAGAGAGAGCTCTGCATCCTGTCTCTCCAGTTTCACCCTGAAGCTGTGATAGGAAATCTTACAACTCATTAAGGACATTTTCCTTCGCCATGTCCTTAATCACTGCCCAGGATACTATTTTTTTCCTCCCCTTTCTCTTCACGCTGAGGAGGTAGCTTGCTTCTAAGTGGGTTATGCTAAGGGTTTATCCCATCTGACTCAGCTCTATCCACTTCTTGGTCTGTTCTGAGTCAGTCCCTTCCTGGGAATCCTGTGATCATTGTTACAGTTAGAGACCTTTAACTCCAGCTGGACAAAGCTGGCAGCGTTAGGCTTGGAGTCATGTTGTCAGGGCTGTGAATACAGCAGGGTGGGAACCTGTGCCAGATGTTGGGATCTGCCCAGCGATGACAGCAAGGAGCTCAGCATGACTGGGAACACCTGCTTGAGCTGCATGGACAGCCCTTAGAGACATCCCTTCCTGCAGCTCAGGGTGTGTCTGTGCTGTTTGGTGGCTGTGGCTGCTCTGGAGATGCAGTTCTGCACTGTCCTGGAAGGGCCATCTCCACAGAGGTTTTGTGAGAGAGAGGTCACAGGGCCCACAAACGATATTCGAGGCTGTGTGTGTGACAAGCTAAACCAGTCTATGCTCATATTTGCTGAAGTAGCTGGAGCACCCGAGGTGACTTCTTGTGCTCCTGCACCATCTGGGGAAGGACAGGCTGGGCTGGGACAAAGCCAAGCAGCACAGTCAGCCTGTCCTCATTGCTGTGGGCCAGCAAGGTGAGTTTGTCCTGGCTCAGCAGAACGAGGAGAGGAGGGCTGAGGTAACACAATCTCTAAAAGAACCACCTTGCCCTGTGGGGAACTGAGCAGTCCTTGGCATTATTTTGTACAAAATACCGATCATGACAGCTCCTAACTGCAGGGGATTTTCAGAAGCCTCTGGGGATTTTGTGTGAACATCTGTTTCAGTAAAGCAGCTCCTTCTAAGAGAACAGCCATGCAAGCCAGCTATTCCTGAGTGTGTGGGATTACACTGCTGTAACTGCATTTGCCAGGTAAAATTCTCTGTTCTATGTGGGTACTGGAGAACACTTTTGAGATATTTCTTTGCTGCAATCTTTGTTCTTCCATGGATCTACAGCCTCCTGCTAGCCTTAGCTGCCTGACAAGTTACAGACTGTCACCTTAGCCTTTCCCTAATAAAGATGTTCTTTGCCTGTTTGCTCATGGGTCTTCTCTGCCTCTCTAGAGGTTTAGAAGAAAGAATGAGTTCAGGTTAAATTACATTAATGTGCAAATATGTACTGATTTCATCTACAGAACACTCTTACAGCTTCTTCCATAAAGCTGTACAAACAGCAGTAATCCTTACCTCCCTGGACCCCATCAGTCACCAACATTCTCACATTGAGATCGTGAACTTTCTGCGACACTGGAAAGCCTTGCCTGTGGTTGTGTAATGCTCCGTTACTGGTGCTGCAGAGGTGGGTGTAAGGTGTAGGGTGCTGGAAAAAATCTCATTTCCCAGGCTTGCCCTCATCTACTCACTGAACATCAGCTGTGGGGTTTGGTATTCACTCCTTCACGGCAGGTATCAGATGTGCAGGGAGGAGGGCAGAGGCTATGGTGGTGAATAAGTCTAGCTGATAAGATGTTCTTTGATAGACAGCTTTCATTTCATTAAAGGCTTTTGGCATATAGGAAAGGAGTAGCACCCCAAGGACACCACTGCAACAGGACTTTGCCACTTCCAAAGCTGGCAGCAGCAGGTTAATTTACTGTGGCCTCTTTCCCCATGCTGCTCACCATGTGGCAAGGAACCCCTCTGCTCTTCCTGGCAGCACACAACAGGCAGGCACATTAAAACCAGACTGCTGCAGAAGCAGGAGCAGGTCCTTACTGAAGGTACCTTAAAAACAAGGCTCTGTCTGGCATTTATAGCAGAGATGGCTTTTCTGAAATACAAGGCTGTGAGTAAAATAGGGACATCAATGGAGATGATCACAAAGCACCTCTCTTTTGGTATGAAAGCTGCTAAGGCTGCGCTTGCCAAGGCACAGGACTTGCTGTTGATCTCTGCAAAACTTGTGATGCCCTGGAGGCCTTTCATGTGTCTATTTAATATTGCAATTACACTTGTGTCTTTGCAGGTGAAGGCCAGGGGCTTGCTGCACTGAACTTAATTATATTAGTACATGATTTCTCTTCTCCAAGCCTTCTTTAAAGATGACTGTGTATTTAATCCTTGGGGCCTGAGGGAAAGGACTGTCCGCTAAAGATGTTTTTAATGATGAAGGTGAACAGCTCTTTAACAAGATGGGGTCTTCCTTGCTGAGACACCCAAACTGGTGACAGATGGTGGTGGGTACCATCTCGGCTCTAGCTCAGGCGGCCAAGGCAGTGAAATGAGCTTTGTAGGCTTTGAGTTGTGGGGTCTTCTTGGAAGGTCATGTTCTGTGTCTTGCTTTCCTCTTGTGCATGTGCTTGCAAGCCAGTGTAGTGGTAAATCTCTTTAGAGGGAAAGCTGTAGGAGAGGATCTCCTGAAGCCTAAGCTGTGTGGAATCCAGGATGAGGTATTTACTTAAGCACCTCTGCTGTATTTCTTATGACCCTTGACTTGCTTAGTGCTGTGTGTGACCCTGACAGGTAAGAAAAGCCATTTAGTGAAGAAGTGCATTTCTGGAGAGCAGCAGAAAGATTTCTTCACAGTTTGGCTTTTGTATCTCTGCACTATCTGTAAGCTGGATAAAAGCCTTGGAGGAATGATTGTCTGAGCAAGATTGAATCTGGAAGAGAGGCTCATGGATCCTAGGAAGAAACTGGCTGTCAGAATGTAGTATTGACTTGAAGAAAGCGAGTCCTTGGAGGCACTATTGACTGTCATTACTGATGTAGTGGAGACTGCCTAAAGTGCCATTTTTTGAGAGTGGCATCATTTTTTTTTGCTGTACTTTTTTCTTTTTTCGTCTCCTCCTCTTTGCTTTTGAAGAGGGTTGGCAGGAAAGCAACACTGGCACGTGTCATGAGTGAACTGACAGTACGTGCTGAGCTGGAGCCTGCTGAGGGACTTGTTTCAAAATGAAGGGCAGAGAGGGGTTCCTGAGGGACTGGTCTTGATGGAAAAAGCCGTGAGGCTTTTTCTTTCACCTGCCCACATCAGACTTCGCCCTCAAAAGTGGGGCTTCCATTTGGGAGATGCAGTGCCAGGTCATGGACGACTTTGGGACAAACCGGGCATCTGTGGTAGAAAATGTAGAGGGAGGAGGATGAAGGATCGCAGTATTATTTTAAAATAACTTGGCAGAAATAGCCCCAGGGAAAGTGAATACAGCTGCTTTCCCTCCTGTTTGTCTCTGATATTCCTCCACTTGCTGTCTCAATGCTGAGCCTAAAACAATAGGGGGAAGAGCTCCTGGCCCTTTGGGAATGTTAGCTGTTCCCAACTCTTACAATTAGGCTGGGCAGAGCAGCACTAATTGAAACAATGCTGTCCCAGCCCAAGGGGCCATCATGGTGTTTGGGATGGAAATTTCAAAGCCACTTGGACTTTTCTTTTTAGTTGGGCTTTTTTTTGTGTTTGGTTTTTTTTTTAATCTCTCGAAGGAGGCCCATCCACATTGCTTTGGTGGCATGCAAAATGTGAGATTGAAGTTTTCTGGCTTTAGTAATGCATTTCCTGAATTTCAAAAATCCCTCTTCGCAAGAGCTAGTATTTTTGGTTAGGGTTCTGTTTTCATTTGTCTGCTTTCAGACAACTCAACAACTCCTTCAGCACATAATGACTTTGGGCTGTGCGTTCCACAAAGCTATATCCAAAAAGTCCTTGAGAAGCACGTGGACATCTATTGAAGCCATCCAGCAGAATTCCAGTTTCTCATGTACTTTCCTAATGGCACAGCCTGAGGATAAGGAAAGGAATAATGTAATAGGCTTGTGCATGTTAATGCTTTCCTTATCCAGCATTTAACTTTGTACTAAATAAGTTCTAAAGTCCTTCACCACTTAATGTGGTGCCTTTGGGAACTGAGTACCCTACTAGCAGCCTGCTGACCTGTTCTGGTGTCCTCATCTAAAACTGGGGTAGGATGGCAATACCTGGTCAGCTACAAGTAATCTGTGCACACACATAATTATTCTCAGGATGTCAGATAAAAACAGACGTGCCCTATTCCCAAAGTAATGTGGGAAGGATGGAAAGGGTTGCTGCCCAGGCTGTTGGAGATGGTGGGCAGTGGGAGGATGAAAAGGCAAGAGAGATTGAGAAAGGTTAATGCAACATCCCACTCCTATCACAGATCCTCACTCTGACTGGCATTGCTCTGAAGGGGCTCTGCCCCAGGAGGGTGTCTGGCATTGCAGGGTGTCCCAGCTGAGTGGCTGGATTTTCTCCCTCCAGGACACACTGGCTGGGATACTGGACTGACTCAGTGTTTGGATGTCTGGACATTGTTTCAGGCAGAGGATTTGCTGTGTTGTCTGTGACGGAGATGGTTTTGGATAACCCCGTTGTCCAGCTGTCTGGTTAAGACTGAGATGTAGGTAGTCCTTGTTTTGTTCATCTCAGGAGGTGAAGGAAGCATTCTGAGGAGGCTGTTGAAATCACTTTCTTGATTTGACATGCTTTTTCCCTTTTCTTCTTCCAAAAGGAAGATGCTTTTTTGGAAGTGATTTCAGTGCTTATCCTTGAAATCTCTCTTCCCTTTATTTTCCCATCTGGATGCAGTTAGGCTTTCCATCCTCTTCCCTGTGACTCAGCATGCCTCTGTGGCCCCAACCCCCAGGGCTGTGCTCCAGGGCTGTCTTGGAAGCACCATTCCCTGTAGAGTGTGTCTTGCTGGCTGCTGTGACTTGGCTTGGGAAATTGGGTCTCACCGACTTCAGTAACTCCATCTTATCTTCAAGGTACCTCTCAAGGTTTTAACTCAAAGCCTTGGAAATGATCTGGCATCCACGTTATCTGCAGAACTGACTATGCTGCTGTGGCAGCTGAGATCAGCTGGAAAGGTTAGCTGGACAGAATTAAAAAAAAAAAAAAAGAGCACAACTATTTTGGTCCTAATTAGAAACAGCAGGGAAAAATAATTGAGGAATATGTGTTAAAAACTTAACCAGCTCTGCTCATGGCCTGTCTGGGAGTCAGGGAGACATTCAGTCAGAAGGCTGTTGGGTGTCAGATTCTCTTGCTCGCTGGCAGGGGCTGCAATGACTTGCCCAAGCTGTGTGGGTAGGATGCAGATCAGGTGGGAGAGGAAACCAGGGCACCCAGGTCAAAAGGAGTTTGCCTTTTGACCAAAAGGTCAGAGGGTGGGTTAGAGGCAGAGGTTGAACTGAATCATCTGGAGCTGTTTTCCTGGGGGCAGGTGGGCTCAGTTCCAGAGGTGTCAGAAAGCAGGCACAGCATCTCATGGTGCCTCAGTCCTGGCTCTGGATGCAAAGAGGAGGCTGAGGCTTTGTGCCCGCCTGAGGAGGAGCTGCTGAGCATGTTTGAACAGCACCCTGATACAAGGCACTTGATTCTCAGGGAAGTTTGCCAGAATCCTGGCAGTGACTGAAGGTAGGAGTGAAAGTAAGGATGGGGCTGTTTAAAACAGCTCTGCTGTTGTCTTCTGGAGAAGGTCGCCAAAGAGGGGTGAAGTGGACATTTGTAGGAATTGGATACTTGATCCCCCTTTGTGCCTTAAAAGAAAAATGTCCATCCTGGATTCATTTTTCCCCTGAAGGGGAAAGCTGTGTGCTAGACTGTCCCATTACACTGCAGCAGACACGGAGATCTAGTTAATTTAAGTGCCTCTTACTTCAGCTGAAACATATTTGCAATTGGAATACCATTCCTGCTCACTGAGCAGAGTCCTGGAAGCCATAGGCTTTTGTGTGAGAGATCCAATTAAAATACAAAAAGAGAGATGAGGTGAGTAAAGCTCTCCCCACAAACTCTGGGAGGGATTTCCTGCATGAGGCCAGCCTTGACCTTGAGCATTCCCAAGTCCTTTCCCTGGGATGATGACCCAGTATTCATAAATCATTTGAAGCATGAAGTGATCTTTTTATTTAATAAATAAATAAAAAAAAAGTAATTGGATTGACATAAATTAAAGCTGAGTTAACCTGTCTGGAATAATTGGATTGGTAATAATGGGCAGCAGTGTGGATTGAAGTAGGTCACAGTTTAACCCGGAGGCCTGGAGAGGCTATTTTTTTTTTTTCCACCCCTCCCTTCCCTTGCCTTTTTTTCTTTTTTTCCCATCTGAGAGCACAAAGAAATGTGGTGGGAGGGAGATAACCAGTGTGTGCCATGTGCATGGGGCTGCTCATAGCTGGGGAATCACTTTAGGGGAACTCCAGTTCCAAACTTGGATGTTCCTGGGAATAATGTTCCTTGGTTCATGGCTGGGAAATGAGGGATAACTGTGACAGGAGCTGTATTGTACCTGGTTGCAGTGATAAATCATTTCACAGGGATTAACCCTCCATCCTTTCCATACTGTCCTTACATACCACTGATAAAGAAAAGGCTGGAGGAGCTGCTCTTGAATCGGGGCTTTCCAGTGACAATGAAATGTGTAAATCACTGGGGTTTGGGCTTACTCTCTTCTATTATTAGCATATCCGTAAATGCCCCCCTCGGTATTCTGTATATTTAAATTTGACTGGACTCTTCTTGTGTCCTTGGGTGACAGCAACAACAGTGATAAATAACCACAGTGTTGAATAAAATCAGGAGTTTTAAACTCAAAGTAGCTTAAAGCTATTTTACATTGCTCTGCGTCTGACTTGAGACCTTCAACACTCTAACTGCTGGTTAGAAATGATGAGTACTGCTGAAGTGCATCCAAAGGGAGTGATTCCTCCAACCCCCTGAAAAATATCCCAGGCTTGGGAAGTAACTCTGGGATATTGCTTCAAAGCAGTTTCATGGTCCTCTCCCAAGACCTTGATTGGAAGCATTGCTGTGTTTGACACCATATCCTTCACTCCAGTGAAATCCAAATCCACCAGGGCACAGATGTTATGCTAAGCACATGAGAAATCTCGTCCCCATTGGGATAAAAACATTTCCAAAGGAACCACTTCCCTCAGAGTGGCAAGAGGCCAAGAGTACCACTCAGGCAGTTGAAAAATGAGCTGTGTAGAAATCCTCTCGAGATGAAACCCTCCTCTGATCCTGAAGCAAGCAGGATATTGAGAATATGTGCTAAGGAAAGTTTCACGTCCCTGTGGCGTGCCCTGAGAAGGGCTGGAGAAGTGGACATGCTGCTAACCATGCTGGAGGTGTGGAGCCAAGCAGGGATGAGGAGGCAGTGCAGAGACCAGCCCTCATCCTTGCTTCTCACCAGGGCCATTTGGGTCTTGTTTGCTTTATCCTGTAAGAAATTGATGATGGTTCTGTGGTTGCAATAGTTGCTTTGTTAGGTGAAGTTAACTGGACTGTGTTCAGTTCCTGTAGCCAAATCCTGCTGCCTTTTCAAAATTGCCTGAATAATTCTGATTGTCACATTAAAACCACTTGCTGCAGATGGCTTATTTGGAGCTGTGGTTTGTGTAAAACGTGTCCTCAGTCACTCTGTATCACCTGCTGGGCAGGGAAAGTAGGTTTTGAAGAACTAAACATGAACTAAACCACTCTAGAGCTTTCCATCTGATCTCTGTGGCCACACGGTGACGGTGCTGGGTTCAATGGTAAAATTCCTTGGGTTTTTGGTGGGACACTTGGTACAAGCAACATTTTCCTGTGAGCAGGGAAGTGCATGGAGGAAGGAGCAGCTGGAGCAAGGGCTGCCTGTCTGTGCTGTGCTGGGGCTGCTCTCTCACTGCCCTGTTGCTCTCTGTGCTGGGCAGCTCCTGTGGGAAGGATCATCAGTCCCTGTGCCCTTCCAGGACAAGGGAGAGCTGAGGGAAGGGAATGCTTCTCAGTCACCATCTGCTCAGGAGCAGTCCAGCTAGATGCTTTTCTTTGCCTACAGCTTATGATAAAGTCACAGCGTGGACTTAAATAATTAGGAGATGCCTGGCTTTGGAGCAGAGAGTCACTTCTTTGCCTGCTGACCTTGGCTGATTAGCAAATATTTGGTATTATTTGTAGAATCCTATCAAAGCAGCCCAGAGATATTCATCTGCTTAAAGGCCTCTGGGAGATCTCTTTCCCCCATGGGGGTACTGCCCATCCTGGCTCTTCAAAGCAAGTTTTTTGATTAGCTGACAGGAGATGCATGTTTAAGATCTTGTGGGTTTTTGATGCTTTTTTTTTTTTTTTAATCCTCCCCACCCCCTTTCAAAGAAGGGAGAAACTTAACATCACACCAGTCCCTTTGTGGCAGTTTGGAAGTTAAATTTACCAGGACCATTATCTTTAACAGCTGCTGCTGTCTGACAGATTGAGTTTATAGTCGGTCTTATAGGCACTAAAATCACTTTTATCCTTGTGGGTCCAATTTCAGAGCTATTCAATTTATTATCTCTAACAGCTTAACAGCTGTTCTCCCCACTCCCTCATACCCCTCTGCCCCTCACTCCCTCTGGCTCCCCAAAGCTCAAACCTAAGGGTCACCCCTTAATCCTGGAGGCAGGGGCAGGGATGTGCACATGCTCTTCCAGCAGCACCTGGAGCTTTCCTGAGGACAGGCAGCCTCCACTGATGGAGGAGGTCCCTGCTCTGTCAATTTTTTCTAAGTGTAGCACCAAACCCAGGTTGGATTGTCATGGGCATGGCAGTTTCAGAAGAGCTGTTCCTTTCCCAGTACCTTGGCAGAGGTACCAGAGGAATCTCCCAAGCCGAGCCTCAGTTCCCTCTCAAGCTTTGTCATTTCAGCTGGTGAGGCCACCCTGCACCTTGGCAGCAATTAGTCAGCTGTGTTAATGGACCACAGGGAGGCTTGTTCCTGCTGCACTTACTCCCTGCTCAGCAATGGCACACATTTCCCCTACCACCTTTCCCCCATCCTCTCATTTTTCTTGCTGCTCTGCAGAAGCATTGATTTATTGTGTGAGTAGACACTGTGATGATGAGATATATTGTGAAAAATTGCTGAAAATTAGTAGCGAGAATTCTAAGATGGATTTCACTTATTTCCGTGTAATGGTGGTACATGATCTATTACACCTTGGCTGGGGCTAAGTTTCCCTGAAGTTAATGGGAGACTTCCTGTTGACACATGTAGTCTTCGGATCAGACCTGTGGAGTTTTGGCACTTGTCAAGCCATAGCAAAATCTCAGCAAGTCTTACGGCACAAAGGAGACTATTCAGACCTGTCACGGAGTGTCTGCTTCATTCTTTTCATCTTCTCCTCGGTTCTATTCAAGTTCTTACGCTGCTCTTGTTCCAGTGGTGCCCGAGTGCCCTCCAATGGTGCTAATGCTCCCACAAAGAGATAATAATGATACCCGCCTGCTTCAGAGAGTCCCTTTCTGCTCTGCTTCATTTTCCTTCCACCTTGCAGACAGTCTGATTATACCCCGTGGCTATTCCTACTCTCTTGTCAGCTTCAGAAAGGAAGAAAGAAGTCATTAGAAACCAACGAAAATGTTAATTGTATCATAAATCTCTGAACAGAGCAGCATTTCAGCAGTTTATTCTGATTTGGGTGTATGACACTGCAGCTAAATCTGCTTTTCTTTTTCCTGTAAGTCACTGAAAGGCTCAGAAAAGATGGAGGAGACAGCCTGCTTTGCCAAAGCTGTTTGCAACATCAAATAGGGCTGCACAGTCTCAACATTTAAGCCTTAGACTTCATTTAGAAGCAACACTTAAAGAAGTACTGAATAAATTCTGTACAGTTTTTCTCCTTATTAGGCTGGAAGAAGCGTTTACATGCTTTTTTTTGGTGTTTCAAGAATGGCTTTATATGGGACTGAGAGCACATCCAGTACAGTAGCCTCTCTTCAGAAGAGTTGGGCTGATGCATCTCCCTAACAGAGGAAAGGCAGTAACAGCGTGACTGTGTGGCCATGGGAATCACTCATTGTGCCAAAGAAATTCCAGAACTGTATTTATAAAAAAAAATAATTCTGGAACTAGAGCAAGGAGCGCTGGACTTGGAAGAACGGCTCAGAGCAGAGGGTGCTGCCAGCTCTCCTTGCAAAGGCTGCTGGAGCAGGTCATGGAAACAAGCTGGAGAGACTTGAATCAATGGTGCGAGGTGTGTAACAGGGGTGCATTCAAGGGAAATCACTCAAGTGATTTCAGATGGATAAAATGGGTAAGGACGATCTACACAAGCTCAAGGAGCGCTGTTTGCGTCAACAATGTGATTATGGAAGCAGAGGATGCCTTTCTTTCAGGCCAGTGTCCATCCAGAGCCTCCAGCCATGCTGGGACTGTCCTTCTCAGGTCAGCTCAGCTCAGCTCAGCTCAGCTCTGGAGGTGGATAGCCTCACCTCCAGCCTGTGCTGCACTGAGGCAAATTACTGCTGACTGGTACCTTCAGCATGGACCTGGCAGAGCCAGCAGGGATCTCAGGGCTCGGGAGTGGCTCACACCTTGCAGGCAGTCAAGGATGGGGACTGCAAGGTCTGTGGAGAAGCACAGCCACTGCTTTGCCTTCCCTGTCAGGATCTGATGAGTTCAGGTCCAGCTGTTCTCCGCCACGTGCACAGGTCTGTGGATGTGCTTCGTGCTTCCATGCTTTTTACTTTTCTCCCTTTTTCAGTCCAGTTTGACTGTGGCCAGTCCCTGGTAGAGGGGAGGGAAGAGGAGGGTTAATCCAATCCTTTTATCTTGCCCTTTGTCTAATTAAAACCACAACAAATGGCACAGTTTAGGTTTAAATGTAATTGTGTTTAATGAAACATTAAGGGCAATTAAAGGAGTTACCGTGGCAGCCTCTCTATACCCTCCAGGGTTATAATGGTCTGATGAAGTGCTCTTACTGGCTCTCTTGGCAGGGGGCTGTTAATTGCGTTAGAAACTGATAGTGGTTTTCTTTTAATACTGAACTTTCTCTGGGTATCCATCTCGCAGGCAGTTGCTTGCGATCAGTCTCTGGAAGTTGGGAGCAGCGCATGGGCACCGTGGCTGCTCAGGAGAATGGATGGGGCACCGGGGGGCTGCTGAGGCATCCCCTCTCCTTGGCTGAGCCCCTGAGCTTTGGTCTGGACACCCACTGGAGGCACCCACTGCAGCCCTGAGGTCTGAGTTCCCTTTCTGGTCTAATTACTGTGCTGGCCTTATTGTTCATGGGAGACAATGCCTTATGGTTTTTGCCTGGGAAAGGTCATCCTGATGGAGTTAAGTTAGTTTGAGAGTTGTCAGCAAAAGGGAAAACATACTGTGCAAACTGAGATGATTCATGTTTGTAAATATGATATAGTGACTATCAATCTCAGACTTTTAAAAGAAGCACCTAGAGGTCATTGCTGGAGATTTCACAAACACAAAAATTTGGCACCTTCCTCCTTAAAATGGAGCCTGAATTTAAAGCCAGTTCCTCACATTTTAAGGCTTTGACTCATGCCTGACTCATGCTGTTTTTAAAAATACAGATGGGAGTTGGCAAGAGTGTGATAAACTGAGGCATGGGGAAGAGAAAAGGCAGCTCCAGCACTGCCACTGAGGTCAGGCTTCCCCCACACCATCCCTAAAGGTAGCAGAGGGAACCAGAAGCAGAGCTGGGAACAGGATGCCCAGCTCTAATCACTTTCCTGCATCTTGAAGAAATAAGCACTGCCAGAGCAGCAAAATAAATACCAGCTTTAAAAACTGGTGCTGTAAGTAGACAGCAAACAGTCCCCTTGCAGAAGAAGTGGGGCAGACTGGGCTCTTTCTTTGTCTCTGCTGCCTCTGTATATAAAAAGTGTGGCTTGAAAACAAGGTTAACTGCTGCCTCCTGAACATGGGGTAGGTTTGACAGCAGCTTTGTGGCAGCAAGGCTGCCTTCATATCCCTGACAGGATGACTGCTCTGTAAATCTTAGTAAAAGATGTCACAGCAACACATGTCCCCAGAGACTGGGAGGAGAAGGGAATGATATATGAGCGAAACCTGTCTCTAGAGTCCTGCCATCTATTTCTCAAGTCTTAAGAAAATGCTGCCACTGTGCTGCCTCCATTTATCTCAAGTAAATATGGAGGGAAACTTCTAAAATAAGAGGCCTTTAAATATTTTTTTTATGGAAGAGGTTATTTTTTAACACAAAAGACTTTTTTTTTTTTTTTTCTCCTCAGCACATTTTGCAGTTGCTTTCATAAATAAATAACTTCATGCACCTCCTTGTCTCCACATGCTTCCTGCCCCATTCAGCGGGCGCTTCCTGAGGCCATGGGGAGAGCCAGGCATTTATCTTGGCCTCCAACAGCTCCTTGGGATCCTCCGGCCTTTCCACAGCGTCAGGGGGAACAGATGGACCCTTATCTCCATTGTGCAGCCCAGGAGCCAAAGCCTGTGGAGATCTGGGACTTAGTCATGCTCACTCAGGAAAGCTGTGGTTGATCAGCAGCTAAATCCTGTTCACTTTTTTTGCGGGGAGGGAATTGTGACTTTGGCATGACAACAACTGTATTTTTGGGTCGTGGCTTGCCTTACCATCCATTGTGGACTGACTCGCTGTGGAGATTTGTTTTGCTGGGGTGTGTGGGTATTGTTTTTGTACCCCAGGTGCCTGTGCCTTGTGACAGGGCAGAGGTGCCACACAGCTCTTGGTGAGCTGAGTGTGCTGGGCTGATGAACTCTCAGTGACTTGCCCTGGTCCTCAGTGGTGGGATCCAAGTGAAGGATCCTTCCTCTTTCCTGCTGTTGAGATAAGCAAGGAGGGCGTATTCAGGGCTGACAGTGTTTTTCATTAAAAGGGTTTTTCCCCAAACCCCAAAATATTCTGAAAGTGTTTCTACCCAAGACTTCTGTTAATTCTTTTCCAGACTTTGTGGTTGCTGGTGCCCAGACGTGGTATCACCCTTACCTGCTTGTCCCTAGCAGTAAGAAATTAAGGAAAACAAAAGTGTTAACCTGAGGTTTTCCTGCCATGGCCCCTGGGGTGCTGTTGGGCAGGTCTGCCCGTGTCCTGAGGAGGTGTTTTGCATTGCAATATGAAGAATTTTTCTCCCACTCCCCCATCCTTTCATGCTTGAAGAGCTCTGTGGCAGCAGGAAACTCTCTCTAAGGAGGATTGATCTTGCCCTTCACTTCACAGGGATTAAGGGCCTCTCCTTGGTCTGGGATGAACTCCCTTGCTCCCAGGGAAGCTGCAGGGACTGCTGTGTTTTAGTGTGATTATTATTCCTTTTCTTCCCCTATTTGTGGATCCAGAAGGCTGTTCCACAAACCCCTCACACTCTGTGCTCCAAGATCCCTCAGTCCGCCTCTCCTCGCTTTTCCTTGGAGCATTGCTCTCCTTACGATACCAGCCTGTAGAACAGTGGGCATGTGAAAAAGGGATGGGGAGGACAAATTAGATCATCCCACTCTGGGTACACTGAGCCTCATCATCTCCACTGCCCGATCTCTGGCCTTACACCATTTCTTCTGTGTGCTGCTGAAGTGGTGCTGCGGGAACAGGGACAGGGCATTCACACTGCTTAAGTAAAACAGAATGATTTAAGTTTTATTTAATTTAAACAATAAAATGGCCATTAAACAAGTTATGCATTGACCACCTTACCATGCCCTCTAGTGCTAATCCTGATTAAGTGTCCTTATTACTTGGCTCAGTTGGCCTTTTTTAAATGACAACGAAACACTTGATAGCACGAGTGCAAACTCTTTCCCTCTTGGCAATTATCTCCCTTCCTACTGAGTTTTGCAGGAGGAAGGAGAGGGGGAGAGGGAAGGAGAAGGGAGAGCGGGTTGGCCAGGGGAGAAATCCAGCGGCACCTGATCCGTTTATCACACAGATATGCCATAGTGGAGGCTTAATGGAGATTTAAATAATTCAGAGCACTCAGCCCCGCTAAAGCTGTATAATGAGCCTTCTGCACTGTGAGCCACTGCTCAGCTGAGCATACGAGCAGGGAGGTCGTGTGGTTTTTCCATGCATAATTAAAGGGATAAAAGGGGATTTAGAGCAACAGTGTTACAATGAAGCATGCGGACAGAGGCTTCACTTTTATTTAACTTGGAAATGCCAAACTGTTTTTGACTTGCAGAATAAGCTTCCCTCTTCCCTTTTACTTTTTTTTTTTTAATATCTAGAAAAAACATATTTTTATATATATTTCTCCTGTTCCTTGCTGACCTGTTCATGCTCCCCTCTGTCCCTTGAGCATGAGGTTGCCTCTGAAGAGGATTCACAGTGATTCTTGTTTCACACTGGGACAGCAGCTCTCAGCTCTGTGGCTATTCAAGGTGGAACAAGCAGGCATGAGCTGAGAAGCCTTTTCCAGCATATTTCATGTTCCCTTTGTTTCTGCCAAAAGGAATGGCTCCAGATGAAGAGAATGAAAAGGAAGATGGGAAGAATACTGGGGATCACTTTAACTGTGTGATTTACCATTTTCTACTGTGCTGTTTACAAAATCTGGGGCAAAATGTGCTGCCTGGATGGATGGGCTGAGACAACTTGGTCATTCCTGGCTTTTATTGCTGCTTTCTGCTCCTCTGCCCTTTTCTTTCAGGAGCAACCAACCTTTACAGCCCCTGAGGGGCTGTGTGGGGCACTTGGGTACCTGCCTGCTGCACAGCTGGGCCAGGAATGGTGTTTCTCACGCTGCCCTTTATCAGCTTGCTGTGTCTGATCTGCCCCTCAGCCTGTGCTGTTGACAGAAGGAGAAAATGGCTTTGCATTATCTTCCTCCTCCTCGGAAATAGAAGAGGATGTTTTTGTGCTGAAACTGGTTATCAACCAGGTCTTGAAAACTGTGCAGGTCCATGGTGGTGGTGGTGGTGGTGATAATTAACACGTCTTTCATTAACCCCTCATCACGGTCCCAATCTGCTGTGGGAGAGCTTCTCAAAGCAAACAGGTCTGGTTTCATCACAGCTCTTCCCAGCTTGAATGAGTATCCCTGCACTTCTCCCTGTGAAGTGGGGGCAAACTAGAGAGAGCTCCAGTGGTCTGGGGGATCTGAGAAGGTTGGAGAAGGGCAAGCATAAACTCACCTGTAATAGGATGTTGCCCCAGGTGACCAAGGAAGATGAGCTCAGTTTGGCATGGCTGCAAAATGAAGTTTATGTTGTGGGTGGAGGTTAAAGAGACTGAAGGGACATTCAGGCTAGCAAAGCAAAGGCTGAGAGGGTTTCCTGCTGCTCCTTATACATATGGTGGAGAACCTTTCTTGCAGGTCAAGATCAAGACAAAACACGAAGTGGTGAGTGGCCGGTGGGAGTGGTGAAGTCTAAAAACCAAATTGGTTTCAGAGAGGTCTGTGATAAGTTGGGGAAAGGGATTCTGTGATGTTTCTGCCTGCAGGACACATGGATCATTAAATCAGGAGGTCATTTCTGCCCTTTGATTCTTAACAACCCCTTTGCCCAGGACTGTGGGAGGTACAGCAGCAGCTCATGGCTGACTCCCTGCACAAGTGTCTCCCTGTTCCTTGGCTCTCTCCTGCCCTCTCCACTGTTTCCAGGTAGAGCTCCAGAGCTGCTTGTCACTGTGATGTACAGCCAGGAGCACAAGCTGCTGCCACACTTAATCCCTAGAATTAATTCATTATTTTCCTTTAGATAAAGAAAACAAGAAGGAATCTGTGGCCACCGCATTCACCCTAATGGCGTGTGCCTGTCAGTTATTTGTTGCTGGGTGGGAAGCCAGGGCCGGTGTGACATCCTGCACGGTCACTGTAATGGAAACATCCATCTTGTCTCCCTCAATGCACACTCTCCATTTAGGAATTTCGAAAACACTTCTGTCAAATATCACTCTCTGCACAATCCTGTTAGCAGGGCTGATGAATGGAGTTTCAAATTAAGACCGATCCCTCTGATAACCACAGTGCTGTAGGAGAGTCATCTGCTCAGTCAGAGCTATTTATTATATTTGATTAGCTGGGATGGCAATCTTCACAACCCACTGTAAATTCTATTAGGGGCACTCTGAGGCCCAGAAATGCAAATTAGACTTCCCAACACACATATGCATACATATTGCCTCTCTTAGCAAATGGGTAATTTCCTCACATTTATTTCAATGTTGTTACAAGAGACATGTTGATGCCTTCCCTTTGCCAGGAGGGAAGGGAGAGGGATGAGGGGGGCACTACTGGGTGGTGAGACAGCCCCACGTTCTCTTTGCTGTTCACTGTGAAACCCTGCATGGCAGGTATGTTTGGTGAGCCCATGGCTTCTACCTCCCGGCTCCCACTAGCCCATATCCTACAGGCATTCCCATCCAAATCAGATTGTTTTTCTGACTGATGTTAGTGTGGGTCACTGAGGTACCTCTGACTCCAGTGGAGCTGGCATTAGGTGCATCCTTTCAGGAAGGGAAGGCTCTGTCCCATGGGCTGCTCACAGAACAGTGCATCCACAAGTTACATCTGTGGTGATTAATTCTGCCAATAACTGAAGGAGTTTATTAAGGGCAAAGAAAGCAAAGGTTATTTGGGAGCTAACAAGCAGCACTGCTGGTGGTTTGCTTTCTTCTCCTGGTCACATTTTAAGAATAATTTTCATAATGGCTCATTACTGTCTGCATTACATAATCATTTACTAATACACATTATCTAGTACCGTACTATCCATTGATCTAAGGGTTAGGTTCATCACAACTGGTTATTCTGTGATTAATAGGTTTTTAATAAATCCTTTTTTTCAAGGGTGACTAAACCTCTTAAAGAACAACACTGACTTAAAATCTGATCTGTATCTGTTCCCCACCTTTAGTTCTTATACCTGTTCAGTAGGATGCTTACAACATCTGTGTCCCTTTGATGTGCTTCCCACTGTGTGTGTTTCCCTAGGATTTTTATTAAGGCGAGCTGCTGCAATGCTGCATGGCTAAAAGAAAATCCTTATAGAGCTGGAGGTACCTGGCAGTGTATTTGAATCTTCTTAAGCAGTTAAAAAAAAATAATTCCCAACATGGTGAATGAAAATCTTATCTGGGCATGATAAGGATCCCTTGGTCCCTGTAATATAATGTAGTTTGTTTCTTCCAGCCTCACAAATGCTTTTGTTATCTTTGCTTTGATTTTTTTCTTCTCCCCTCTGTATTGCTTTGATTTTTTTTTTTGCCCTTCCCTTTTCTCTTTCATCATTGTTGCTTGTAAATCCTTCCCTTGGTAGAGATTAGAGTAGGAATGAGTGATAGATGCTGTCAGTAACAGGAGCTAATTTTACCCCTGATAATGGCTCTGTGGTTTGTACAGACTTCATTGTGCCGATGCAGACACACACCTGGGGGCCCATCCTGTCTGTGCCCCGCTTGGCACTGGAGGCTGAGCTGCTGGGCAGGATGTGCTCTGTGCTGGGAAACCTTGTCCTGGGAAGAGTCTCCACCAGTGCTTCTCAGCAGTGAAGAATTCCCTCCAGGCACACAAGTAAAGCAGTAGCCATTTTTGTGTTTTCCACAGGGAGTGTTTTGCCGTCTGCACAGGAGGGTGCATGTGGTTGGAGTGGGAGAGGGAGTGACCTGGATTGGGTTCAGGCCCATGTCTGGGGGGAGCATTTCCCTGGCACCCACACAGGGATGCAGCTCCCAGCCCAGCAGGGAGCATTTTGGGGTGTTGTGGGCAGGCACCATGGCAATGGCACTGGAAACTCCTGTAGTAACAGCACCAAGCATTGCTCAGGGTGGCACCACTCAGTGCTGAGATCTCCTTTGGAGCTCGGACCTGCACGTTGCTACTGTGGCATGATGCCAGCTCTCCCTGTGAGCCACTGTTCATGGCACTGAGGACTGGGAGTTCAGAGGCGCTGCTGTCCCAGCCTTGTCTGCCCACCAGAGTGGCCCAGTGCTCTGTGGATGAGCTCCTTCTTGCAGCTGCTTTGTGTTCATTTTGACCCACCAAAAGGGAGGGAATGCCACAGCCCACATGTGAGGAGGGACCAGAGCTAGGAAGGATGAGAGCTGCAGCAGTCCTCAGCTTTGCTCGCAGTTCCACTGTGGGGGAAAAGCACTGCTGGACTGGCTCACCACTGTCCTTGACCTGCTCCTCTCTGCCCTGCCCTGCATGGAGGATGGTGTTGAATTTGGCCCTGCTCTTTCCCTGCATTAAGTCAACACTCGACAGTTCATTTTTCCTGGTGTTTTCACAAAGGACTGAGCTCTGGGAGGGGATTTGCACAGCAGATGAAAGATGGCTGAAAGGATGTTGGAAGTCTGAAGAAGTCTTGAAGAACAGCTGTCACAATCAGACTCCAGTGCAGATGCTTGTGCTCTACTCATTTGAAATTGCAGCTGCAGTTTCCATGAGGGATATTCAGTCCTCTGGTCTATACTGGTGATTTTGGTTACTGTGGGTCGTGTTCTAGCCCCAGAAGGGTTGCAATGAACTTGGTTAACTGCTCGTCCTTGGATAAAGGCCGAGTGAAATCTTTGCTTTATTTGGTGTGACACAGTCACATCAAGCCTCTGCATATTTTAATACCAGTAGCAGAACGGATCCAGTAAGGCAGCTCGCTGTGGTGCTGTCCCCACTTTGCTGCTTATGAAGCAGAGCCAGGGCATCCCTTTACTTTGAAGTATTTCAGGTGTAGCAAGGTTTGCTCCTCCTGAAGCTGTTAGTGGTTAGAGAGGTGGAGGAAGGATAATGGGACAAAGCAGTGACACAGCTGTTCCAATATGGGCTGGGAGCAGCTGACGGCCTCTGATTGCTGGTGATTTTCTTAATTATGGTTGGAGATAAACAGGGGGTGGATAGAAAGCGATGCCATCTGTGAGGCCAAGTCTTCTGCTACTTGCAGAGTCTGTGGTGAGGAGAGCTCTACTTTGAAATAGTTTGTGCCTGTGGGGAGTGTTTGGGTGTTAATTCAGTGTGGTTTTGCTGCCTTTTGATGGGGTAATGGTAATCTGTGTAATTACAGGGTAGTTTCTTGTTAATAACTGCTTCATCATTTCTCCCTCCTGCCTTCCCCACCAATTTCTTTTCTTCTGCAACTTAGAATGATATTACTCATAAGATCATATGTATTTATTTTGTCTAATGGAAATACATGCAGTGGCATGCAAATTAGTTACAGGACCTGAATGCTCTGATGGGTTGGTCACTGGGACAGTCATCATTCACCCCTGCAGTGCGGAGTCAAATGGTAGCTGGGTGAGAGGAGCTGCAGGTGTTTTCCAAGCCACTGGTCCTATCAATTGCTCTTTTCACCCCTCTGGAGCACCACCAAAGGAGTGTGGGTGTGTGCCCCATTTGGTCTTATTGTGGTTGCTTTGGACCCAAACTTAGAGTCACAGAATCATTTATGTAGGAAAAGACCTGTAAGATCACCAAGTCCAACTGTTAACCCAGCACTGCTGGGTATTTTTATTAAGGGAAACCCACTTTTTGACCTCTTTGGCTATGCAGACTCTTTTTCCCTGTGTAATGTTCCGTCCTTCATCTCCTTGCTTTTTTTTATGGCATCTTTGCATTTTCAATTATATTTTCACAGTGAGCTGAAAAGGAAATCAAGAATCTGCCAAAACATTCATCATGTCTTTTCTTTTCAAAATAGCTTTAGAAGTCAGGCCTGTTTCAGGGCCCGTGCATTGAAAATTACGTAACCCAGAGCTGAGAAATTGAAAAGTCCTGTGAACATTGGTTTGAATTTTTAACCAAATTCCTGTCAGCTGCATTTCTTCCTTTTATATATTTTTCTTCTATTAATATTCTAGTGAATGGCTTTACAAGAAACAATGAATTTTAAACAAAGCATGGAGGACTTTTCCAGAGAATGAATTTCAAGTCATAAATGTGCATATTCTCGCTGGGCCCTGAGAGAAACCACCCTCTGCAGAACAGAGTCACTGTTTCTGACACTGGTTGACACTGGTTCTGAAATCCAAAATCAAACAGAATATCCTGTATTTTGAATACACCCAGCAAACACCTTAGGAGAAGATGGGCATCTTCTCTTGTTTTGCACCAGTAAAACCAAAAGAGAAGTGGAGACAAAATTAATTTAATCGTTTATGGTGAAAAGACTTTCATGTAACTCAATTTTTTGTCATGAAAATGCTCAATATCCTGACAGACTCTGAAAGGGGTTTCTGTTTCAGGAGGAAATGCCTGGTGCCTTTCTTGAGGAACATCTGGCCTGTATTTGTGAGCTCCTAGGTGACTTACAAAGCTAAAAGCACATTGTCTTCAGAGGTGCTCTGCCCCTACAGCTCCTCCTGGAGTCGCTGAATCAGGCTGGTGGCACAGACTCTGCTGTCATCTTGAGGGATCTCCTTTTTTCGCTTCTTTCTGATTGTCTCCCAATGAGCTCAGGAGTGTGTGGTTAGATTTTTCTGCTTGGTTTTCATTTCCTTTCTGCAGAGGAACATTTTGTGGGTTCTACATCCTGCCTCTTCACCGCAGGTTTGTAACAGATTGGTGTGGGGAGCCAGCATCCCCAAAGGCAGGACTGAGCGAGCCTGAGGCTGCTGTGGTGATCCTGGCACAGGAGAATCCCAGCCATCGCCCAGGCTTTATTCATTTCCAAGCATCTCTGAAGATAATGATGTCTTCCCCTAAGGCAGGAGGTGTCGGAAAGGATTGAGGGTACAGCTCAGAGGTGAGACTTGTTAGGGAAGAAGAGCTGCTAAAGGTCACCTCCTGCAGCAGGAGGGCTGAGGTCAGCTGCTGGGAGGCAGGGCAGTGGGGCGTCCTTCCCCAGAGCTCTGTGCCCTCTGCCTGAGCTGGAGACAAAAATAAGATGCCTTTAGCAGAACTGTGACCTTCATGAGTACAAACTTATATAGACCCAGCCCATGGGATGCAGGGTGAAAGGGTGATGAGGAGAAGCAATTACATCCTGGCACAATAACAAGTGTGAGAGGCTCAGTGCCAGCATTCCAGTGCGTGAGTTCACACTGGGACTTGCAGGCCGCTCGCGTTTCCTCTTGGGACCACTCATGCCATGGTGCTCTGGGGTGCCTCTCCTGAGGCTGGGTGGTGGTTGACATCCACAGTTCAGCTCTGCCATGGAAGAGGCTGTGGGTGAACACTCTGGATACTTCCCCAGGGTCCTCTGAGGGTCCCTCTCTCTGCAGAAGGTGCAGGTTTAACATCCTCTACTGATTGCCTTCCCAGGCTGCTCCTGTCTTGTTGAAAGCAGGTACCACTGCTAAGGAGAGAGGGGAAAGTCATGTGGGAGGAGACCTTTCCTCTGCTTGAGGGATGAGCTGTCGTCAATCTGTGTGAAACCAACTCTTTCTGGCTAGTGTGGGTGGATTTGGGCAACCTCCCCTTCCATTCTAACCCCAGCCTGCCTCCTGCAGAGCCAGGCAGGACCAAATGCTCCATCCCCCCTGCCAGCAGAGGCAACCTGTGCTAATGTGATGCAGGTCCCACGCTGCTGCTCCACTGCTGTTCCATCTGATTTGCTGGGATTCTCCCTGCTTTGAAGGCAACTGTTGTGTTATCATGTCAGAAGGTAATTAAATAGACCCCAATTCTTTTAATTACTGCTCTCTCCTCAGTACATGCCTGCATACAGGGGTGAAGTGAAGGGTATGAAAATAATCGCTGACAGATCACAGCTGGAAATCCGTGGCACCTTGGATAAACATTGAAGCGAAGGCACCGCGTGCAGCCCAGGCGGCTCGGCTCTGCAATTACTGTGAAATCTGTCTAAAGAGATTGGGGCATGGAATTGGAAAACACGGCAGGCTCTGCTCTCCAGAGAGCAGGATGTAACAAGGGGCTGGGTGATTGTGATGAGAGCGTACCAGATACACAGAATGGGTTTTGTTGCTGTTGGCAGGAGGCTTCAGATGGAGGCGAGGTGAAATAAACAGATTAGTGTGATGCACCTCACTGGACAGGGGCAGCAAGGTGAAGGAACACTGAGACCTGGCAGCTTATTAGAGATTCAGGTCACCATTACATCCCTTGTCATTGTTGCTGAGAAGGTGGATAAAGCCCCAGGTTGGGTGTCTTTGTGCTTTATCTGCCTGGAGACCAGAGTTCGAGTGAGACAGAAGGGACACCAGATCCTCCCGTGTGCTGTCCTTTATGCCAAGTGGGATGAGGTGATATGTGCATCTTTGGCTCGCAGCTGTGCAGCTGTTCCTCACATAAGGTGGAAATGTTGTTGTTGCCTTTGAGGTTTTCCTCCTAAAAGTCAGGGAGAGGGTGTTCTTCAACAGTCCAGCTCCTGGTGAGGTGTTCAAAGGTGTTGGATCATAGAGAGCTGAGTTTTGTGGGCACGGCACAAATGCTTCTGAAGTGTCTTGCTGCAGACATTGTGGTGTATTGCTTCTTGTTGTCTCATGTTTATGCTGCAAAAATCATCAGCTGCTGGTACCTAAGTGCATTGCTATTGCAGGGCTGCTAGAGGTGAGGCAGGCAGGTGGCAGAGCCATAGCTGGAATAAATGTTTCAAAGATATGACCAAAAGCATCATTCTGGGGACTAAAGCTTGGTTGTTTGAGAGCCAATTCTGCTTTATTACCTTTCCCTTTATCTGCCATTTTGGTTCTAAAAAGGTCTCCTAATTCCTCATGGGGTTAATAAACCAGGAATGGAGGCAGGAGACTTAATTTTGAGTCCTGTGCGATTTATGGGCTGGGGAAGTTGCTGCTTGCCAGGCGTCCGGAAGGCAGCAGAGCAAACGGTGCCAGCCAAGGGCTGCGTGCAGCTCATCTGCTCTGCTGTGCTCAGTGGCACCAGCCACGGGGGAGTCTGAGCGTGTGTCTGTTGTGCTTAGAGAAGGAAAGAGAGAGGAAAGATGGGACTGTTTTCCTCCACTTACCTGTTGTTTTGTATAAATCATCAGGCCCTGATAAATCCCCCTCTAATTTGTTGCCTCTCTGCCCTCTTCCTTTGGAAGATGAAAAAGCCTATCCTGAGCTCTGGGGCTCATGGAGTTAAAACAGGACAATATCAGAGAGCCAGTGGTGCCGGAATGGGCAATGAGGATGGGTTTGTCTCCTGAGCCTGCTGACCAGCCTTGCTTGCACAGCTCAGGTGGCCCAGGCCAGGGGCAGGAAGCAGCTCAAACTCTCACCTCTGCACTGATATTGAAGCCTTGGATGAGTGGTACCAGCCTGGCTGCTGGTGGGCAGAGCTGCTGATGTTCATGGATCACGCTGGCAAAAGCAGGGCTCTTCTCTGTGGGATGCTGGTCTGCTTCCAGTGTTTCACAGGACATGTTTCCTTCTCTGTGCTGCAGTTGCATTGCCTTTTATTCTTCTGGGATTGGTATTACTCATGTCCTCAGAATCCACTTCCAGACAAAGCACGTGGAGCACTTATGCAGGAAATTGTTCCGTTTTTGGACTTATTTTATGTCGTGTTGATTGTATTCTCTGCAGTGTTGTTTGCTTGCAGCAAGTGAAACAGAACCTGAGCCTAAGGGGAAGATAGCAAGGACAGAGTTGTCTAATTCCCGTGGGAAGTCAGTTGGATATTATGCTTTGGAATCCTGCTAATCTTAATGATCTCTCTGGGTTTAACCTGAGCTGATGAGATTAGGGCTTGTGCAGATCGTGTTGCTGTGTGCACAGCAGGGGCTTCCTTCACAAACTGCCCCTGATTTTTGAACCTGCACCCAGTACATGGTCCCTGAGGGGCCTGCTGTCTTGGTGAAGGTTCTTCCTCCTTCAGAGGACCTTCTGGGATCAGGGTGAACAATTCTGAAGCGTGAAGAGTCATCAAATCAAGCCCTATTTCTCTCTCCTAATGGAGGCCACATTTTTTTTAAATAAAGCCCACTTTTTGGGGCAGTACTTCTGGTTCACATAATTTGGGGTTTTACCAGTAAGAGAAGGAATCCTGCATTTTCTTTTTGCTGCCTCACCCCTCCCTGGTTTTCAGTCTGAAGGAAGCAGCCTGATTCATGACAGTGTCACAGATCACTGGTACCAGCTAGGACCCCACAGGTGACCCTGAGTATCTTGGCACTATTAACAGAATTCCACAGCATGGAAATAGCATGGAGACTACAGACAGAAAATAGCTTTAGCCTGTCTGACCCCTCACCCCCTGTCTAATTTTCATGGGTATTATTTACTGCTGCAAAATACTACATGCTTAAGTTATAAGCTGATTTTAAATCAAGGCAATTCCATGGCTATCTGTGGAACTACATCAATTTACACCTGCTGGTGATCTCAGCCAGTGTTGATATATCTTCCTGGCCTCCATAAAAAATGATTTTTTCAGAAGCTGACTTGTTAGCTAAAGAAGCAGCAATGATCTTTTAACCACGCTATTATGCTGTTCGATGTAGCATTTTCATTGATCAATGTCCTTAATGTGGCAGAAGGATGACTCCATTTTCCCATTACTTTTGTGGATCCAGCCTGGATACTTTGGTGTGTGGCAAGCACTCCTGCTTACCTAAACCAGTTGTTATGCTCCAGACTGGTGTGCCCATGGCAATCGTAGATTGAGGGTGGAGATTGCCCGTTGTGACTGCATTTGTGCAGGAGCACAGAAGTAAAAGCAGCCATGGTGTGATGTCCCACCCAAAAGGGGAAGGAGGTGCTTCCTTCCCCACAGGGCTGGGTTGTCACACGTGGTAACTCTTTTGCTTCTGCTGTCTCGAAACAGACAGCGATGAAGAGTGAATTAGGATGGGGAGGGAAACATTTGTAATAATGTCCCCTTGCCTCACCAGTGAAATGGAAAAATGTTTGGGATAAGTAAAGAAAATAAGAGTTTTAATCATTTTGGGCTGACAGTGATTGCTTTTCGGTGGAAAGATTGTGTATCCTGTCTGGGCCTCCATCTGCACACCAGCTAAATGAGTTTAATAATGGCTCCAGCAAGGCCCTTATAACACTGTGATGTTTTCAGAGAGCATTGAGGTCTTCATAGGAACACACAGCATGGGAACAAAGTGCTGCTGCCTTACAGCTGCTAAGCCACTTCTGCTTTTGGCTGCAAGGACTCTCAATGATTTCAAGATGCTGAGATGGGAGTGTGTTCTGGTTCAGTGCATTGCACGTGGACATTAAATATCCTCTTGTGTCAGGGCAAGAGGTTGTAGACAGCCAGTGTCTCTGAAAGGAAGTACTGCCTATCTTCTCCAGGTACAAATCTCAGGGAAGCAGCTCTGTGCTTTGGGTTAGAGGCCGTGATTAGAGAGTAATGAGGCCTTCCACACTGGCAATGCATTGTGGTGATGCTGAATTTAATGGATTCCTTGGGGTCTTTGCACTCTTTCTGCAAACGTTTCCTCCTTGGCCAGACATTCAGAAAGCACTGTATGTGTCCTCCACCCCTTTTCTGTGCTGCAAGCATGATTTTTATATGGGTTTGATGGGTTTTGCTTAATGGTTTCTTCATGCTGTTTAAAGGATTTATGTGCCATGGGTTAATATACGTTAGTGGTGTCATGGATTTGTACCAAAAGGGCTGTTGTTCTCAGCCCTGGACTTTAGGACGCCTCTGAGTAGCTCTCAAATGGTCTCTTGTGTTTCATTGGCAAACAAGCTCTTCTGACTCCTTCAGCTCTGAGGTTAGACCCGAAAGTACCAGCGCCTTGCGGTAACGCTGGGGTCCTGTTAATGGGCAGCATGTCCTTAGGTGGGGGCTTAACTCTCCAGTCAGTGAAATCCTGGCAGCCAGCAGTGATTGCAGAGGAGCCAGGTAACTTAGGGAAGTGTCCGTGTGCTTCCCAGGTACAGCAAACAAGTTCTTGAGGCCTGAACCTGCGGTAACTCATTCCTTCTTGTGCGCAGAGAAGTTGACTGCCCACTTGCCAGCACAGATGCTATCTACTTGTCTTCTCTTCATTTTTATCTTGTTTTTCTTTTTCCTCTCCTTTCAAATTTTCATCTCTCTGCAGGGACAGCATTAGGTGGTGTAAGAAGTGCCAGTGATACTCCAAAGGGTGTCTTTCCTTTAACGGCCCTGCTTTAATGCAGAGGAACATTTGCCTGCAGCTTGGGCGGTGATGTGCAGACCCATTAAGACTTGTCTGTTAGCTCATGACAGCACTTTAAGCTGTTTCTTCATGTAGAAAAGGTATATTGAGTGCTGGAGAGACTGAGGCAAAAACAGCGAACCCAAAAGATACAGATAGCTTTCAGAAAATCTTGTATCTGGAGGAGTCATCCATGCTCTCCTTGCCTCCGGCAGCAGAGCTGAGATTCTCTTTCCCGTGCCACCTGCTGACAGATGCAAATGGCAACTGTGTAGAAATAGCCTGGGGAATAGTAATTTTGTATTTCTGCTCCAGATCTTGCAGAAAAGCTCTTGGATGGTGATCAGGGATTAGCTACCCTTACCATCCATCTGTCCTTGGTGCAGTAACAAATCAGAGCCTTGCTCAGACCAACCTTGCTGATGAATTGTAGGAGTGGCACTGCTCTGTAGCGGGGCAGCCCCAGGGATGGAGATGATCTGCTGGGAAGATGATTGCTGTTCTTGGTGCCAGAGGTACAATCTGAGCCACTTCAGAGGGATCCTGTCAGATTCTGTCTTCTTCCACCCAACCCTCTTGGATACATGTAGAGGTGGGATTTACTTTGCAGTTGTGATCTGAGAGTTGTTAGAGAACCCCTGCTTTTGTAGTCTTGGGTAAAATCAGAAGGCAAATGCCCCTCTTTCCTTGGTGCCTCGGGTATTGCTACTGGAAGGCAAACGAAGCAGGAGCAGGTCAAGTGACAGACCTGTCGCTGTGTGTCTGGAGCCATGCCTGTGTCCTGAGTGTGGGAGCATCTCCTGTCAGCTCATACTGATAGTGAGGAGAGGTGACTTGCTCCAGTGATAAATCTGTGTCTTTTGGGTTATTTGATTTTAGTTTAAAGGATGTAAGACTATATCTCCACACCTTCCCCAAATTTTACACCTGCGACTCCTCTTCACCTGCTCTGCAGAGGAACTCTGTGAAACTGGGTCCTTCTCTCCCCTTTCTTGGTCATTCATGGTCTAATTTTGCAGCATGGCTTAGTTAGAAGGTCTGAGATCCGGAGATGTGCCATGAAATCAGGAGCCCTTCTGAAGCCAGAGACTGACCAGGGCTGTGCAAATGGGTGGAAAAAGGCCTGCAAAGTGGAGACAGTTTCTAGACAAAGGCGGCATGCAGTAATCCCTGCGGAGTAAATGGAAAACAGATTACGTTTGTTCTCCGATCTGTTCAATAATGGAGCAGCAGGCAGCTGCTGGCCTGCCTCCCCCGGGTCCCTGGCAGGAGCAGACAGCCACTACATTATTAATTGTCTGCCGCTGGCAGTCCAGCGGGACGCAGCGGGGCTTCTGGAGAGGAGCCTGGTGCTTTGGGAAGCAGCCCCTTCCTCCTGCCTCCAGGGCTCTTCTAATAAATGTGTCTCTTCTCCCGAAAACTCTTCCTCATAGCCTGGTGTCCACGTGGCTGTGGTCACAAGCACTGTAGCCCAAGGCAGGGAGTTCACTGAGTATTCTTCATTCACTGTGGCACTGGAGCACCTCCCCTGCTCTGGGCATTGGGTGCCCCAGTCCACAGTGAAAGGCACTCCTTGCCTCAGAGGGCAATGGGACAAAGGCAAGGCTGTAGCCTCACCCTGTGCAGGGGAAACTGAGGCACAGAGTTGTGCTGTCACATGGCTACAAAGACCGTGGAAGTGCAACACACACCTTCTCATAGTATTTCTTCTTGTTAGAGCTTATCCTGGTCAGTGGGAGAAGTCTGGGGGTGGTCACTCTCACGGCTTGTTTTTTAGCAGGGATACATCAAGTCCCATTTTTTTCACTGTTCCAGTTTAAAACTAGAAAGTGTTTGCCTGCAAATGGCTCCAGGTCTCTGTCAGCCAACAGCTGGACTAAAGAGCTCTCTTTTGGGCCACTCTTTTCCCTCTTGTCACCAAGCTTTTCTGCTTTGTCTTTCGCTCCCATGTCCAAGATTTAGTCAATCACTTTGTCTGCACAGGTCATTCTTGGTCTGACCTGCAGTGTGGTTGTGCCTTGGGTAAAGGACATTTTATTTCAAATCTCCAGTCTGTAATGAACATTAATTGCTTTATCCATTTATCTTGAAACAATCTTTGCTGATCTTCCAGCCATGGAGTGTGCCTTGGCCTCTGCCCTGACCTTTGTGGGACCGCCGTGTGCTCACCTGATTTAAAAGCTTGATGGTTTTAACCAAGTTCATAAGTCACACAGTGGAGTCTGTGACCCCAACATGAGCTTAATTATTGAATTAAAGGTCAAAACACACATTTGGTGACTTTCACATTGTGGCCCCCAAAAAAGAAAGAGCTTTACTAGGAGATGTCCAAACAGAACAATGAAAAATTGCTGTAGAAACTGGGAGTGTTCTTTGGCTTTTTTTTTTTCTCGTGTCCCTTTTTGCTTTTGCACAGTCCCTGAGCTGATAACAGTGGTATATTTGTGTGAGGAATTCTTAATTTCCCTTCCACAAAACTTCACCTGCTAGTGCTTGCTTTTCTTTTTTTTTTTTTATTTGCACTTTTTCAATATAATATCGCCTCACAGTGGCTTGCTTGATAATTTTTGCATGAAATGCTGGAAGGTGCCTCCTGCAAATGCTGGCCTCCTTTCAAGAAACTGCCTTGTACTGGTTTTCTTTTTGGTTGTTTGTTTAGTTTAGTTTTTTTTTTTTAAGTGAAACCAACAAAGAAAATGTTATCTTTTCTTCTAGCACTTGGTGTAATTGGAATGTTGCTGTGCTCCTAGTAGGATGTGGACTGCCTTGGATTACAACTATACCCACATGTATTTTTGACTGCTTCTCACCTAAGCAGTAGCTGACATTTAGAAAGCCACCCATGGGTTTTTTCCAGCTGGAAAAAAGTAGTTTTCATCTTCTGTCTTTTTAAACTGAGAATGTTTTCCCTCTGGACAGGGATTTTCTTTCATCGCTGTGCTCTTCTCTCATCATGAAGTGACAGAACATATCCTGTTGCCTGCAGCAGACCTGCAGCCAGAGGGGAATCTGTTGGAGCAGGTATCCACGGAGAAAAGATTACTCCAAAGAAAGGAGGTGGAGACCAAGTTATCGATGCCACCCCAGCAGACTCAGTGGAGCAGTGTTTTGTCATTTGCAGTGTCCCAGGGTTAAACCCCATGATGCATCCCCAAGGACACATCCCACCAGAACAGGACAGGCCAATATCCGTGTGTCCTTGTACACCACCCATGGGAGGTGCTGTGGCAACCTCAGGAGAAAATCATGTAGAGGCTCCTCAGCACTCCAGACCTTGGGAATCTGTGAGCTTTTTATCTGATTTTATGTTTGTCAGCAGCTGGTTTTTATGTTATTTCTTTGTTTTTTTTTTTTTTCCTTTTTCCTCCAATCTGCTGTCAGTCTCTTATGTCTGTAGCTCCCCTGTAATGGAAGGAAAGGCAGAGTCAGGCTCTTTTGTTGGAATGGGGAAAGGAGATCACTGGCACTGCAAGGATGTTTGTGTGCTTGAAAGGGGTGTGCAAACCCATGAATATCCCTGGACCTGAAGGCTGGATGATCCATACTCCTTTTTATTCTTTACTAGAAGTGTGCAGAGTATAGAAACAGAAGTCAGAGCAGTTACACCCACTGAACAAAAATCATCTGCTGTTCTGATAAGCACTACATTAATGATATGATAAGAAAGCAAGGGCCACTCATTATTTTCAGCTCTGCTCCCACCCTGGACAGATTACTGGGCCCAAGCAGGGACTTTCTATGAGCAAAAGAGATTTTTAAACAGCTCCCAGTTAACCCGGTGATGGGGAAGGGAAGAAAGAGGCAGCTCAAACGCTCAACTCTCTGCTGTGCACCTCCAGGGAGAAACAGTTAAATGGAGATGTGAGGGCTTGCCTTGCTTCACAAGGAAATAGTCTCTTTTATGTGTATCTTGCCTGTGTTGATATTTGAAAGCTATTTTGGGCCACAACAGCAAATTTAATCCACAGTTTGTTCTCTCTCTAAAGTATTGTACCGTAAAAACTCAGATCAATTTTGACAGCTCCAACTATTTAGATTGGAGAGGAAAGCCAAACAATGAATCACTCTGAATATTTACAGTTGAATTCATCCCAGGGTACCTGTACCCACCTCACTGAAATGAAAGCATTATCTGAGATAAGAGCAAAGGCTTGGAGGCTCCCAGCTATTTTCCCAGCTTGCGTGGAGTGGCAGAGCCGGGGCTGGGATGTGAGGAGCAATCCAGGGTTAATGTTGCAGAGGGGTCAATGGGTTCAGAGTGGTCCACACACTCCCTTCGGGAGGCTTGAGGATTTATTCTACACTTACTCTGCTGAGAGTCAAAGCACTTGAACCAGAGTAAATATAGCTTTCTCACTTCCCTGGAGCTGGCTGAAAATGTGGGAAAGATCTGTTCACAAATAATTATACAGTAGTCAATTTTCAACAGTCCACAGGAAAAAAAAGTCACAACAAAACAAAAGCCCTCACAGTAAGTTATTGAATGAATTCCCTTGGATATCTTATCTTGTTATAGCCTATGGCTGTGACTTGATATGCAGGAATCAGTGTTCAATTCTCAGCTCTGGTCCCTTCCTCCTGTGGTCTGTACTGAGATGCTCCATTTGCCTCCTGTCTCAGCTGGAAAATCTCTTTCCAGGTTTTTGCTTGTTGCCCATCACTGCAGCATCTTCCCCATTAAATTGATGGCAATTGGAAAGTCCTTTGCAGCTTTTATGGGCTTGATAATACTTCCTTACAGAGAACTCCAGTCTATATTGGCTATCACTGTCATCCTCTGAAATATTGCTGTCATTCACATATGTAACGTCCCCAGTCCCAGAGGATCTGCAGCCACTGTGCTAACTACAAATAAGTGCAGGGATTGCTTTGCTGTTAAAATGCAGCTGTGTCCCGAGTGCAGAGAAGGAGCTGCATGGCCGAGTTACCAGCAAACACCTTTTTGCTCACTTCTTGGAGGAGACAGGAGAAACAACTCCTTTTCCAGGCTTTCTGTCCCTAATTGAGAGCAGGATGTGGTGATGTGCTGATTTTTGGCCAGGCTATCAGGGCTGGGTTAGGTGTCATACCCTGATTTTCTGGGTGAATTTTTTCTCCCTCCTCATTTTTCTGCTTCTGTTTCCTCTCCCAGCCTGTCCCTGTGTGAAGCAGTGCAGTGCATCTTTGGGGAAACCTCTGTTCATGTCCATCAGTGTCTCACACTGTGGCCCTCTGAGGTCTCCGATACCTGACTACAACTCAGCTCTGGCTTTAATCAGTCGTGTAAGATCTTTCCACCTTGTCTCCTGTGTGGCTGAAGGCACATCTGACTCAAAAACAGGGATTATAACGGTTAAACTGCGTAGAGACAGAATGTGAGATGGACAATAGCAGCAAAACTCCTGGCATGCTTTTCCCTTAATCCAGTGCCTGCCTGCAAATGCCATGCAGAGCACAGGCAGGGAGCAGAGCACTGGGAGGGAGAGTGAGAGTGGCAGCTCAGATGAAAGGAAAAGGTGGGGGGGAAACCCTGAAGCATGGGTGAATTACTGCTCTGCTTATTCTGCACTCTTTATGTGGGGAGAGGGACTTGTTTGACTTCCTGGTATTGGTGGTTTATAGGAGTTCAAATCTCACCTCTGCTCTAAAGTGCCAAAAGGGAGACATATACACCTTACCAGGAATTCATAAAAAGCGCCAATAAAGGTCTCGTCGCTCACACATTGTGCGGGTGGGAGCGAGGGGAAGCATCAATGCACCATGGGCTGAGCAGGACTGCTGGTGTTTGTATGGGGAATGGGCAGGATGTGACCCCACTCTGCAGGCAGAGGGTCTGTGGCAGTGCCAGCTGCAGGATCAGGCTCATTGGTACAGGTATTAGGGGTGGTGGTGGTGGATGCTGCACAGGTGAACCCCTCCCTGGAGAGGGAATGCCTCAGGCCAACCATTGTGCCACTGACTGCTGAGTGTGGAGGCAGTGGGAGATGCAGGCCCTGTGTCTCCTGTTTCTCCTCTTTTTCATGCTTGGAGCATCCCTTCTCCTTCTAATGGGGTTGGGGTAGTGATGAGAGAGTTTCTTGTCTGTCAAGGCAAAGCCTCAGCAAAGACAGCAAGTGAGCCTGAGACTCAATGGCTGAAGCTTGTCCCCTTTCATCTTTCCACTTGCACTGTGCATAGGGATCCCATGTGTTTTCCTATCAGCTCCCGAAGGCAGCTGGGGAGAGGCAGAGAAGGGACAGAGCTATCACTGTCCATGGGAGCCTTCCAGCCAGCACTGAAACATGCACATGCTATCAGCAGAGGGCTGATTGCCTGGAGCAGGAGCAGAGCAGGACAGGAGCACTCTGTGGATGGATGTTCCCACGTCACAGTGCCTCGGAGGGTGGCACAGCTCCCTCACCAGCTCAGTGTGCCCAGCTACTCTGGGCAGTGCTCACTGATGCTGGCATTGCATCCAGGGAAGAGCCTTGTTGTGTGGAGAGTAAACAAAATACTTAATTTACAGCCATTGATTTATTGTGCTGTTTGCTGAAATGATATTACAGTTGGCTGCAAACTGTTTTTCATCCTCTGATAGCGCGCTCCCATCACAACAGTGCTGCAGAAGCTTTTGCTGCCCACCGAGAGCGATGCCAGCAGGAGGCTGGGAAATGCCAGCTGCAGCTGGAGAGGAGGGGTCACAGCCTCAGCTGGCACAAGCCAAGGTAGCCCTGCACCAGCTGGCATTTGCCCACGCCTGGTGTGCTGCACTGGAGGCTCTGGTCCTTGCAAGGGCACAACACATTTGCAGGCTGTGGACTGAGAAAATCCAGTGTAGCTCCTTTGTGCTGATGGATATGGAAGGAAAATAATTGTCCTAAATGAGGAGAAAGCTGGAGGAAGAGGTATTTGCATTTCTTTTGCTCAACAGAGGTTCTCTTTCTAAGGTTCACGGAAGGACCTGCTTAGTCCATGCCTGTTCCTTGTTCTGTATTTCCAGTTTAGCCTGTCTGTCATTGAGGGAAGGATTCCATGGGCAGCACTTTTTGTTTCTAGTGCCCTCATCACTGTGGAATCCTAAACCTCTTGTCCTCCCTGTGCATACAAATTAAATAAAGAAAAAAAACAACCACTGTGTGTGGTTGGTGATCAAAGGTAGGGAGCTTGAAGCCCAACAGGCATTTAAAACAACAGTTGAAATTCTCATTGATCTTTTATCATTGCTGGCTGTGCCTGCCAGCTCTCTGGAAAGCTGTGGTCTGTGTGCTACGTTTATTGTGGCTCCGTTTGTGACAGCTTCTTGGAGACAGACAGGGAACTCATGGGGCAAACACTGGATGGTGGCCAGAGAAAGGCAATACACACCAGGAAGATGCTACAACTCATTCAGTGTAATCATAGCAGCAGAAAAACAGTGGTGGTGGGACAAAAGCTTGCTGAGGTTAGTGGTGACTTGGCAAACATGGTCCAGTTTGGAGGTTGTTTCTTCTCCCCCTCCCTGAATGGGCATTGCCCAGGTGTGTGGATATGTGAGAAGTGCTCTTCTGTCACGTGATGGATTTGCCTTGAATGGCTCTGTAATGGGATACCTTGGAGGAAAATGGCATTATCCTATGAAGCACACAGGGCTGGATTGCTGAGGGGAAGTCCTTGAGTTGCAGCTGCACTCACTGAGCATCCTCCAGGCAGGTGGGCAGAGGCTGCCCTCATGTGAGTGAAACTGGGGGCTGGCCAGTCAGAGCCCCTGCCAGCAGTGCAAACTGGTGCCAGCTCGATGCCAACAACCTCAGCCCAGGGGTAACTGTGTTCTGCTGCATTTTTACAAACCTGGTAAAACTGGGATTCACCCAGGAACTGAGGGAGAAGAACGCCCGAGCATTAGGGTGTCCTTGGTGAGTGGAGGGGAGCTGGGGGATGGGCAGACCCCTTCCCTTGCTGCCTGCCTGTTGCCTCGAGTCTGCACGCTGTGCTGAATCCAAGTGTGGGTGGATTTATCACCGGGGCAGGATGCTACCTGGGCAATTATTCCTGCAAACCTCAACTGGATAAATCACCTCATTGCCTGTCCCAGTCGCTGCAGGGGGAGCAGAGAGGCAGCAAATGTCTCCTTGCCTGTCAGAAAGGGCTGCTGTGAGCCAGCAGCAGCAGTAGGCCTCCAGAAAGCTGCTCTCCTCTTGCTGCCTTTCCCCTCCCTGGGAGGCAGGTTCATTAAGTGAAGAAGCTTTGTGGCAGCAGGGAGCCTGGCTGCTGCAGCGAGAGAATTGCCTGGCACTGGCTGTGCCGTGCAGGCTGCTGCTCTTAAATCTCTGCCCTGTTAAACGGGATTGGCTTGTCTGAGAGCAGGCAAAATGCCCTCCTAGCACATGGGCATTAGTGAGAGAGGGTGAGGCTGCCAAGACATCATTGCTGATCATTAAGTGTGTTTGTAAAGGCAAGGCCAGGAGCCAGGCAGGCCCTGCTGATCCAGCCCTGCTGCTGCAGCAGAGCCAGTGGCAGGGGATGCAGCCTGGGGAGTTCTTCCCCCTGATAGATTAACTTATGAAGTAAAACATCCTGATGGGGAGTCAGGTCCGAGCACTGGCTGTGCTGGCAGCATTCCTCACTGAGCTCTGAAGAGTGCTGGCCATCAGTAGAGCAGGGACAAGGTCCTCGTGTCCTCCCGGGGACACGGCTGTGCTTCCAGCATCAGTGCCATGGCACAGGGCAGCAGAGAGGTGCCTTCAGCCAGTGCAGAATCCTCTGCCTGCCCACTGTGATGTGCGTACCAAGTAATTTCTTACCTCATTGCAAAAAGGGAGGGAAAAGCACTTGTTTCCCTCAGTGACTGGCACTGGAAATCAAAAGCTCCTTGGTGAGGAGGTAGCGTGGCTCTGTGCTGAGCATCTGTGAGTGATGGATGGCACTCAGAGAAGAGGTGTCACAACCCATCACATGCCTGATTCGTGAGGACAAAGGGGTTGTTCTTCCATGCCTGTCTTCTCTGCTCTGGCAGTGCTTGCACACATCGTTCCTGAGGTTGAGATCATTCATGCTGGAATAACTTAGAAAGCAGCAGTGTACCACTGGGATTTAAACTTCTCTTTCTCTGCAGCCTTAAAAGGAAGGAGCTAAAGGCAGGATACACAAACTGATGAAAATTACTGATTTTATTCACTATTTTTACCACACATTTTTCAAGAATAAAATTGTATCTGGGTGATTTAATAATCTTGAAGTATTCTGGGTGGGGATGCAGAGCTGAAATGCAGTCAGCACTCAGCACTTTAGAGAACCGAGCTGTATTTCTGGTGTCTAGGGACTGGTTTAGGATTGTAACTTTAGCTGATTAGACAACTGGCTCCGACACATTGCTCCTACCTCATTTTCTTCACATTTTTCATAGCAATATTTTTTTTCTGCAAGCAATGTCATGTAAGCAGGTTGTATTCTGCTGATTTCTAAGAAGTGAACTTGCAGAAATGAGACTGGAGCACAGTGGTCTTTTCCCATCCTTGCCTGAGCAGTCAAGGGGGACAGTGTTTACTGTACTTAGAGCATTTGGGGACTGAATGGGGCCAAACATCTTTCCTGGCAAAGTGAATTTCTTCTGGTCGAGCCTTGCGGGATGCCAGGATCTAACTAAAGCTGCAGATCTCCTAATTTGTGTTAAAAGAAATAGGAAAATAAAGTCAGAGGCTGGTGTTGCCTTAGGCTGGCTGGATGGTAGATTTTGGGCAAGTGACTGGCCCAACTTCATGGGCTCCCAGCCCAAACCCAAGCTGTTATTTCCTCATTCCTCTTGCACGTGCTGTGTTTCATCACTGCCACTGCTGCTGAGCTGTGTTAAATGCTGCTGCTTCAGAGTGAATGGCTTGGCCTCTGCAGGGGGCAGGTAAAATGTATATTCTTCAAGGCACACTTGCTGCCAGCCACCTTCCCTGAAGGTGGACATTTGTCATTATCCCAGGAAGGTGAAGGATGTGCTCCTGCGGGATGTAATTCACCCCTTTCCACAGAAGCCTCCTGCCAGAGCCCTCATCCCTGGGCTGTGGCAGAGGAAGGAGCAGAGTCCTTGGCTGTAAATAAAGAGACTGAACCCTCAGCCTCTTCTGGGTGCCATCGAACCAGGGCAGTGCCTCCTTTGTGCTGGCAAACGGGGAGGGCTGGCTTTGGCTGAGGTGAGAGGAACCAGGGCTTGTGCCTCCATCTGCCTGGCATGGCTGGTGCTCACTGGAGCAGGGACTTGCCACGGATAAAGGCAACTGAAAACCCTAACATCAGCGTTCACTGGGATGACCATTCCTGTATGTCCAGATCACTTTTTAAAGTGTGGCTTAAGTGAATAACTAACCTCAGCACTCTTGCTCCACGATAATTCTTGTGTCTGCTTGATCAGTGCATAGGAAAACGATTAAGTAGGAGATAATTTTCCGTCATGTGGGATATTTTGGTTTTTTTGTTTGTTTTTTTTTTTTTTCCCAAAGTCTGGGCCTGTGGATTATCCTCGCTCTCTCAAGGGCAAGCAGTTTTTCATGTCCTTGAGAGTAAATGCCAAACTGTTCAGGCTTGGCTGCAGCGTTGGCTTTATTTGCCAAGGACTTCAGAGCATGCCTGAAGAACAGAGCAAGAGGGAAGAGGGAAAACAGACAAGTAATTCTGACACACTTTAGTATTCCTGGCGGTGCTGCTGCCATCAGCTGTTCTATCAGCTTTCACAGCCCATGCTATAATTAAGATCTGTCAACACTGATAAAAGGGAGAACATTCAGTCAACTAATTAAGTATCGCTTTAATACTCTAATATTTAAATTCAGGTTCCTAAATCAGCAGAATAATAAAATGTTTTATGTCTGCTTAAACGGCAAGGGAACAGAATGTGAATATCTCAATAGTGGATTCAATTATCAATCTGCCTTTCCCCTGTGGAGCAGAGCAGATCTTGGTGCCGATACAGGCAGAACCAGGATCCCTGACAGCTGTGGGAGCAGGCCCTGAGCTGGAGGGAGCTGGGGAACCCCAGCAGCAAGGCTGGAGTGGCCAGGGCTTAAAACAAACCTGGGTGGGATGCAAATGTTCAACTGTAGTGTTGAGAGATGTCCTTTCCAAGTGTGCCATGGCTGGCGATGGCTCTGCGTGCTGAGGAGGAGGCAGTGAGGCACAGACACGGATCAGGGCATCAACGGGAGCATCTGGAAGTGGGGATGCTTTGGTGCATTGTCCATGGCCCCAGATACGTGAAAAGAGCTGAGCAGGGAGCAGGTACTAGGTCGAGCAAATGCCTCAGCAGGCCTGGCTGCTGAGTATTACCTTTCCTTTGTCCTTTTTGTGTTAGCTTGCTGTGAATATTTTAGTGAGCACGTTTACTGGCAGCAGTGTGTTCATGGGGAAGGGAAATATTTGTTCAATTAATCTCCAAGAGGACTGCAAACCGCGATATTTGAAGTGTTTGCACTAGAAACTTGATGGTGACTGCTGCTCTCATCCTGGCAAGGAACACAGGCAGCCAAGCAGCTCATGAGCTCCATTAAACTGAGCAGGGGAGTCGGGGTTGGGGTGAGGGGGCTGCTGCTGCTGACGATGGCTCAGGTCTGCTGGGGAGCTCTGGCCAGGCGAGGATGCAGGGCCTGGAGTTCTTTTAAGACTTAAAATTGTTCTCAGAAATCACATGGGATGAAAAAAGGCTGGGGAAAAAAAAAATCAATTTGGAAAATCCAGCTCTGTTCACACATAATTTGCAAACTGGAAAAGAGGTGAAATTCATCAAGGAAATGAATCGTTACAAATGATTTGTTCAGCTGTTGTAGGGAGACGATTTATGAATATTGATCTGTTTGTAATTGTGAATAACACCCTGTGGAAGCTGTGTGGTACAGAAGTGTTGGGTATCTGAAATCGACTGAGAAAGTGCTTTTTTGTTTTTTAACACTGCAGCTACTCAAAAAGGCTTTAGTCAAGATTGCAGCTTTCTTGTGCTGCACTTTGTAGAGGTTACTGTAGCAATGAATGCTTGGCCAAAGTGTTTTCAGAAAATAGCCTGACTTCCATTTTCCAGCAGGGCCCCTGGAATACAAAATGACTTGCCCAAAGTCAGTTAAAGCCTTGTAGCAGACTTTGGGAAAGAATCATAGTTTATTTTGGTTTGCTTTGGTTTGTGGGAAAAAGTCCCAGAGCAGGAATTATTGGCATGTCTGCTGCAGAAACCCAGCTTTGCAAAACTGAGGATTTTTATTGGAATGCTTGAGTTTTGAGGAGGTGGTGTGAAATCCTGTGTAATTCCCTTGCTCTGTGGGAAATGGAGTGTGGGTCACCCCCAATAGGCTGCTCAGCTGCCAGGGAAGTGTGGGAAGGTGGGATGGGTGCATCTCACCCTGAGGGTAGGCATGGGCACCCGCAGGAGTTACTTTGAACTGAGCAGCGAAGGAGAGAGCATGTCTGGAGCAGAAATGCCACAGAGGATTCACAGTGCAGCTCGAGGGTTGTTACCCTTTCTCCTCCTGGCGGCTTCACTCCACAGTTCCTTTGTGGTGGGCTGTGGGTGCTGTTGCTCTGTGACTCTGGCATGGTGCTTGATAGCAGGTGATTTTCTGTTGTGCTGCCCAGTCCTGAGCATGCCACTTGCTAAGTGGAAAGGGATGACCAGCAAAAACATGAGTTATTTGTTTTAAAATAGAGAAATGTGGCAATTTTATACCTTGCATTTCATTCCTGACAACTCATCCTCACGCATCCCATTGCAGTGAGTGACAGCAACCAGAGGCTATTCATAAGGGTGGCATCTCAGCATGTAATAATCATAATTACATGAAATAATAACTATCTAAAGGGCAGCACAATGAGTGACAAGCCAGAGAATATACCTTGACACCTGCCAAAGATGTACTAAACACACAGAGAAATTTTCCCCAGGATCCTGTCACTTTGTCAACTAACAGAACCAGCCAGAGTTGATAAAATTACTCCAACAAAGTCAGGCAGGGCCTTTTCCCTTGCTGTCAGAGCCTCAGGTTCACAGAATCATTGAGGAGCCTGATCTAGGTCTGGCAATGATCTTGTTGCTACTATTTCTGGCTGTAATTAATTGCAGAAGTTTCTCTGCACGGAGTTTAATCTGATAATTATTAAAGATAATAATTGATAAAGTGCAGGTGGCAGCAGGCTTGAGGGACCTGGCTAAAAAAAAAAACAAACCTGGAAAGGTTTGACATTTCCTTTCCTACCATTCCTTCTGATATTTAATTCTACCTGTAAGGGTTAGACCCTGGGATGTGGAGTCCTGTGTGGCTGCTGGTAACAGTTACAGACTTTATCCTGAGGTGCAGCAGCAGGTGATCTTACACTGTGCAGCGTCTAATCCTTTGTGTGAAGCAAACATGGAAATTGTTTGGACAGACCCCCTTCCCTGACAAAGTGGTTATGGAAAGACAGGAAAGGGGGGTAGAGGTGGAGAAGATGATGTGTGTAGATTAAACATGGACCACTCCGACTAGAGTTAAGGGTATTGTGTACCCCTCACAGGACCTGATTTTTTTTTAATCATCTGCAAGTTATTGCAATTAAAATGAAACAAAAACTGCTGGCTGAGTGCTGGCCTTCGTGCCCAAGCTCCCTGGCTTGTGTTGTGGGTGGGTTTGGAACAGATATTCCCAATCATGAATATCTAACAGGAGTCATAATGCTGGAGGCGGGACTGTGCTTCCCTTCCAGAGCGTGGGGAGCACTGCAGGAATGGAAGATGCAGGGGCAATTTTTGCATGGCTTATTTTAATTAGATTATGTACATTTTGAGTGTCTGTTTAGTGCTGTTCTTTGACACTTAAATAACAATTAAAATTGGTGGTAGGGCTATTTTTGTTCGCTGTGGTTGTGAGATGTGGTGTTTGACCATGTGTTCTATTCCCTGCTGGGGTCCCTCATTTCCTGGCGTTCCTGGGTGCTCTCCCTTGGCTTGTGTTTGGGTACAAGGGGGAGCAGCAGTGTCCATGCACCAAGAACACAGAGGCACCCGTGTCCCCAGTGTGGGTGTCAGACATCACAGCTGGGAAACAGCACACGGGATGAAGTTCATGCGAGAGGTTTATTTATACTCCTGGCGGGATGCACCAGTGGTTTCCATGGGAATGGGAAGGGCTGCACAGTAGGACGGCTGCTCTTATTGCACATGATAGAGAGCTAATGGGGAGGGCTGCAGCCTCCCTGTGCCCTCATTAATCCAGCACCCTGCCAGCTTCCCAGCTCTCTGTGCCCTGCACCAGCCCTTATGGGGCGTGAGGTGAGAGGTGCAATTTTTAGGAAACAAATGCATGTTCCCATGGCAGTGAAGGGGTAAAAAAAAAAATTTCTGCGCAGCAGTTTTGGGGGGTTGTTATTTTGGAGAGTAGAGGTGAGGAGGGTTTATTTATTTATTCTTATTCCCATAATGAAAGTTCTGTGGGGAAAAGCAGAACTGCAGGTGGAGTTTGCTTTCTTTATCGCTGGGTCTTGCTGCTGTGTAGCTGCACAGAAAACCTGGGGGAGAGCACAGGTGAATTTGGCATCAGCTGCCGTGTGCTGGTGGAAGTTGTCTCCTCTTTGGAGCAGCTGCTGGCCAAATCCTGCTCCTGGGACACATTCCCTACAGGCATTTTCCAAGTCTGTAGCACAATCTGCCCCATGCCTGGTTTTGCAGGGAAAGCATCCTAGAGGGAAGAAGTGGTCCTAGGTGGCCACAAGCTGGACTGTTCCTGCATCCCTCCTCTTAATGCAGTGGCTGTAACACTTCCCCTCTTGGTTGCCTTGTAGTTTTTGAAGGAAAGTACAAAATCCACCCTTCCTTGCAGTCAGAAACCATCCCACAGCTCACGCTGGGCTCCACGGAGGGGTTGGGGTGACTGCACCTCACCCACCCAAGACCAGCAGCCCTCCTGACAAGCGGGAGCTGCAACTTCAGCTTTCCTTGGGGGGCTCTCAGGCTTAGCATCCCCGAAATGGTGTCAGCCAGAAACAAAACCTCAATTACCCCACCATTTGCTCGGAGGGCAGGGATTTCTGGGCGTGTGTGGGTTTCCTGGAGCCTCTGAGTGCCATCTGCTGGGCGAGGGGCTTGGGTCTGGAGGCTGTGGCTGCAGAGAAAACATCCACGGGGAAACAGAGATTGGCAGGGAGAGGCCAAGGGCTGTTAATAATACAGTAGGTAGGGGAAAGCAGAGGATAGAACACACCAAAAATTGCATTCAGACAACACAGATGACAGTTATTTTGATTTGTAAATGTCTACCTAGTTGGAAAAGCTGCCATAAATAATACCCAGCTGTCAGGCTGTCCTGATCCGCAGGCTGTGCGCTCAGGCGTGGTTCTGATGGGGGGCTATATTTTTCTCAGTGTACATACAGGATAAACACACACTCTGCCTGCACATGTTTGTCATTGAGAAATCCCTGCTGCACCTGCCGTGTTCAGTCACTTGAGTCTTCAGAGGCAGAGCCTTGTTGAATTTAATTTTTTTCCTTATATAATTTTCCTTCTTGTCCCTCATCTAAGGCAAGAAAATCCCTCATCCCACAGCTCTGTTTTTGTTGCAACACAGATTGGCTGCTCACTTTGGATTTGCTGGAGCAGGCAGCAGCAGGGCCAGGTGGCAATCTCTGGGTACCCAGTGCTGCACTGCACCACACGTTTCTTCTCCCCAGGCTGGAAACCTGAGCCATTTCCAGGAAGGTACGTGGCTCTTACCAAGATTTCACCTGTTTTTTTTGATAAACAGAGCACTTCAGGGCTATCAATATTTATGGATTAATCTGTTTGAAGGCCGAGAGGGAGCATTTATCATTATCCATTCTGCCCTGCGTAGGCTGTGGAGCAGCATCAGCCCACCTGCAGCCCAGCCTCTCCACCAGTGCCTGTAGGCAGTGCAAACAAAATCGTACTTGCTGTCGATCTTGACTGCAGTTCAGGGTATTGGGATCTATTTCTTGATTGGAGCAGGAACCAGCAACAAGGACAAGTGTTTCCTTGGTGGGATCTGCCTGAATTTAAAGTGTCTGTTCTGAAAATGGCTCAGGAACAAGTGCAGCACCCTGTGAGAGTCACCTCAGCTCAGCTGTGTCCTGTGTTTAGAATCCCATAAATAAAAGGCTGAAAAGTCACCAGAAGGTTTGGGAAACCTTTGGGGGCAGCCCTGGATAGATTTACAGCTTCCTGTCAGGAAGCACATGAGATTCATGGCTGTGTGTGGCTTTGCTTGGATATTTGACTGAATTCTGCTTTGCATTCTGGGCTCAGACAGATTTGCAAGAGAAATCAGGGGGAGACAGAGTCTGCAGCTTGAACTGAGCACACTGTTCATGTACCCTGGGGAAGCAAAGCTTCTGGGTGTTTTGCACAGCTGTGACCTCCAGACTTGGAAGGAAATTTCCCTGTTAAAGACACACAACTTCTCTTAACAGTTCAAGGTGCAAACTGCTACCAGTAAATGCCACATCCTGAAAATGCATTTTGTGCCCTGTTTCAGCTGGCCAGCCTTCCTGAGATCACAAAGCAGAATTTGCTGTTAAATCATAGTGATTTTGTATTTTCTTTGCCCCGTGATTGATCTGTCTCATCGTGTCACAGAGCTATATATAGCTTCTCCCTACTGGCCGATGTAGTGGCTGCTTCTGGCCGTGTCACCTCAGGTCGGATTAATTAACCCTGACACCATCCATTTTCATGGACAGAGATCCCATTCCCTGCTGCTTGTCAACAGAAGCAGCTTAGGGCTGACTGCAGGCGGGAGGCGATGGGGAGGCTGTGTAAACACCATCGCTCTGCACTGAGCCAAGGCATTTCCAGTGCCTACTTAAAAGAGCAGAAGCCAACTTTTCATCTCCTTGTTTTTCTTAGGGCTTAGCGAGGAACCAGTAAGTTTGCAGCAGCTCTGATTACAAATATTTGCTCTTTTCTTTAGCCCCCGATGACTTTGCTGTTGGCTTGGTGACAGCGTTTATCCAGTGCTGGTGCTCCAGCCGTCCCAGAGCACTTGGCTACACTCTCTAGGAGCCAAGCTGTCCCCAGTGCCTTGTACGAACAGCAAGGCTGGGATTTCCTTTGTAGGGGCTGTTTTGGGTGCAATGTCAGCTGGGGAGCAGGGGCTAGGAGCCAGGAGTAGGCAGTGGGTGCAGGTCCGACCAGCAGCTCTGGCAGGCTGTAATTGCTCTCCCGAACCTTCTGCCAGGGTTAAGGCCACAGGGCAGGACAAGGGGCAGCTCCAGCTCTGTAACATCCCTTTGTCAGAAGGACACTCCCATGCAGCTGGAGTCTGCACAGCATTGCTGCTGTGCCTCATGGGTCACCATTTTTCAAACTTGTGCTGCTCATCTCTGCTGGCACTGAGTGGCCTCTTTTGAGAGCCAAAGAAAATCTGTGCAGTTGCAGGGGGAGCTCAGGCACCTGGGGCTGGGGTTTAGGTCTGGGTTAGTTTGCTGAGTTGGCCTTGGCTTGTCTGATTGCCCTTGGGATAACTCCTGTCGCTGACCCTGCTCTGGCATTACTAGGCTGTGGCTTCAGACTTTCAAAAGTAAGCATTTCTTTAAAATTTGGAACACTTATTAATGGAAGCACAAGTTCTTCCATTTTATTAGAAAATATTCCTGAAGGATGGCAAGGGAGAGAGCATGAGAGATTAAGTCTACTCATGGACTGGATCAGAGTATATTTTGTCTCCCACTGTGCTACCAGCTGTATTAGACGAAAATGTCAGAAATCCTGCAGCAGGCAATTACAGTCCAACGTGGGCTGCTGCTGCCTGACCTCGGCTAGCCTGAGCTTGGTTTATATCCTGAAACAAGGAGTCTTTCTCCCAAAGCTCTTTGCCTTGTGCTGTCTCATTAAAAGTCTGAACTGCCTTCGTGTCCCTCAGTGTGACCTGTGGAAAAGCTGTAGATGGTGGGAGGGAGGAGAGAGCTAAGCAGTGGTGCTGTGCTGGCCCTTGGAGATCGCGGGCTTGTGTCAGCTCAGAGCGCTCCCCTTACTGTGCCTCACCAGCATCTTCCTTTTCCTCAGCCTGCTGCACGTGAGATTTATTCCTCCAGCCTCCACGGTATGCATTAGCTCTGCGTTTTTTTGGCTGGAATATCATTTTGCTACTTCTTGCTAGTATTTTGTGAACTTCACAGGGCCAGCTGTTTTTCTTCGATTTCTCTTTGCAACACTTTCCATTCTGGAATGATCCGGACTTAATTCATGTGCCATTTGCTCTGTGCTCTACTTTCAGCACATTAATAAAAATAATTTAAATTATATTAGGCTCCAGACAAATCCCTGTAGTATCCCAGGAGTATCTCCCTTCAAGCTGATGCATTTCTGGTCCTTATTTTTCCTTTGTTCCTTGCACTTAAGACAGCTTTAAACAGGGATGGAGGTTTATATAGCTGAGCCAAACTGGAAGCTGATGAGTAATAAAAAATTGCTCTGCATTTTCGAAGTGAGGAGTAGAGTAAACTAGCCTAAGGTGAAAAGAGCCATGAGGAGAGGGGATGGCTCATGCTGGAGTTGCTGAGTACCAGAGGGATCAGTCCAGCACAGTTCTGTCCCTTCTTTGCTGGCTCCATGTCCATGAGGCCCCGCAGGACCAGCAGCAGTGGGACAGCAGGTGTATTTTTCAATCAGCATGTTTTCTTTGTTTTTACAATGTACTTCACAGAAAACTATTACACCTAATTTGTTCTGGATTACTACACAAACAGCATCCAGATATCACTTGTCACCTTGGGAATAGCAGATGATACAATAACGAACCAGCAGTAGCGTGCCTGGGCTGTGAAGGGCCTTATGTGCTGGCATGTTTTGTCTTCTTTTTGTTTCTAAATGTGACTTGCAGAATCAAAACACACAGATTTTAAGCAGGCACTTCCTTGCACAGATCTGTTTTGGTTTAAAACATTAAGTGCATTCCTTTAGCAGATCAACGTTATTTTGCTGCTCTTCTGATGCAGTGCCAGTACTATTTATTTTCTTAGCTGAAATTATTTCCCCAGCAGATTTGCTTTCAAAAGGACGCTGCTCTGTGCATGTCTTGTTCAAACCGAAGCTCGTCTAGCTACAGTTCTCATTCGATAGAAATCTTGCAGATAGGGAACAATATTATTGGAAGGCAAATGCTCATTCCCAAGGCATCTTAGAAGTACATCAAAATCTGTACGAATCAGACCTGAAGCAAATGAACTTTAAAACCCTGGGTTTGATTATCTCAGAGAATCCCTGCTGAAACTAAGAAGGCAGCATCATGCAAAAGACATTCTAGGCTCAATGTTACCAAGTATTAATTATTGTTATCTCTTTGCCGGCTGATAGCAGTGGCTGCAGCCCTGCAATTTAGCTTCCCATCAGTAAGAACAGTAATGGAACAAAACTGAAAAATAAAGCTCAATATAAACGTATTAGAGCTGAAACAAAAGCTGTTGTGGTGCCCTGTGGTTCCTTTCCCAAAGCACAGCCTAGCATGCCTCTGCTTTAAACTGGCTTTAAACCCACCCAGGGAGCAAACTGCTGCTACTCCCCTTGCAGAACCTTTTCTTGGGCTGCTGAGGGTGAGGAGAGGCCAGAGGGTGGGCGACTGCAAAGTTGGAGGTGTCTTTTCAAGTCTACCATGTGGTCTCCAAGAAATGCATCTTGGATGACTTTGTACAACAGTGACATCTGGTGATACCCATCAATATTTACTGTTTCACTCTGCTGTTGAAGAGGGTGGAGTTAAAGCCTGCGAATTCCTTATTGCTTGAGAAGCGAGTTAGGGCAAAGCACTTGGCTGGGCTGCTCCTGGCAGCCAGTCTGCCCTGGTTTTGGCTTGGGAATGTGGGTGCTTTGTGGGCAAGGGCTGGATGCAGAACCATAGGAGCTGATAACTTCTTTCCTCTTTCCTAACTCAATATGGTCTGTGCCTGCCTTGCTGCTTGGTTTGCACCGGGGATGTGACCTGGGGAAAAGGATGTATTTCCACCAAATGGTGGTGGAGAATGTTTGCTGACCCATCTGTCCTCTTCTGGAGGCCTGTGTGCCGTGGTGGTGTATCTGGCCTCTTTTCCTCCTTCCTTACCACTATCTGTGCAATTTAAAACAATTTTAAAGAAAGGTTTCTATGGGTTGATTCAAATACATGAATTGTTGGAAAGAAATCAGGTTATTTTCCCCTTCAAGGGATTCCAAGTGGCATCTGGACCACCTCCCAGGATTAGTGCTTACCTGAATGCTTGATGCCTGCTGTTACATCTTTAGAAAAAGGAGAGAGCTGTGCTCCTCAGGGCAGGGACTGGGTACTCTCCTGTGCTGCATCGAGCACTTAAATGATGCTTAACAAGAACTAATAAGAAAAACGATGGTTTGGATGTGCACACATGGGGGACAGCGGGAGAGGTCTGTGGTGAGGCTGAACTCAATTTCTGTATTATTAGATATTATACATGCACAATAAGCAGCCTTGGTGTGATTATTCCGTACCTATTTCTTTCCAAAGAACTAAATCACCCCTTGGAGAGCAATGGAAAGATAATGTTTTCACACCATTAGTCAGATGCTAAAATACCAATGCCGTTTTTCTTTTTCCTGGTAACATAAAACCAGAAACAGCAACTAAACAGAAAGGTAACACCTCATATGCTGCCCAAGGAGGTTGTTTTTTTTCCCCAGTTCTGGAAACTTTGCTATTGTTGAAAGATGCAGCCACTGTATGTTTGTTCCCAGAAAGTCCTGATTCTTCAAAGGAATCTGGTTATGGTTGGACTCCTCACAGGGATTCTCTTCAGGCTTGCTTGGGGGAAGATGGGCAGAAAATTGATGCAGCCTTTTCCAGGAAACTGCTCATTTATGAGAAGTCGATCCTGCTGCGAGCTCTTGAGCATCCCCTTGGCTCCAGTTTACTTCACTGGCTCCAGTTCAGCTTTCCTGAGCTGGGGTCGAGGTGCTTGGGCCGGGCTGCCCTAAAGAGGTCACATCCCCTGGGCCCCTCTGCCATCTGCAGCACCAAGGGACAGTGACTTTTTGTACGAGTAAATCCTTGTACCTGGATTTCCTCAGGAGCTTCCAGGAGCTGCTGCCCCTCCTTGGAAGCTGGGCCTATGCCACAGCCTGCGCCTCCCTGTATTTCATCTCTGTAAACCCACTGCTATACTGGAAACCAAAAGTTCCCTCATAGTCCCTCAGGGATCCTTATTGACTTTTATGGTCTTCTTTAAAGACCTCTGCATGGATTTGTAATCATTCTACGTGTACGCCGAGAAACACTAACATAACTGGTAATTAATTTGTTTTAATTGTTTTTATATAATCCCCGCGAGCGACCTCATGTTTTGTTTTGCATCTGTTATGTTTCTGACTCAAATTTTAATGCCTTAATGGGAACAGTGCCAACTGCTGTTACACTGAGCTATGAGCAATCTCCTGGCACACTTCCAGTCCTTTATTGTGGAACTAACTATACAGCACTGTAATTTAACTAGCAAAATGTGGCAAATCACTATTATTAATAACAATAAATCTATTTCTGCAGGTTGACAGCATTAAAATAACAAATTATTCTGCAAGGAAAGCTGGTAATTTTGGGTGCTTTCCACTGTGATCATTGCAGAAGTATAATATCCATTATTAAGAGCCTTTTGGTGTCTCATGAAGGAGCTGTTTGCACATGACAGTGCATCACAGTACTTACTGCGGGGGAGGATACGGAGGCCTTGACCATGGCTATTTCAGTAATTCATCATTTTAATTTAAATGTTAATGGCAGGATGGGGCAGGTTAGGGAAAATTGCTTGCCTCCCCTGCTTACCATTTCCACTTTTTAAATAACCCTGTCTCATTGAGTTAGTCAAATCTTAACGCCCAAGATCTTAATTTCTGCTCCCCTCTTCCCTTCTCTCCACTCTCTGCTGCTGTCTCCATTCTTGAATCCACAGTGCCCTGCAGTCCCCTGAGGTTTAGCTGAGTGCTTGATTTGGACAAGGTGTCCACCATGAGAACAGCGCCCAGCAGACAGTGGTGGGATGGGCATTCTGGTGAGCTTAAACAGGAGATAAACTATGATAGAAATGAACATCTGTCTCATAAGTTTCAAGCACCAAAGTGTTCCTGTAGAGTCTATTTGCAAAGTTAGTTTGTCCAAGAATTTATACCATACCCAGGGGTTTTATTCACTTTCTGGTTGTTATTTCAGGGCAGTTTTTATCCAAACCCAGGGCAAGTAATGGAGAGGTGGTTCCTGGCCATTGCCTCAGCCCCTTTGCTCATTTGTAGAAAGCTCCCAGGTGCCATCATTGAAGAGGGAATGGGAGGCAGGAGTGCCTGTTGCTGCTTTCTGCCAGCTGATGAGCGTGTTCTCTTGCTCTCTAAGTTCTCCAAGCCTACGTGGGCAGGTGTCCAGAGGGGCTGGAGTGGAACCGTGCTGGAGACCTGCCCAATGTCTTCTGCAGTCTGTCATCTGCTGTCAGCTACTCTCGAGGAGATACCAATCAACTCCTCTGCAGCATCAGCAGGGGTTACTGTGAGTGGGTAACACGGGTGAGCTGTAACTCACAGCTCTTTAAAACACAGCCTCAGGCAGGGCAGCATATGCTCAGAACAACGTGGAGAAGAAAGGGGGCAAGGGGCAAGGTCAGTAAGAATAAATATGTGATGTGGAGAGAATTGGATGCAGGAAATTAGGAAGGGAAGAGATGCAAAAATATTTGTGGGGAGTGGAATTAAGAAGACACATGCAGTTAGCTTATAGAACTACTAGAAATGTCAGGAACCAGGAATCAGGGAAGAGACCGGGGTCCAGAATTTGGTCACCAGGTGTTTGCCTCTGCACCGGAGTCCACGAGTGTGGAGCCAGGGTGCTGAGAAGTCGTGGGTGACCAGGAAATGGGCCCAGCTTGTGAAGTGGTGTTCAAACAGAGCAGTAGTGAGTGTGAAGAAGGAGCTGAGACACCTGCAAATCTACCTGTCGGTGCAGCTGCAGAAGTCTCCATGGGGTGGTTTGCAGCGAGCTGCCGTGTTCCTGCTTAACTCCTGGGGAGACTGGCAATCCGTCTGACTCTCTATGCTTGTTCAAGGTGGAGGGGATTCATTTCCTCACCCAGCTGGCTTGCAGCAGGATGGAGGCCACCTGCTTCTCCTGGGGAACCCACGCCTCTGTTTGGATGTCTGTGCTCGGATGGTGGCTGAGGGCTCCCCTGGCAGAGCCCAGGCTCGCTCCTGTGGTCTCTCCAAGTGCTCAGCCTGTTTTCTCGGAGATGAAAGTCTCTCCTGGGCAGCTGAGTGAGCTGTGCAGGGTTCAGTCCCCACTGTGCCATCCAGAGCTGTTTGCAGAGGGGCAGCCCCCTGGGAGCACTGACAGTCCAGCAGGGCTCTGAGCTGTTGTCCAGCCTAAGCTGCCGAGCAGACTGGGATAATTCAAGCTTAGTGAGTTCAGCACCAGCTGCTGCTCTCCCAGACAACTCCAAAGGTGGCAGTAGGAACAGGTTTCTGAAGGGGGTCATAGTCCCCCATTTTGCTTAAAAAAAAAAATTAAATCCTAGTTTATTCTCTGCTGGTTTTGTTCTTTGCATCCCACCCTTTGCTTTCGGCCAAAGATCCTATGGCACTTGACCAACAAGAGGAAGGCACTTGACCCTTCTGAGTGTTTTCATCCTGTTGATTTGCAAAGCAGCCAAATTCTTGGTCCAGCATGGCGAGCAGTGCTGACATCCCCAGCCTTGCTCCACCATTGGAGTGTTCTGTTTGGAGCTCTACATTTTTTGTGAGGGATTTTTGACTTGTTCACGTTAGTTTCTGTTGCAAGTGATCAGAACAAAAAAACACTGAAAATTGTCCTTTTTAACTCTGTTAGAAACTGCTCTGAGAGCGCAGGACATGGTCATAAACAGGCACAGAGCACAAATGTGCAGGGGTGAGAAATGAACCACTGATCTGCACTTGTCTGGGAGTAGTTGCCGTGGGTTGAGGCAGCCTGGTTGAAAGTGGAGGGGTGAGATAGCAATCGAAGTGATTAAAGGCTGGACTCTTTCATCTGTAGATGCTTGAATAACTTTCCATTACTTTAAATTGGGTTGTAAATGAACATCCCCTTTGATCTATAATGGGACTTTCCAATCAGTGAGGCCTGAGCTCAAAATATGAAAAGCAGTTTACATTGATGAGAGCAGCAGGAGAGATCTGAACCCTGAAGAGCAACCTGCTCCAGCACTGCTGGAGATAACAGAAAAGTGGAGGTGGCTCTTTGGGAGCCGGGAGGGTCAGAGGACTGACCTGGATTGCCCAAGGGCAGAGACACCGCTGTGGTTATCCAAGCTCTGAACTCTGTCACATGACCCTCATTCCAGGTTTAAATCACTCTGAGAGGGTCTTAGCCAGTCTCCTAATGTGAACGGTGAGAGTATTTTTGGGAGGATAGAACGACTGTTTTGTGGGTGGGTTCGGAGCATTGGGTGGGTGTTTACTGCTCCTACTCATGCAGAACCAAAACAGGAAAAATTAACTTATTTCTGCAGATACTGACGTTATTTTTGCTTTATTTAAAAACATCCGAGTGCCTAAATAGTGTGGTTTATTTTATTGGTTGGTTAATATCTAGATGATACTCCTTATCAGGTTTGACAGGTCAGCTCCTTGGCCTAAGTTACTTAACAGCATCTCTTTAATGCTGAGTTCCCAGCTTTTGTTGGTCTGTCTCACAGCCAGGGCGTTATCTAGCTCATGGAATTTGATTTATTTCTGTGCCGGCATGTCCAGAAGAATCCGTGTAAAGAAAACAAACTGCATGTCCCCTTCACAGGAGATCTTGGCTGCTATTTCTCTACCCACTAAAAGCTTTATCACTCAGCCTTGTTATTACCATACTAAACGGAACACTTCAGAGCTTAGCGGCTTAACAAGATAAAAACATGCTTTGTGGTTAATGTGGTTACTGCAGGCATGCACCGGGGCCGGGAGGGGAGCTGCTCCCTTCCTGCTGGGGCAGCTGCACAGCGCGGGGAAATGCCTGGCCTGATAAATCTTGTGAAAGCAGGCAATTCGAGACAGATATTTCAGCTTTATCAGGGCAACGTGCTGCGCACTGACCTAAGGGACAGGGAAGCATCCCTTCCTCCCGGCTGCGTCGTTTGTATTCCAAACCAGATCTGGGGCTGTTGCTGTAATTCTTTCTTTAGTCAAGTGCTATTGAGTGCAAGGTTGTTTTCCAGCTCACAGGGACAGACTGGGATTCCTCTCCTGATACCAAGTCTTGAAAATAATCCAAAAGGATTTTTCCTCCTCTGAGTACACAACACAAACAGGTCTTGTGTTGTCTGAAATGTGCAAATTTAGGAAACTTCTCTTTATCACTTGATTTTTTGGAAAACTGTAAGTTTGGGTAGAAGCTGAAGGCATATGTCTGGGTCCCCTATTGCTAGCACTTTACAAATACTTCATTTCTGGTATTTCCTCTTCCCAGAGATCCAGTTTTACTCCTCAGGATAACATCAAAACACACACTTTTTCCTGAAACATTTCTGAACTAAATTTGCAAGTGTAACCCTGAGAGCCTTTTCATGTACCTTTCAGAATTTCTCAGTGTATCTTGGTTTTATTTAAAGCATAAAAAGACAATAATTAGAAAAATCTGCAGATGATGGCCAAAGTCAGCTTTGTGTCTTAAACCCAGAAAGCAGGACACCTTATGTTTTGTCTCTTCTGGTGCTGTTTAATTCAGTGTTCAGGAGGGATCTGATTGTTACGAGGGCATGGTTAGTCCTTCCTTCTTTCCTAAAACTTTCTGGACCTGGTTCCCTCATGAGATCTTTTTCAACCTTCCTTGTCTTTTTTTTTTTTTTTTTTTTTTTTTTT
>VZRN01005992.1:742484-761663 GCA_013397935.1 Dasyornis broadbenti | reverse complement strand
TGTTAATTTTCCACTTTTATTGCCTCCTTTCTCATCCCTACACTTTGTTCTCTCTTTTTTTTTTTTAATACTGAAGGATGAGCTGTCCTCCCACAGTGCAAACAAATTTACTATGCTGAGGCTCTTTGCTTAGACAAGGACCCATTTTTAACCAAATGTTTTGTAAGCAAAAAGAACATTCGTTTTCCAGGACACTGCTAACAAGGACATTTTTGTGGTTGTCATTGTTTAGTGACTTCATATCTACTGGTATTGCTGTGAGCCCAAAGGTTCTCCAGGCGGTTCATACATTGCACAGCATTGCTGCTCTGCTCTTTCCATCCCTTCTCAACCTGGACACGGGACAAGCGAATATCCTGAGCATGAGGGTGGGAGGGGTGGTGACAAATGATGTCACATTGTGCAATCACCTCATTTCATGCAGATCCACCAGCACCTTCCCTTCCCAGCTCTTGTATCGACCCCAGCTCCTGCTGACAGCAGCAGTGAGCTCAATATTCCACAGATGGGATGTTTAAGTGTTTGAATTAATACTTGGAGCTGTAGTTCAGTTTGCTGTGGAACATGTTTTTCATGCACACAGCATGCAGTAAAAAAAGCAGTTCCAGAGCACGGTTCCATCCCAGTGGTCAGGGCAGTCTTTCACTCACCGAATGCTCAGGCTCGTTCCTAAAGGTTCCATTGTGGAAGGAGTAATAACAATTAACAAATATTATTGATGTTTACAGAGAAGGCAGTGTGTGTGCTCTGAGCATCAGGAGCAGGTGTTGCAGGTAGGAGGAAAGGAATATTGATGAGCAACCTCTTGAATCGTCTGCCTTGTGACCTGTCTGGGAGCATTAACTAAATTTGATTAGTGCAGCCATTAATCATCTGTTAGTGCTTTTGATTACACTCCCTTATATAAACAGTTTATAAAGTGCATTCAAGTGTTTCATTACAGCTCCCATGCAGTGCCATGATCCTCCTCAGCCTCTTCTCCTGTGGTGTGCCATTGGTGGGCTGGCTCAAGCGCTGTGTGTGATGGCCAGAGGTGCAGCCTCATCCCTTGGATGGTGACAGGACAGCATCGTGTCTTGCGGGAGATCCTTGGAATCCTCCTGTGTTACATGTCAGACTGCCCCTCTGTTCACTCGCATTGGTACAGCTGCTGTGTTTAGAGCTTTGGGGTTCTAAAAACACTGTTTGAGAAGTTACGAAGAAAAACATCTGCCTGCATAATCATGAGATGGGAGCGCCCATTCTCGTTCTGGGAGATCAACAGCACCCATCCCTTCCTAGGGCTGTAGGTGAGGAAGTGGTGAAGTGCTGTGCTCCTCAGACCTGCCCATAACCTTCCTCCCATAGCTCTGCAGATCTGTCCCAGGCCTGACGGCATCGCACGTGAGGAGCAGGGGTAGTCTGGGGAGGGACATGCTCTGCTCATTGCTTGTGGCTCCAAAATCCACATTCACAGGTAAGTCTTGCCAGGGACGTGCTCACCACATCAATATCTCCAGTTCATGCATTATGCAAATTGTTTGCAATAGAGAAGTGCTTAAATCGCTGAAAAGATTTGAATTTTGTGCACAATGTACACTTTGCTTTACCTAAACTGACAGCAATGTATCATATTTTAATTAAATAAGTATGGAATGCAAATTGTAATAGTAGTTGATTTGCAATATTTATGTAAGCTTCACATTTTGTAAGTATTTGAATTTCATATTAATTTTGCTTTGGACACATTTTTCTATGTACTCAATGACATTTGTCTCACTGGTTGAAAACAGAGCTGGTCTCTGTTTGCATTTAGCTACAGAAGAATCATTTTGGCATCTGTGGAACACCTTGCAGAGAATGTGATGCAGGAGTCAGATGTTTTCCTCTGCTCACATAGGGCGGCATCCCACTTGAGCATAGAGAGTCTTTGGCTGGGCACTGGCCTGATATTCCAGGGGCTGAGGTTCAGTTATCAAACCTACATCTGACACCTTAACTATGTCCTTTGTGCTGTGCTAAAATTTCTATTCCAAGGTGCAGTCAGCTCGTTAGGCTGAGCCAAGTGTGACTGCAAATTCTGCGACTGATCGGAGCCCACCCTCAGCTCCCATCTCCTGCCCACTGGAGGAGCATTCCAGGAGCCCCACAAGGTACCGTCCTTCCCTGTGCTTCACTCCCGCCTCACTCAGGGCTCCAGGAGATCGTGCAGTGAGCAGTGTGCTGCATTCAGGTGGTGCTGAAGGTCTGGCACTGCTTGGTGGGGTGTCAAAAGGAGTTTTGAGTCAGAATTTGAATGTTTAATAAAATAGATTTCTCAGGACAGGGGGAAAAAAAAAAAGAGGCAGCTAAAAATAATATGGTGAAATAATTGCCATCTCTGGAAGTTTCAATTATCAGTCAAAATATCCTGAAATCAAAACCTTACTGACATTCAGCCTCAATTATATAAAAACCATTGGGGATATGGAATATGTTCATATAAATGAGGTCTCTGATAACTGAGGGAATTTTCAATGTACTTAATGGATGTCAAGAGACTTGACCCTGTTTTGAATACCAAGGAGTTTTGGATAATTGAAGTTTGGATAATCTAGGCTGAACTGTAGAATTTAGCAAATTAAGATAACGTTGAGAATCTGTGTGAGTTAATTTTAGTTCTGACAAATGAAACCAGTTTAACTAGCTTGGAGACTGAAGCCAGCAGACAACACACGGTGTGCCACGAGCTGCAATTATCCCAGGCATCACGTACAGCCTCGTTAACGCTCTCCTGCCCAGCCCCTGCAAGGATGGTTTCATTTCTCTGGGCTGCGTTTAGCACGCGCTGTCAGGAGGGCGTTTGGATGGTGTGAGCACGGCTTCTGTGATGAGGATTTGTGTCTGCTTGGAAGGGAGCAGAGCTCAGTGAACACCAGAGAGCAGGGCGTGTGCAGGGGGTTTTGGTGATGGTTTGGCTGATGAGACACCGGTGCAAGACAGAAGTGCAATCCTCCCAGCAGTGCTGTCTGCTGTCCCCAGTGCTCGCCTTCCTCTCCTCTCTTCCCCCATTCCTCAACATGCATATTTTAAATTAATATTTTAATGTGTTTCTAGGTTTCCAGGAAGGGGGAGGAATAAATTATTAAAAATGAATTGCAGTGGTTTAAGGATATCAGAGCTGTAAGGTTTGTGGGGAAACAGACCATCCTGCATTAAATCAGCTGACGGCACTTACCCAGCTCTGATAAGCTGGCAGAAATGTCTTTATCTGACAGGTCTGAACAGACTCAGTGCCTGGAAGTTTATTTTCTCCTGTCTTGTCATAACAAGAAGCAGTACCTCCCTCTCCTTAACACCTTTGGCTTGAGTACTAAACCCTGGAATATTTCAAGAGAGAATTGCCTGGGGGCAGGAGGGGCGTCCATGAAGTGACAGTGCCAGGAACTCCTGGGAGCTGTTACCAGTCTCTTGCTTGGCTGCAGCTCTTGTGCAAGGCAGTTGACATCAGTAGGAGCTGCCCCCTAAACTTTTTAGCAATCTGGTTCTGACCTGTGCCTTTGACTGTAATATTGAGGTGTTAATTCTTCCTTTACTGGCTGTGGAGGGAAAAATGTTAAAGTGTAGTGTATGGTGAGTACTTAAATGAGGGTTATATGAGAGGCAATGGATGAATTTTTGACAGAGGCGTGCATGAAATATTTGGCCGGTACATTGCATATCACAAAATCTCGTCTTTCAAAACTATGTTCTTGTCCTTAATATAAGCCCCTTCAGCAGTAGGAGGGTGGTGGCAGCATGGGGACCAGGCTCCATGTGTCTGCAGGAGTGTTTGTCAGAGAGCAGAACTGCTACACAGCATCACTGAAGGATGCTCTGCAAGGGCTCTGTGTTGGTTTTATCACACTGGCAGCTGGAAACCCCAGACCACCTGGGGCTCCACTGTGCTGGGCTTTGTGTAACCCCTATCACCTTAAAAAAAAAGAATAAATGAATGGATTGTTCTCTTTTATAGATGGGAATGGAAGCCACAGTGCTGTCAAGTGACATGGATAAGGTTAAACGAGAAACTATAGAGAAAATCACCCCCGCTCTGGTCCAGGGTTTTCAGCTTGTTACTGTCCTCTCTTGGATCTCAATTTGAAGCCCATTGCATGAGAGCAGATGGAAAATTAGCCAAGAAAGTTAATCCTACACTGAAGGAGCAAAAAATGCTCAGTTGTGGAGAGACTGAAAGATAAGACACAGCAAAACTTCAAACAAGTGCTCTGGAGGATACTATCCAGATCCTAGACTTGTTGGAGGACTGATAGGAGAGCAGCGCATATCAAAGCACAGAGGGGAAACTCCAGGGGCAGTTCAGATCGACTGTCAAGGGGGGCTGTTTTAAAGAAGAAAAGTAGAAATAAAAGAAGCTGCATTAATCTGCAGGGGTGTGATAGCTGGGAAGATATTCTCACCCTTACAGCTTTATTAGAGATAGCTTTCCTCGCAGACAACACTGAAAAAAAAGGAGACCAGACAATGTCAGCTCTTTTCTACTGCAAAATTACCATGCAGAGAACCACAGGGAAAATGCCTGAGACCGCAAACTGTAAACAAGCTGAGCCACTGTCAGGCTCAAAAATCAATGTTTTTTTAAAGTGTATGTTAAAACCAACTTTGTTTACTTAATTGCAACAGAACATTGTATTTTCCTTAAGAGAAAATTGAGAAAACCTGGAGGGTGATTCAGTGGTTTGCAATAAATAAACACAAATGTGAAATCGAACACTACCCAAATTACAAAAGCTAAGTGCATGAAACACCCCCAGTGCAGACTTGTCACTCAAGTGCCAACTGTTAAGGGTTGGATACTTTTCATAAAGCATAGTTTTAGCCTTTATCTTAATGTCAGTACTTTGTTATGATTGACCTTCTTCTGGCTGGAAGCCCACTTAAACTAAACAATGCTATTCTGTTCTGAAGAGGGTGAATAGAGGAAGCATTGTTACTCGGTAAAATGCCTTTGGACCGAATCCCAGATGGGAAGGAAGTGCTGTAATTACTGTACTCAATACACAGCACTGTAGGGGCACGTAAGGCAACCAGGCTGCAGCAGGCGAGGAGCAATCCTACACCTCTGCTGACTGGGAGGCTCTACTAACTGAGCAATTTTCTTATTACTGTTTTATTTGTTCTTCTTAAGCAAAAAAATCTGCCCTTGATCACTGGAAATTAAAAATTCAAACCAGGCTCCCTAAGCAGGAGAAAAAACTTCAGAGCCTGCTCAGCCCCCAGTGTCTGTATAGCAATGGTGAGCACAGCCAAACTAAGCTGGTATAGGTTCTTCTGTACCTGTGAAAGTTAATCCATATTCTGTTCCAAATCCCACCAAATTTTCTTGTGATTACAGCTCCACTAAATATAGTTTGTGCTATGAAATGTGTCTGGTCCCAAAGCTAGAATCTCTGCTTTTGAACTTGTCACAAAGTAACATATAAATGGCATTCTAACATGTGTATTTATCATGATATGCATTTCCCTGAACACTGTTTTTATAAAATAGCACAGGAAGCACATTCATTACAAAGCTTTACTGTATTGTGATGAGAGACTTCTCTTTTAAGTGGAAAATGAACTCAGTTACACTATTGTCATTCAGTTTTATCTTAAAAGCATCTCGGCAGACAAGTAGGGAAGGTGAATTATTCCAGCTGCTGTATCTACTACCCATTGTGAGAGATGCTCTTTGCCATGCACAGCTCAGTCCTAATGGAAATGGGGAAAGGAGATGGGAGGAATTATTATTGCTATTTTACAAAAGGTGAACACAGACGTAAAATTGCTCACTGTCACTTGGGAGGCTTGACATAGCCAGGAACTGAATGCAGCCTCCTGAGATGCAATCCAGGTGCTTTCCTGCCCAGGAAAAACTCCATTTTGGACAAAGGGTCCACTGTGCTAAGTGCCATCTGAAAGTGAGACACAGGCAAGGTCCCCATCCCAACAGAACCCCCTGCGAGAGCAGACTGCACTCTGTGGGGATTCAGTTTTAGCTGAGGAGCTCTGCCTGGTGATATGAACCTTATGAAATGAAGTGTAGCGTGGAATAGTCTGAGTGTCTATGGAAATCAGTAAATACACCCTAAAACATGCCTTTGCTGTGTTTTATGGGGCTTGATTCCATTGAAAAGCTAAAAAAGGTTTCTCTTTAGCCACATGTTTAGGATTTTTGGTAGTCTAGTTGGTATTTTTGCTGCTGGCTTGTACCAGCCCTGTGGTGCCTCACACTGGTGTGCTTGGGGTGGCTGGTGGATTGGGCAGTTCTGTTGATCATATGCATTAATATTTATCTTAACACCAGGGTCTAGCTAGCCTTTGAAAAGATATAAAAGGTGATTTCTAACTCTTACCTGTCCCTGGAATCAAGTGCATCCCCTAGCTCCGTGTGTTATTCACACCCTTCTGGTTGGAAATGAGCAGCAAAACCAGGAGGGACTTTGCCCCATTTTTATGCAAAGTACAGCTTGAATGGGTTAACTGCAAAGAGCAGCTGAAAAGAGAGGCCCAGCCAAAACACTTTTAATTTGACTGCAAAAAGTGTTGGGATCTAGTGAACACCTACAGCCCTTCCTAGGGAAAAATACAAAGTGGTCACAGCTTAACTCAGGAGAAGGATAGTCTGCCGTGTGTTACAACTTCTGTCCTTTCTTATGCTGAGCCCTTTGGCCTTTGCAGAGGAAAACCATAGGTTCCTCATTAAGGCAAAAAAAGAAAAGAAAAAGAAAAAAAATCTCCCTAATTGCCATTTGTTTTTCATGCAACTTTATCCTCTAGAAGTAACATGGTAAAATGGAAAATATGGTGTTTTGAATGGACACTTTATTTCAATGGGAAAGAGGCAGCTCCAGCAGTTTTCTAGATCCCTGATGGGTTTTTGAATGGCATCCAAAGTTTGGGTCAGGATAGACAGGAAGCCAGATGGGGACATTTCTGTATTTTCTGAGTCAAATTGCTTCCCATGCTGTAAGGAGTTTGCGTCTCTGGAGAACCCAGCTGTGATGGAGTCGGAGCTTTTAATTCCTGTGATGCTGACAGATCTGTCGAGTGCTGTGCTGAAGACATACTCTTGCCTGGAGGAGCAGGCAGCGCTATCCTGATGTTTGGATGGGAGTTCATTCCTGGAAAAGTTGTGTGAAGACAAATGTGTGGTCCAGCAGGAGTGAAGGGTTTGGTGCCATGTGCAGAAAGATGTATGTTTTCATGCATATGGTGATTATTTGAGGCAATCACTGGCTTAGTGCTTAGCTTTCCTCAGGGACCATTTTTTCATGATCTCTGGTATTTTCCAAAGGCCTGTGCGCTTAGACAGACGGGCTGGAATTCAGCCATGGTGATCAAAATGAAATGGAAAAGGATGCAGGTTTTTCAGGTTTATTTTTTTAGGATATTTATTTAAGCGTAGCAGTTTCACAGAGGTCATTGCTGATGTGCACAGAGGCGTTTCAGTAGGGAAGCATTCCACCAGCATGGCTGTGTTTTATGGCTGGTGGGATTATTATTAGATTAAGGAGAAGATTGCAGCTGAGGTGGGGGGAGCTCAGTGTGATCTGGAATTTGGATAGATCTGAAGGGGACAACTCATTGCCTGAATTGCTGCAGGTAATGAAATTGCTCTTGACGAGTCAGAGGGAGCTGCTGGCCTCCCATGTGCTGAGGGATCTGCAGTGCTTGGGTTGCTCTTGGAGGAAGAGGAGGAATCCAAAAGGCTCCATCTTCACTGTTTTTGCTGAGGCTGCAGGTGGGTTAAACTGGAGCAGCAGCACGCAGAGAGGATGCTCCTACCAGCAACGCTGGGGGCATTCAACTTCACTGGCAAATCCTGTCAGCTAAAATGAAGATGAAATTCATCGAAAACACTACAGAGAGTGAGGATTTGGTGCATTTCATGCCTGTCCTTTGCATTTCCGTAGTGGGTGGCCTGCTGCCAGCTCTGCTCCTGCAGCCCTGCTCCCACCAGGTCCTGCTCCCCTGGGCTGGGCCAGTTCCCTGTGTCTGCTGGCTTTGTGGGCTCTGCTGAGCAGTGCTGGGCTGGGGCAGGAGTCCCCAGGTGGGGATGCTGTGGGTGAGAGGAGCAGCCAAGGACTCTCCCTCCTTCAGGTGCCGAGGGTTCTGGCAAAAATCTTCAGAATTCTGGAGGCTGAAAGCACCAATTCAGTGAAGACTTTCCAGAGGTTTGGAACATCACCTCCTGCTCCCTGTGAACTTGTGAGTGGTTTGAGCTGTCAAAGCCAGGTGGATCCTCAGGGAAATAGGCTAACCCTGCCCCGTCCCTGAGCCAGTGCTGGAGCTGTGGGCAGCAGATTTCCAGGTGCCTTCTTGGAGGGAGAGCCACACAGAGCTCTGGGTGAGCTGCTCCAAACCAAGGTACAGGATTTGCCATACATATTCCAGTTAGGGCAACACCGTGCATTTTGGGCAAGAAGCTGAAGGGTTGGGTCCAGCGACTTGCAAAATATTCCTTCTCTTACTGACAGAGTCTCATGCAAAAAAAGATGAGGTTTTAATTACTGCTCCCTCTTTCCATACTGGCCCCTTACAAGCAGCTAACTCCTTTTGAGTGGAGAGCATTGCAGTGTGAATAGTTTTTTTTTCCTTCTCTTTCCACCCCCCCCTAACCTACTTTAACTAATTTTCAGGATGCTGGCAATTGACATGCATTATTTATACCGCTGCAAACCTTGTATTTGGGATGAGAAATCCTACTGTCAGGCTTCCTGCTCCTAATAAGCATTCCTTTCACTGCATTATCTCCTCGCACAGGCCAGGGCTGCTCTTGCCAGGGACCCAGCTGGTGCAACTCGATGACTTTGTGGCGTGGGGAGCCTGACTGGTGCAGCGGATCCGCTGGCTCGTGTGCTGCTCATCAGCACAGAGACACAGGCTCCTGCTCCAGCACAGGGAGGGGGATGAGGCAGAGGCAGAAACCACCGTGGGATTGAGTGACAGAAGTCCTGATTTTCCGTGACCTGCTGTCTGGTGTTGCGACTCGAACCTGTGCAATCTGAATTTAAAATGCTTCCATCTTCCTCCCCTGCCACCCAGTCTGGATGAAAACAGAAGGTGAAACAGGAGGACAGCCAGTGCAGCCCCTGGAACAAAATGCTTTGAGGTTCTCAAATCTGTCTCTGTCACACTGGATCAGCTGCCAGGGCCTGTGCCGCCACCTCTTTTTGTTCATTTGAAAGATAACTCATTCCTTAACAGCTGAAATGGCTTCTGACAAACCTCCCCTTTGAAAATTGTGCTCAAGGACACTGCTCTTCCACTGTTTGCACAGTCAAAATATTCTGGGGAGGATTTTTTCCCCCTCTCTTTTATCTGAGGCAGCATAATAAAATACCTTAGATAAACAAATTTATTCTTGGAGGGATGTTTATTAGGCGCTGGCAATCCGTATGATAAATAATTTCTCTGGGAGGAAAAAAAAACTAAATAGAAAGTAGGCCAAGGGAATGATGTGAGTGCAGGGGATAAGGCAGGGAGTGGAGCATGCAGAGGCTCCTGTCAGCTCTGGGGGTCTCAGATGCTCCCGCAGTGCCATCTGCAGGGAAGCCCATGGACAGGGGGCACAGGGGGCTGGGGCAGGGGTAGGTCTCCCATTTTTGCCTGCTCATTTTCTGAGGATTTGGGAAAAGCAGAGACAATGCATGGCACCGAATCCCACCGTGGGAAACACTTTACAGACACCTGACAGAGAGTTACACACCGCTTGGGCTGTACATCACCAGCTGGGGGAGTGGTTCGAGAAACCAAGCAATAACGTGTGAGAGTTGCTGGTCTTTTAGTGCAGAAACCGGAGACAGGTTCCAAGGTGGGATGGGTGGGGGAAATGGTTCGTGTCAGTTTGAGACAGATATTTTTTGTTTTCAGTTTTTTTCAGTGAAATTTAAACCACAAAACTTTCATTTCAGGTCAGCCTGGAATGTCAGTTAGGTCAAAAATGAAGCAATCTATTTTATTTTGAGGTTATTTATCTCTTGCTTTTTCTCTTAATTTAAGTGACTCTTAATGTGAGGGGAAAAAAACACTTCAAATTGAGAAGCCAAAAAGTTTCTTTTTGAAAATATTATCACAGAATATTCTAAGTTGAAATGGACCCACAATGATCATTGAATCCAAGTCTTTGGTGAGTGGCCCATACAAACCCATGACCTTGGCATTATTGGCACCGTGCTTTAACCAGCTGAGCTGACTTCAGGGGTACATTTCACCCTTCCCAAAATGAGGCCTTTGATTTTAACAGTGTCATCCTGCAGTGTCTTGAAACTCTCTCAAGAAGTGTCTTGAAATGCAGTGTCTTGAACTCTTTTTCAGATTTCCCTCCTAGGAGCAGCCTCATAGCCCCTCACCCTCTGCTAACAGCAACAACCGTCCCCTAAATTCATCAGTTCATCAGTCATTCAGTTGCATCTCTTTGAAAATTGGTTTCTCAGCAAATTTATTATGTGTCAAGCCTCTGTTTGCTTGAGTGAATACAACATTTTACTGGTAAAGAAGTGAGTTACAAAGTGAAATATCCCAGATAATGTGAAGAAGCGTGTGGCAGTCCCCCTGAGACTTGGTCCTTCGTTGTGCCTTCCCACAGCCCCTCTTCCCCCAAGAGCTGCCGACACCAGTTCCCTGGTGAGCTGATGTGCAATAAAAACCAGCTCTCATGTACCAGGGCTGCACAGGGATGTGATGCTCTGATTGTGGGAGGAAATTGGGTGAATTATTTCTTCTTTGAGACGTGATTCTGCATAATGATACGTGCTGCACGGCCGAGGTCAGCTCTGGCCACCAAACACAGCCAAGCTCCAGGGAGTGTGGGAGGTGAAGAAGGTCCTTTCAGGTTTACTGTTATTGACTGATCTGGAGGTTTCTGTAGTCTCTGGTTAGAGAGAGCTCCAAGCAGGTGTTTTGGCAGAGAAGAGATTGGTTAGATTTGATCCAGAAGGTGCGAACTCCAAGAAGACTCAGATGAGCAGAAGCGTGGCAGCGCTAGGACATGATTTCCCTGTGCATTTTGAGATTTTCAAAGAGGTTGATGAGATACCAAAATCCCACTGACGCTGGTTAAAGCAATGCCTAAGCGTAGATTACAAAAGGGAAGCGGCTTTGGCTGGAGGGAAAATCCAACTTTTCAAGGAAAGAAGATGAAGTTAGAATGCTTGTAACCGAGCAAAACAGGAACATGGAGTGACTCCTTGCAAGTGGATTTCAAACGCAGAGCCATTTGCTTTCTGCAAACGGTGTCTGGGGTTTCCTGTGGGCCAGGCTGGGACAGGTTCTCAGGGAAGGTGCAGTAGCAGCTCCTGCTGGTGAGCAGGCACCAGCTCAGGAGGCAGCTCGCGGTGCTGAAATGCTGCTGGTGATGCCAGCACGTTGGGAAGAGGCTTTCTGCTTCCATGTGTATGAGAAGCAGTGGGAGGCTGTTATTGCTGCTGAGAGACTGCAGGCAATCTTAGTTCTGGGAGTGTTTTGAACCTTCAGGTATTGAGGTGGAGAGGGAAAGGAGAGAATCAGAAATGGAAGGAGATTAATTCTTGAAGCCTGTCTGCATTTTTTTACATAAATTCTGCTCTGCACCCAGACGTGTAAGGCACAGGCTACAAAAATCCCTGCTTCTGCTGTAGGCAGAGCAGAGGATAAATATATATGGATGAATAAACAAGGCAAGTAATCCAATCTCATTGCTAGTATTCAGTTCCTGCACTGTTGCTCTAGGCAACCAGCTTGAGTGGGGATATTGTCTATAACCTTAAAAACTGATTATAGGCTACTTCACTGCCTCATACGGTCTTAAAGAGGATTAGAAGAGAGTGTAAAGCTGGCTTAGGCACTATGTTAACAAAGCCTCAAAGGCATCTGCAGATTTCCTTGTTCACAAAGTGATTAACTTATTTAGTAACTGTGAAAAAATGTGCACATTCGGGGAGCCAGGCTGGTAATAATTAAGAGATGTAACTGTGCCGCCGTGAGCCGCGCTCGGGCTGACAACTGTCTGTGTTTCACAGCAGCAACATCCTCCCAGGCTGCCTTCGGGAGCTCTGGGGCCGGTTTGTGGTCAGGTTTGTCCAGGTTTCCCCCGTGGTTCTTCGGCTGGAGGGGCAGGAGTGTGCAGGGTGCAGAGGAGGAGGGCCCTGCTTGTCCAGCAGTGCCTGTCACGGCTCTGCAGGGCTGTCCTGTGTCCTGACACGGGGCTGTGTTTGGGTCCTGCCTGCCACTGGCTGAGGCATTGGGTGACCTGTGCCCATGGCAGGAAGCACACACCAGCACTTTGCTTCCTCCTTCAGCTGCTTTTAAACTAAAGAATCAAAATGACACTGGAAAAGGGCACCCTTATCCTAGGCTGAAGCGTGCTGGTTGGGGCAAACACCGAGCAGCCACAGCCAGGGTGTCAGGTGATTGTCAGTGCAAGGTGAAGTCAGTCCTGGTTTTGCTTCTTCACAGTTTGGCAGCTTTTCTTTGAAGAAAACAAAGGCAGCAAGCCCAGCAGACAGGGCTGTGATGGGGCCCCATCTCAGAGGATGCCCACCTGGATCTCTCATCAGGGTTGGGTGTCACAAGTGTCGAGCACCCTGTCTGTGACAAACAAGGCTTTTTAAACTGGAAACATGCAAAAATGTTTGGTACAGGTGGATAGCTCGGCTAGTATCCATCCTGGAAGTCAAACAAGTGAAAGTGGTTTGAAATAATGATAAAACCAAGCCTTTGATTTCAGTGAGTTCTCCCTTTGTGAAAATCCTCAGATATCACAAAGATGAATGAGCGATCTTGACAGCACAGATAACCACTATCATCAGCGTGTGGTGGATCTGATGTGGATGCTTCATTTTTGTCAGACCCGATCTGGATGCGCTGGAAGAACTCTTCCATTGATGCACAGCCCATATTTCACTTAACACTTCTAACTTCCATTTTCCCCCCCAGGTCGATGTGTTGTTGTTGTTTAGTCAGATGATTTCATAAATTCATGGAGAAGTTCCATGAAAATCTGGATTAATAATGGGGAAAAAAGAGGAGATAAGAGAATACCCTGTGTCTTTATAACACACTGTGGTTAAAACTCAAGCTCTTTACCATCCCAAGCTTACATGTGTGTAAAGTGATAGGGAGATAAGAGTTTCGCCTTCAGAAGGGAAAGCAGACACTCCGAAGGAGTATCATAAGAACAGTTTTAAATCAGGAATGATTTATATGTGGGAAGATCCAAGAGGTATGTTAATAGTCCACAAGCTTTCTGCTAGGGGGTGGAGATAAGTTTTGATCTCAGAAGAGTGGAATGGCACTTTGTGTCTTCCATCTTTCCTCTTGTTTTCCTGTCATTGCTTCAGCCCCAGATAATGGATGGGATTTTCAGAGTCACACAGCCTTGACCTGTTTGCTTTGTCACCAAACTCAGATGAAAAGTTGAAAATTCTGCCTGCCTTTCTATTTCTGGCTTTCCCAAGAGAGGGGGATTCATGAGAGTGAGTGGAAAGGCAGAACTATTGGTTTAAGGAAAACAATTACGGACCTGTGTGTGCTTCCCCACTTAGCTTCTCACGGGAAAATAGGTGCTTTTGAATGCTGCTCTCGTGTTAACAGCTCTTCCGAATCTGTCATTGTAGCTACCTGTGTTTCATTCAGCATCCTAGGAAGAGACCAAAATAGCATCTCATGGATGAAGAATCCCCATTTTAACCTCTACAAGTGTCAATTGTTCTAAATGTATATATAGCACTTGGCATCGGGGCTTACTTACAGTTATTGACAGCATGCCTTGCTACACTTGAAAATACATTCTTAATACATGTTGGCTGGAAAACAGCTTAAGTACTTAGTGGTTGTTCCAGTCCTATTTGCTTTTTTCCCCTCCTCTCCTCTTTCTTGAACCACTGTGCATTAGCAGTTTTCCCATAATGATGTAATTTTATCCACTTTCCAACCGACCAGAAATACTGAATGTGTTTAGTGGCTCCCAGGGTATGGCACAAATTCATCTGGATTAGCTGATCTTCATCTTTAAAAACCTTGTGGTAGGCCAAGTGTCGGATTTTTCTGTCTCATTTCACAGGAGCTGTACTTATGTGCAACAAAGACCAGTCTGCTCCCTTCGCACGTGTCTGGACAATGTCAAAAGGCAGTTTCTGTTTTGATTTGGTCTAAGAGGTGATGAGGCCAAGAGAGATTTCATATCTCATGTTCTGCCCGTGTAAGTCATGTCTCTGAAGTTAATTTGGGTAGGATGCTGCTGGCGGTGTGTGCTGGCATGGGACTTGGTGGGAGGAATGCTCACATCAGGTAGGGTGCTCCTCAGGAAGTGGCTTCACACAGAATCTCTGGATTTGCATTGGTGTGTGCTGCACACAGGCATCTCCTGAAGAACAGCCCAGAGCCCCAGGGCTGCTCAGCAGAGTGAAAAAGCTGTGAGTGGCCCTTATGTGTTCCATTATGAGAGTCCTGGAATAACACTCTAGGCCTGGTTCAAAGGCACATTTTTAATGAATGAGTAATCTTCTCTCTTCCTCTCTTTCTAAACTGTTAGCTCCGCAGGGCTTGATGAGAAGAGGCAGGGAAGTTATTTCTCTTCCAGCTGGAGGGCTGGTCAGTGGCTCCAGAGGAGCAGGTTGAAGATGTCACCAGCCACTTGGGCAGGGGGAGAGAGACCCTGCTCCTTGCCTTGGGGGAAAACAGATGTGCTCCCTCCACCTGCGAGGAGAATACCAAAGCAAATCACTTCATCCCGTGCTCCTGAGGGTCATTTACTCTGAGTTTTGAAGCCATTCCATGGCTGAAACTCAACCAACCATCCATGCTCTCCTTTGGCTGTGGATGGAGCTGTTGGGGGGAACTGGATACCCTCCAAAACAAACCCATTGCCATGGTGCAGCCAGGCTGCAGCAGCTGTGGTGAGAGAGGGAATGTTAAACGCATCGAGCTGGGGTTTGACTGAGCACTGACAGCTCCTCTTTTGGGTGAGCTGGTGCTTCCCCAGGTACCACCATTGATCCATGCATAGCACAGCATGGGGGAAATGCTTCCTTTGCTGCTGTGCAAAATCTCTCTTGTGAACTCACCACAAAGTGAATTCCTGCATTTTCCTTGAATGTTCTCTGTGAAAGAGCTGCAATAGGAATATTGAGGTGGTGTATTCTCTGTTAGCCGTACTTTCATCTCGTGTGCATGCTCTGTCTATTCAGTATTACTGGAAATCCTTATATTAGCTCACTTGTAAGCTGTGGCAGCTCCCCAAGGAGACAAGTTATTTCAGTAGCTGGGCTGTGCTTTGTGGATGTATTCAGTAACACTGAGAGCCAGGCTCTTCAGGCTGGGAGAGCTGCCCATCCTCTGTGAGCAGGTAGAAAAATCGACTTTTATACCCCAGGTGTGTAGGGAAGGAGGTCTGGATTTTTCCCCTCTATAACAGGCTTTTCATGTGTCATTGGGCAAGTCATTCAATCTCTCTTTACAACATTACTCTGCGGCGTCTATAACAATCTTTATCTGTTTTTGTCAGCTAAGAACATGTTCTTCAGGACAGGGGATTTCTTCCTATGTTGATGTGTAGTTGTACCATAATTAGGGTCTCTGGGTATTGCCTTAATTCCCACTATAACATCACCAAATTATACTTGAATAAATTACACATCATGGATATTAAATGCTCAGCTCAGTTTCAGTGCAAAATAAAAAGCTCAAATGATGGTAACTTAAACTGGCAATAAAATAGCCAGCATTACGCCTGTAAATACTTAATTTGCAAATGTTTAGAGAATTAGGCACCTGCTATAAATCTTTATTGTGGGCTTTGCACCCTGTTGGCAATCGGTGAGCTATATCTCACTTCATTATGCATGAATGTGTAATTTTCCAAAAGCATAAACGTGGCCTCCAAGGGCACACACATTAATAGCATTCGAATGAACCAATTTGTTTCCTCCCCAACGTGTTTATCTCCCAGCTCCTGGTTGCGAGTGCCAGTGGAAAGGTTAATGGCTCACAGCTCCCTGGCAAATGATGCACTGGTTTAACCTCCTCCAGGGCTGGATTTTTCATTGTCTTTAGCCCTCAGCGTGCTGAAAGTTAACAGCTGCACCTCGCGTGCTGGCTGGGATGGAAGAGGGGCTTCTTTAAAATGTTGCACGTGCCCAGGATTAAATGGGTTCCTGTTTCCCTCTTGCTCGTTGTGGCCCTGATTCATCGGGTACACGATGCTTTGGGAACACTTGTGCCTGCTTCAGCAGAGCCTTTGTGCCATTTTAAACACACAAAGAGCCACCAGAGCAGCTGGGTCTGGTCACCTGCCAAAAGTCAAGCAGCTTTGAGCTGAATTCATGCTCAGCATTCCCAAGTGGAAATACCTGGGCAGGCGTGCAAGGAATATACAGCCTGAAATGTGATATAGGCTAAGGAAATGTTGGATGTGCTTTCAGTGCCACCAGAACCCCTGGGCTGCACAAGTTTGTGCTAAAGTTTGAACGTTTCAATATTAACGAGGCTCAGTTTTGACAAGCGGGGGCCAAACCGTGCTTGGGGAAAAAAATTGTAGGAATTTCTCTCAATGAAATGAAACACGCTTCTTTTCTTCCCTTAAAGATACTGCTGTTTGGTAAACCCAGAACTCAGAAATCACAAAAGGAAAGTCCAGTTAAAAACCTCACAATCAAACAAGGAGATTTCTCCTAGGGTTGAATAAGCCCTAGAAGGCTGCTTTCCCCTCTCCCCTCAGAGGAGGATTTCTGGATGTTCCAGCAGCTGTATCTGGGATCACGCGCTGCCTCTCACAGCAGAGTTGTTGGCTGAAGTAAATCATTAAGCAAGGGATGAGAATACTAAATGGCTCGGAGAAATGAGGCACAGGGCTGAATGGTGTGGAAACAGGGGTAAAGGGAAATGAAACACATGAACATTGTATTTGGATAGAAACAGTCAGTATTTTCCTATGCAGATGTGAAGAAAGCCATCTAATCGAGGATATACACTTAAAGATGGGTAGGAATTGTCCTGATTCTCAGAGGTGTCAGACCTAAGCTCTACTGAAATTTGTTTTCAGCCTCTCCAAGAATGAAGATGTTTTTTTAGGTGCTCAAATACGACTGGAAGTGTGGCATTTTCAAGGCAACCTGGGTGAATTAGGGGCAGAGCCATGCTCCAGGATAATGCACCTCCTCAGGCACTCAGATTTAAAAACTACAGCCCAATTAGAAATGCTCCAGTTATTACTATTATTTGCTGCTTAACAGCCGTCATTGGAGACTCAGGACAGCTTTGTGCTGGATGCTATGAATACATAGAAGAAGGGGAAAAAAAAAAAACAAACTTGAAGGTGCTTAAAATCTCTGCCTGAGAGACAATGAATAGATGCAATGGGCTGGGAAGCCAAAGGTGGTGGGAAATGGCTGTGGAAGATTTCATCAAGTCAGAAAAGGATCCACTGTTGTCTAAATCTGGACTCTGAGCTATTACATGGAGTAAGTACCATTAAGTGGCAGGAATGGCTGTCTTTGAGCAGAAGGGGTATTTATTTCTAAGCTTGAGTGATAATTACCATGGTGAAGTCAATGAGCTTTAAAGGAAATAGGCCACAATTACAGGGGTGGGATGAAAAGCCAAATCATGCAAGCTCTCCCTTCCCCTACTAACCTCTCCCTTTCTTTCCCTGTTGTCCACTTGCTGCGTTACCCTGGAATTCCAATGAAAATTGAAGTGTATCTAAATGTAGCCTTGCCCCTGGGAGAGGGAGTGGATCTGTCATCAGGGATCTGTCAGAGTCAATAACATTTCCCCCGCAGCCCCGAGCCGTGCCTCAAGATCTAACATTTCTGTCTGAATTATCAGCTAATGCTCTGACAAATTGCCTGTGATTTTCTTTTTTTCTCCCTGAGTGGATGTGCCTGGTCTGCAGATTAGGTAAACACGGCCGGGCTGTGGTGTGGAGCAGCGGCTGATGATTTCCAGCCAGACATTTCTGTCAAGCCAGGGAGGCGGGTGGGCGGCCGGGCTGGACACAGAGGAGCTCGGCTCTGGGGCTCTTACAGCCGCAAACCTGTCCGCGGAGATACCCGCTCACCCTGCCAGCCAGAAATGATGGAGTTGGAAGGTCAGGACCTGACAGAGACTTTGAATAAAAGGGCTGCGAGTGAGCCTTTGCTCCAACAATACAAAACGGGGTGAGTTGTAGCATACATTCCGTTGCTAAAATGGGTGGCATTTCTGGATTTTTTGTGTCTGGCAGCAGGAAACAGCTACTGGTGGCTCAGTCCTTACACACTGAGGTCATCAAAACTACCGTGTGATTTTGCACTTTTAAAATGAAATCATCTTTGAGAGGAAAAGCTCTGGAAAATACCTCAGAGAGGCACCCACGGGGTTTGTTTCTCTGGCCGCAAGATTCCAGCAGCTCTTGGATGAAGGAAACCATCACCATCTCCTGCCTCTGCTCTGACTGTGGGAGACCCAAGTGTCTCTGTGTGTGCCTGCTGTAGAGGTGATTCTCCTTGGAGCATGAGCTGGTTCTTAAACACTGTTGATGCAGTGGCAGCCTGTAATACTGATCATGAAATAAGATCATGAACGAAGGAAAGGCAGGAGAAATTCTCATCTGAGCTGTCATCATCAGGATTTACATTCGCTGTTCCAAGTCTCTTCTCTGTAAGTCAGGTGGATTTACATTCCCTCTCTGGCCTTTTACCGATTCCTCTGTTCATATGCAAACTCCAGACCCTGTAACCACCCTTTTCTCCTGCCTGGAGCAGCCACCCAGCCCCTCTGTAAAGGGCTTTCCGGTGCATTTCAAATCCCAGCTGCAAACACGCTTTGCCCAGCCCTTCCCCTCGCTAGTTTTTCAGTAACATGATATTATTATTGGCTCTGCTATGAAATACTTGGGAATTCATCAACACTGCAGTCTTCCTTCAGGCTGAGAGTTCTCCTCTCCCAAACCATCAGTAGGATTTGGGTGCTGGATTCCCTTAGGCTCCCTTTGCAAATTTCAGTCTTTTACAGGACTGTGGAGTAGTAGAAGCACTTTGGGATGTGTGACATTTTCTACTGCCTTCTTTAGGAGCGCATCTAAAGGAAAATAAAACCTCTGGGAGGACAAGAACTGTGAGACTAGAGACACACGCACTATAAAGTCGCCAAGGTGCTTGACAGATGAGCAGTGGCACCAACCAGAAATATTCCTATATAGTTCTAGGAAGCCAAATGACT
>VZRN01005992.1:728882-742436 GCA_013397935.1 Dasyornis broadbenti | reverse complement strand
AAAAAAAAACCGGACCTCCCCGCCGTCTTTCCCCCCCCGTCCCTTCAAGGCCAGACACCTTGGGGAGGAATTTCAAACAACCCGGGCCAGCAGAGTTTCTCCCAGCTTCTTAAAGTTACAGAACACATTGTCTGAGCAGAAAGCAGATGATATGGAATATAAGACTTTCATAATGTCACCCCAAGACAATGACTAAAAAGTAGAGATATTTATAATCTTTCTCAGATGTCCACATAAACATGCACAGCAGCCAGGAAAAGAAATGCAGTTCTGGATTCTTTCGGAGGAATCTCAGGCTGGGAATGCTGCTCTTTTATTACAGGCACTGCAAAGATTTAAAGAGGGAGGGGTTGAAGAAGGAGAGGCAAAGGCCTTTGCAATCTAGAATATCCCACTTAAAATAAGTATTAGTCATAAGTCATTAAAACAAAGATACATGTCAGCAATGTTCAATAATCTATGGATAATATACACCAGGGAAATTATTAAAGTGGAAAATAATTGCAGAAACTACCATTTCTCTGTAAAAAACACCTTTTGCCTGAAATGCTGAATGTTCTGTATGTAACGTTTGAAGTGTCCAGAATGAAATCCCTTTCCTTTTCACATTGCAGTGTGTGCTGAGGCACAGAGATAAAATCTTTAATGTCATGGAAGATAGATTGCATTTTCGATAGGCTGGAGATTTGGTTGTTAATAGATACAGCACAGGCCACCTGAACAGATGAAGGGGAATGAATGGGTCGTTCATTTTGAGAGGCCCCGTGTGCGTGTCCAAGGTTTTTCTAAATTTAGAAATAGTGGATGCCTTGGGCTTGAGCCTTCTATCCCACAGGGCAGCTGCATCCTTCATGAACCCCACCTGCTGGGAACCTCATACAGAGGCAGACCCTTGGTGGGTCACTGTGGTGGGAGAAAGCTTTGGGCTGGGTTGCTTGGGTTTGTTTTTTACCTCTAAAAAAAATACTGCCTTTTGCTTGGCTTGAGCGTCCAGTCATCCCTGATCTATGGGCAGGCAGAGGTGCTTGGCTGAGGATGGGAACTGAGTCAGCAGGGAACTGCCAGTGTTGGGGAGCAGGGCTGTTACTGTCCCCAAACCCAGCATGGACCAAGACGGGAACACAGGACCAACACTCAGCCTTTCAGGTAGAAAAGCCTTAAGAACATGCAGTTGTGAACACGTAAAAGAAATCATTTATTGATTCTGCTACCTACTTTCACTTTAAGTTAGTGCAGGCAGGAAGGCAATAAAGAATTTGCCAAGTGCGATACATTAAGGCTATTTCTCTTGCCATTAAAGTTTCATGAAAAAGTTCCACAGACATGTCTTGGTCCTATTTATAGGCATCTTTCTTGCCTTCAACGTTATTATTAAACTCTTTTGTTATAGAAAGCTAGTCTGAAAATGAGCTGGCCTGGTGAATAAACCACTTGCTTTTGCCAGCGAGCTTATCTCCACAGAGCAATAGACCCAGGAATATTTTCCTCATATGTTTTTGTCAACATGTTATTGCATATGCCTATTTAAGCAGTTTTAGTACATTCCCAGAGCACTTGCTTTTCCTATTGATTTGAGGTGAAGTTATGAGGCAGGCAGCACTGTGTAACTCCTAACCCCAAAATCCAGGAGGAACGCGCAAGGGAGAAGGGCAGTTTATTCCCCATCTATTCATAGGCACCCCAAGTGTCTGCCTGGGGTCTTGTGCCTTGGAAGTGCCTCAGAGCAGGTGCTTCAACCATATCCCAGTCTTTCCTCCACTTCTGAGAGTCAGCCTACAGTATTCACTAGAATGACACATGCTACCAAAAAAAATTTGCTTTAAATGCTTGTTAGTTATTTTGTTAAACAGGGTTTTCCGCCCTACATTATTAACAAGGCAAATTAAAGCAGGAGTCTGTGATGCCCAGAAAACATCTGCTCAACGAAAATGAAACACTAAACCCAAAAGCTCCCCTCTGTGGCTTGTTTACATTCAGCTGTGCCTCTTTCAGGATGTTCCTGCTCCCCCAAGGTGTACCCAGGACAGCTGAGGAGAATGCCTTACATCTGTCTATAGCAAGAGTGAAAAAATCCCTATGCAGAAAATCCCCAAAATTTTCAGTACTTGGGACCTTAATTTCCATACTCTTCTTAAAGTTTTTCCACAAATAAGCATGAAAATTTATCCTTAGTCAAGCCTACAGCCCTTAAAAGATAGAAATTTATCAGCTCATCCAGCTTTTTATACCAGGAAAGCATTTTGGATACTTTTGACATACAGAATCATTAAGAGTTTTTGATACTTTTCTGTGTGTGTAATATGCATTTAGTAGCTCTCTCCGAAACATTTGAAAACAAAATTCTTTCTCTGTTTGCTTATAAAGCTCTTTCCTTATCTAGCAGAGGCTGCAGGGTCTAGCCTTGTTTCTCTGCTAGCAGCTTCAGGAAGCCTGATGGGATGTGTTGCCTCTGGAGTTGCTGGAATGGCACCCGATGCAGTAGATAAGGGATCTTATCTCCCAGGGGAAGAGATAAACAGCCTGACTTCAGGGCGTGTTCCAGCTGGGGTTAGGGTTGGAGCCGGCCAGGAGTGGCTTTACTCTGCAGGGTGCTGAGTGTTTGAATGTTTGTTACTTCCATTCCTGACCCCCGTGCTTTTCAAAGGTGAGACACGAATCTACACAGCCCCCTCCTACCCTGTCCGTTTTGGCAAGGCCTTGCACTGGGTACTGGCTGATGATTTGTTGGGTTGGACCTGGGAAAAGGCGGCGCTGCTTTGCAAAACTGTAGTGAATTAATGTTCTGTGTAGAAACAACATTTTCTTAATAGAAGCAAGTGTGTGAGGATGTGAGGAGCTCAAACTTGGCACCAAAGAGATCCAAAGAAAGTAACTGTGGCTCACCTGGAAGTATTTCTGGATTTCCATATTTTCACAGCCCCCTCTGCTTGATGGGATGAAGCAAGAACCAAAGAGCAACTCGCTCAGTTCTGCAGTAGCTCAATGACTGCAGCAAGTGCACTTCCAGATGTGGGTAGAGCAAACTTACAGCCGTTAGAGTCATAGAAAGAGCCTGTGACAGCATCTAATCTAAATCAGATCGTGAAAGATCAATCAGTGATTGTCCCTGTCATCAGTGATAACATTGTCTCACTGCAGTTGCTTTGATGCCAGGGATAATCTTGACATAAGAACCACAGATCTGAATTCGAATGGAGGAATTGAGAATTTATTTCTGGCTTGGTTTTCCCCCTCAATCTGAGTCATGGATCTGTTTATTAGAAATTTGTTCCTAACTTCCTTGGTGGTACCTCAAAACTCCCAATAACCCACACTGGTGTGCTCTGTGCCTCTTGCTAGAAATTAGCCTTTCGAAGGTTCACCAACCGGGTCTTTTCAGCTGAGAAGGTTTTAAAAAACAACAACAAAAAAATCACATCAGAGATATTTGTGCTGTCTGCCCACATTGGCCCAGCCTCCCTGTCTGAAAGGAGCTTCTTCCCAGGCCTTTTGCTGCTCTCTTGCCCCAAGTCCAGGCTGCAGGAGCAGCACCCCTGGACACCCTGCACAGCCCCTCACGCCCAGCCAGGCTCTCCAGGGCTGCAAGGTCCCCTGGCTCAGCTGGTCACAAGCTGTTCCAGCTGCCAACAGCATCCTCGTGTTCTCAGGGGGTCCTCAAAGAGAAAACCTGAATATATCAACCACAAGCACGAAAAAGTTACCGAGGGCCTGTGCTGTTGTTTATACATTTAGATACTGTGATTAAATTACATACATAATGCATAGTGTTTGTAATACATTATTAATAATAATAATACTGTCTTGTGTTATTCGGCTAGAAGAGACATGCTCTGAGTGATGGTTCATTGGTCTATTCACACACAATTTTCATACATCTCTAAAGATTACCATTTTAACAGCTTTCTGTATGGATACTGCCAGGCAGTTACGTTTAACAGTGCATAAATCTAATTCCCTCCGCACTCAATTTTCTCAGGCAGCAGAATCAATTTGAATCTGTCAGGATTTTATTCTAAAGTCTATTAATGCCTCCTGCCTTTTTCTGTATTTCCTCCTCTCTCTCTCTCTTTCTCTCACTTAACAATCTCAGCCTTTCATGAATTCATTCAGCTGCAGAAAAAGATGCCCCACTGATACAAACACTCTTTTATCTCTCTACAACAGAAACCTAATTAGGTGTGAAGGAGACACAAGAAAGGTCACAATTAGCCCTCCAGCAATAAAGGTTAGCAGTTGTAAAATCCTCTAATAATGCTGTTGAACTTTGTTATTATCAATAACGACGGCCTTTGACAAGGTCAAGTTCATTATTCTTAGCAGCTATCACCGAGCTGCTGAACATCACTTAACATCCCACCTCAGCAGCCCCATCGCTTCTCCTGCTTCCTCCTGCCCTGGCTCCTGCCACAGGACCTCTCACACCTCCTGGGGCAGCTCGACCCTCTGGCACATTTCAAGACATGCTTTAATATTTTTTGTATTGAGCTGTGCTGAAGGATGGCTCGCTGAGCCTTTTAATTATTAGTTTTTAAAACTCGCCTGTGGATTTTTTTGTTTTTTGTTTTTTTTTTTTTCTCTGTGCATGGGTGGAATGATTCTGCCTAATTAAGAACTTAAACGGAGATGGTAACAAGAAAGTAATAGGAAGTGTGTCCTGGTAACAGCATTTTGGAATGGAGGAGTAACAATTACATGTTTTGCCATTAAAAGCCAGTGGATTTCTGACATCTTCAGATGCTTGATTTTTGGGTTGCTTTTATGTTGAAGAGGGCTTCCCAGGAACCTGACTGCACCAGAAATGTTCCTTTCAGTAGGGCTCTTGAAGAAGCAGGATGAGCATGCCTTCACTCTTTCACCTACTTGTTCTTGAGCTTTTAAGGGTCAGGAATGATATTTAACCCTTATTTTCCAGGTCACCTGGAATTTGAACAAATAATCAGTGGTGTGTAAGGTGGGAAACTTGTCCTAGGCTACTCCTAGCCTCAGTGGAGGGACAAAGGGAGGCAGAGAGAGCAGCAATTCAGGTCTCAGGTGGGCTGAGCAGTCCAAGTACAGAAGCAGAACAGCGTTTGTGCTTCCTGCAAACTCCAGGATTTGTGCAGTGCTTGACAGGAAAAAACGTGCTGAGAATAGTCCTTAATTCATGGCTCAAGGCTGGAGTTCACGCAGCATTTTCAGAGAGTGCAGACACAGATCACTGGGCTCCTTAAGGATGTTCCTGCAGCTACCTTGCTTCATTGCCTCCCTGCTCCCCAGTGCCCGAGCGCTCAGGAGCCCATCCAAGCTGCCCTAAGTCGGCTGTGCTCCTCTGAATTCTGCTGATTGACACCAGGGGAGGCTCTGGATGGATAAACACCACACGACTGGAAAAAGAAAAATGTAGGAAAAGGGGATAAGAGAGGCCAAAGCTGCTGAATAACTGAAACCAAATAACTGAATAATTAAAATGCCAACAACTGCCCTATGAGTAAATTTAAAAGGAAGTAACAACTGCCAGGAAAACCTAGTTTACAATTTGATATGCTGATCTGACATCAGAGCAGTCACGTTGCTTGGATATAAAGTCTGGTAACACGGTTCTTGATATTTCCAGTTCTGAGAAAAGCAGAATGTTGCACCCCAAGCACATGAAGTGATGAGAATCCTCCTGTCTCCTCAGACATCCCTGTCAGATGTACCTTACACACCGCTGCACCCTGCTGCCCTCCTGCCCCTGACAGAGCATACAATCTGTAAAAACTTCCAAAAGGGTACAGCAGAGAATTGTGGCTTTTCTTTGTCAAGTGATTCGAGTCTACGAGGAAGGTAAGCTCTTTGGCTTCCCTGTTGTCCTCATAGCACTCACTGGGCATTAATCTTGCTAATGGTTCTGTGTTGCAATTACTACTGGGTTGGTATAGGAGCTTCTATTTGCATAAGGCAGCAGATTTATTTTATTTATAAAGCCAAGGATGCGTCCTTGCACTTCAGCAAGAGGTCTATTGGCTGATTGACATTAAATGCCAATTTTATCAAAATATTGATTGGAAGAATTCTTGTGCTTCCATTGTATGCTATAGCTATATCTGATCACAGCTCCATCCAGCCAGTGCAATGTGTTGCTTGCCAGACTAGAAAATGATGGATGAGCCATCTGGGCAATGGGCCCAACCCTGGGCAAGATTAGTGCTTCAATTAGCTGCTGATAGCATTCCATTAGAATATTGGTTTCAAAGAGCACTAAACAAGAATGTTGTGCTTTGATTTTCAGATTTAATTACTTCCATCAGGGCTATAAATGAACTCATTAGTCTTAGTGGCTCTAAAAACTTAGAGACAATAGAATGTTATTGCCATTGTTCTTGTGGGCTGTGCAAACACTGCTTTCCAGAGGCTGCTAGGAATGGCTGTCAGCCTTCTCGCATTTCCTAGAGAGGCTGACCCTGTGGAGCTGCTCTGGAATCAGCTCTGGTGGTCTGCGGGGGGATCCAGGGGATCCAGGGCCTGCTCCCAAGCGGCAGCTTTGTTTTGGGGGCTCATTACACACTGAGAAAATTACTGTGGAGTAAACTCACACCTTGGCTGCTTTTCTTTTCAAAGTTATTTTTGTGTTCTGGGTTTCTTCCTCTATTTTGTTGTAAGGTTGGCCAGAGCTTCTAACAGATTCTTGAGGCTTATTAGTTTTTTTTATCCACTGCATCAGGATTTCATGACACCTTTTCCCCTAACTTTGCAGAAAAATTTCCCTTTTTATTTAATTGTATTGCCTTTGCCTTTCCCTGTTGACCTAAGCAGGCAGTGCACTGTGTTCCACAAGCACGAAGCTTTTCTTTGAACGTGATTCTGGCCCTATTCCTCCTGAAACAGAAGAGAAAGAATGAATGGAGAAGGGGGAATGCAGGTGCTGCCAGTCATTGCCAGTGGCTGGAAGCCTCTGAGCTGAGCAGTTTGTCCCTGGTGAAGAAACCCTGTCCCAAGGAAGTCAGCACTGCTTTGGGCCAGACCAGAAGGTCCCAAAGTCCTTCCAAACTAAATTGTGTGAGGAAAGGGGCAAAATGAGCAGCCAGCTGTTGTGGGGAAGGGGCAGTGCAGGATTACCAAAGCAGAACCCTGGTATTTATTGAAATGAAACCCCCCAGTACAGTGTTGCCATTAGTTCAGCAGCACACGATGTTGTTTATTAAAACCTTACATTTTGCAGAGCTGTCTTTAATCTGAAGTGAATTTCACTTGGTCAAAGTCCCTTTGTTTTTTCTGGTTTCCTTCTGCAAGAGGAAGGATGCCATGTGTAAATAAAGGATATGATGCTCTGCACCACTGACTTTTATTAAATTAAAGCTGTAATCAGTACAGTATGTCTCAACCATAATGTTAATATGGCTAAACCAGTAAATGCTCTCGTGTTTAAAGCCCAACACCTGCTTTCTATTAGTGTCTGGATAGTTATTTGATTTTTCATTTTTCAATTCAATAGAAAATTCTTTGATGAAATCCATAACTCAGTTGTAATTTTTAGCTCCCAACTCTGCATAAATCCCAGAATATGATTGGAAAAGCCTCACATCTTAAATAGGTTTCTCCTAAATTTTGCCAGACTGTTGTGATAAAGCTGGGAGTTGAGGGAAGTGAGTAAAAATGCTGAATCCTTTGACACCAGTCAGAATTTTGCCCTTGGCTTCCAGCAAGCGCCTCCCCTGCAGTTCAGAATAGTGGAAGTCCATCCTCTCGAGGCTTCTGCTGGTCACACACCTCTTCCCCCTCTTTTGCTCTGCCCTGTAGTTTGCTGGGAATCTGCAGCAGGAATGCTGATGTCCACAGGACTTGGAGGAAAAAATAAAGAGAAGGGGACAGCAGCTGGGGCAAACAGAGCTGTGCTGCTGATGGGGAGGGGTAGAAGCCAGGCTGGGCAGTGGAGCTGCCTCCTCTCAGCTCCTTCCTCAGTTGAGCCTGGCTGGGGACACGAGCCAGCCCATGCAGAGGGAAATAAAACATGCCTGCCTTGTCTGGTCGAGGGCAAAGCCCATGGTGGAGTCAGTTGGAGTTTGGATGTGTCCTTGGGTGATTTTTTTCATATCTGAGTGCTTTCAATGCCATTCTCAGTAGTTCTGGAGCCATTCTCAAGTGTTTAAAAATAGAACAAAGTCTCTCTCTCTCTCTCCCTTTTTTCATTTCCCATCTGCAGGGGAACGGTCTGCTGGATGTGTTTGTTTTTCAGGTTCTGCTGTGCTGGAGAGGTGGGAAGAATGAGGGTGAGGAGTCTTCCTCCATGGTCACTGTTTTGTCTAGTCAGCTTTCTGTTCGCTGGTGCCAACTCCTGTAAAAGCTGAACTACTTCTATTTTAAAGACTATTTGGACTAGGGAAAATCAGGCAGATTATACACAGCTGTCAGAGTCTCTGTCAGCAGATGAAAGCAAGATCACTGTTGGCTTCTGGCAAGTATTTCTGACTTGATCCTGTTCTGCTGCTGCTTTCCTGATGTATCCTGCCCCAGCAGTGCTCCGGCAGTCAAACCTCACACGGTTCTCACCTCCCACCACAGCCATGCCCTGGGGTGAGTTGTGCACAAGTAGAGAACAGAGAAAGGCCACACTGGGATGGCAGGGGGGCCTTGCTTTCCTTGTGACCCCAAGCCTGACGGGTTCTTGCAGCTGGCTGGTGCTGACAGCAGATTTCATCTCTGGCACACACCAAAGCAGAAGGGAGATGTTGTGCCAGCAGTGTTTAAACTCTGATCCTGTCAAGGATGAGAGAGGACCATGCCCACAATGCAAATCCCCAGTCCTGTGCTTAGGCCTTGCTAACATTAATTGTGGCAGTAGGACAGGCCTCCTTCCCATCACCCTGCTAAGCCTGGCCTTGAAGGAGGACACAAGTTTAACGGAGTGAATGAATCAGCAGAGCTCCTGTGTAACTCATCACAGACCTCGCATTCAGCGTTACCAACCTGAGGCTGGGACAGCATTATCCCAAAAACCCTGTCATAAATTAGAACAGGCCCAACTCCTGACGGGCTGTCACGTTTGATATACAGATTGTCCAAACACCACTTGCTCTCAGTTTGTCACCGATCATGCGAGACTGAGGAATAAACAACAGATGTTGGGACTGGGAGATTTCTCCCTGGCAGGCTGGTGCCTCCAGCCGGCGGCTGCTGCTCCCGGTCACGTTCAGCCCCGGAGCCGAGCCGGGGATTGCGGCTCCGAGCCCTCTCCAGTGAAATCACTCAGGAGCTCCTGTTTCCTAATGACAATACAGCAGTGGTTTATTTGAAGGCTGAGCCAACTTTGTATCAAAGCCAAATATGTCTGGCTTGGCACCGCGAGCTCGCGCCGGAGCCAAGCAGCTGGAGCAGACTGTACATGTATTTAAAGAGAACAAAAACAGAGAGACTCTCAAGTTATCTCCTCCAAGAGGTCAATCAGAGTGCCAGACCGCAGTGCCAGGTTTTGCATCAGGCACTCTCTGCTCTGTCCCTGCACACCTACAGGCCCAGCTCTCAGGGTAAGGCTTGTTTCCCCTCTAATTTCCCACCTCATCCTACCTTTCTTCTCGCAGTCTGCTAATTGCAGGAATTGCAGCCCTGTTGGTATCTTGCCCTTGCACCCACCTTTTTTCTTCTTGGGGAGAGGTCCAGTTCACGTTCTTTGCAATCCACACTACCACAATGAAAAGCACTCTAGGATTTGTTGCACGGACTTGTCTCAAAGCTGTGTCCACCTGAGCACTAAGGGGGTAACCTTTCCCATCACACCAAGGAGCAGCAATAAGTCTTTGGCTCAGGATTCCAGTCATATTCTGTGAGTCAGGGATCTGCTGCTGCTCCACTGGCTCCACTAAATGATGGCTTATGGGATAATTAACGATTATTAAAGCTGTGGCTGCCCCAGCTGACTGCAGTGGGAGAGGCTGTGTTTGAATGAATATAAAAAGGCTTGCTTTCATAATTCACCACTAATTTAATCCCTCTTGCTTGAACTAAGATGTGTTCAGATGCTGGACAAGACAGATCCTCCTTTCTCCTGGGCTTCAGGTCACTCTGTCTGAACCATGGACTGAGAATGAGAAGGAAGCACATTGGATCACAAGATATTATGAACTCAAGGCAGACTTGTTCTTGTCTAATTAACAATTTTACCCATGATATTAAATCCCCATGTGCTCTTAGCTCACCACAAATGAGAAATCTGGAACCCTATCTTCAAAGCATTTTCCATTATGTAGTAGCAGGAGATCTACCATAGTTTTTCAGTAAATTGGTTGGTAAATTGTGCTCTCTCTCATCTTTACTGCTATAACAAAAAAAATTTAAATCTACTTCTCTATGTTTTTTTGGGGAGGATTTGTTTGCTTATTTGTGCTCCTACCCATTACTTTGAATCAAGGAAGTAACACAGATAAACATGTTTGACCTGCAAACAACTGCATGAATAAATGGCAAAGCCTGTTTACTGAAGTAATTCTTGGAGAGATTCTGGTGGAAAGGCAAATTGTCACATCCAGTGATCACTCATCATCTTGCTGCAACAGGTGACTACTGAAACTCACCTCGATTTTGTCCAAAATGTCTTGGGGAGGTGCTCAGCTGAACTCTCCAGAGAACTGAGGTACAACCCAGTTAAAGGTGATTACCTCTGACTGGTTTCTGTGCTCTCTGAATTGCCTGTGAGATTCACAGCCCATGAAATGAGAAATCGGAGACCTTTACATAAAATGTTTGTTCAAGACTCTTTATAAATGAGGAAATGTGATTGAATTGGAGCCCTGGTGATGGTGGGCTGATTTCAGTGGCACTGCATTAATTTTGCATCAGATGAAGCCTTCACTCTGTCCTGCTGCTGGAAAGGGAGGAATGGAGGATGGGTTTGGGGAGCACTTTATGTGGGTTATCCCTGGTGTCTGTAAAGCCTGAGCTGTTGGAATGATCCTGTGCAATCCTTGGTTTGCTCTGGCGCTTGTGTTCAGACTGGGTCCAGTGTTGGTTTGTGTCAGCTCAGGTTTTTTTTTTAACAAATCCCCAGCAAATCATCTGCGTGGGGAGATGGGGCTCTTGGTCGGGGTGAGAGTTACCTTGGAAGATAAATGGAAACGTCACCAGCCCCACGGTGCTTAGGAGGTGAAATAGCTTTTCAAGGTTCTTTATTCTGGCAACAGAGAGCTTTTAATGATCACGTAGGTCTGCATGGGAAAATAGAGGAACAATGTGTGTATAGTGGGTGTTGGGCCTATTATCTAAATATGGGTAGCATTGTGTGTATTATCTCTGTTTGTTTAGCCAAAGTAAGATGGGCATTAACATTCTGTTTCAGTCTTAATTAGTGGCTGATAAAAGCACAAGGTGATACTTAACAGTCTTGACAGTGTAATTCATCTAAAATTTCCTAATAATATGGTTGCAGCAATCTTGGAAGGGCTGATTTAATGACTTTCACACACTTAAGGTTTGGTACCCACAATATCAAATATGTTGGTTGCTTAGGAGACAAAATTAAGCAAAGCTGAACACATTTATTTTCTCCTTTTTTTACTGCACAGAGCATTAACTTATTGCAATATTTTTCTCTATTAAATGCCTAAGCTTTAGGTGTTTAAACAAATGAAAAAAAGAAAAACCAAACCCAACCTAACGATCCAGATCCCCTATTAAATCAGCAGATGGCTCCTAGAGCCAAATTAGGGACCTGTGATAGAACCATAAAAGCTCTGCTTTATACAGTGCACATGTTCAGAGCTGGCAGTGTTAAATGAGACCTCCACGCAATCTGCTGTGAGAAATAGCCTGACTGGCATTGACCCTTTCCTTTGTATAATTCAGCACTGTGTCATCAATTGCAATTGCACAGACGTCTCTGCAATTTCGCAGACCTTGTAAGGACTGACTTTCCCAATATTTGTTTAAGATGAACTGTATAAACTTGTTACTAGTAGTCTGCCAGAGCAAGGGAGATAAGAGTGTTTGCATTGGGCTACATAAAACACAGCACCTGGGCAAGGTGCACCGAGCCTGTTCCCGCAAATGTTCTTGTGTCAGGGTCTGCTGCTGATCCTGATGAAGGCAAAAGTGAAGTCCCAGCAGCATAAGTCAGGGCAAGACCGTGCCTTTTCTATGCTGGACTGAGGTTCTGTATGGCTGAGTAATTAAATTTATTAATTTTAAAACAGTCTCTGAATTCACCCGAGCAATGCAGGCAGCAGAACAAGGCTGCAGTGGGGTCTGATTGATCTCGTCTCAGTTTTATGTCTGTACAGGCCCACTGATCTCACCCACAGACCTGACACTGCTCATCCACCCCTCACCCCCACACGTGTGTGCTCATCCTCTCCTGATACGACTGGAATGAGCTGTGGGATCCCCGTGCCCACCCTGGGGCTGAAGAGAGGCCGTGAGCAGTGACCGCTGCAGCTCAGCTCCAGCCGGAATTATTTGCAGAACTCTTGAATCGTCTTTGAGTTTCCAAACCTAACCTTAGTTTAGGAGAGGGGAAAAACCCCCTGCCATTATCAAAACCACATTGTTACAGCTGATCAGAACAAAATGCCTGCTTTTTCCCTCCTGCACAGAAAGCCTGGGATAGGGAGGAGTGAGGAAAAAGCCCTGGAACAGTAAGGCTATTGGTAGCAAATATATGGCCACTATTTCATTTTTCATTGAGCTTGTCTTTCCTTTCCTTGCTATCTCTTCCTCCCCACAGTATCTCTGCATTGATTTTTCACTCTGCCTGTTTATAAATGTTTATAAAGCATTTAGGGAGTCTAGGGAAGGAAATGTCTCCAAGTATTTAGTGGAGGAAGAACTTAAGCACTGGGCTGCTGCATTCCTGCTGACACTGGGCAGTATTTCAAGCCAGCCAGAGTCCTGCTCCTGAGATGTGGTGCTGCTTGGGTGGGGACGCCTAAAGCAGGCCAAATCTTAGCTCAGCCTATCTACAGCCACTGGTACAGAGAGCAGGAGGGCTTGGAACAGCACTGCCATCTAAAGCTTGGGCAAAACCAACACAGCAGCAGATGACAAAGGAAACAAGCACACATTATTCCACATTTACTGTTTGCTTTGGGCAGTGAACTTTATTTCCACATGAAATACTAAATGACCTTCTTGTCTTCCCACCCTCTGAGTGAAGTCTTAATGACATAGGAATGGAGACATTATTAGGCCAATAAATACATTTATTGATACTGTCATGCTGTTCATTAGAGAAATGAGACGGATCAGTGTTCCTGCCTCTCCCTCCTGTTTGATGGTGCTGCCCTGGCATGTGTTTACCTGGGCCCTCTGCTTATGGATTTTACTGGGGTAGGAATCAGGAAAACAGCTCGACATTGGAGTTGAGGGGAGTGCAGGGCTGTGACTTCAACTTCTTCCTGCTCTCTAAGACTGCTTGGAGTGTGGTCCCTTCCTGGAGATGCTCAGCATGACCAGGGCTGGGTAAGTTGTAATGTGTGAGGTAAAGTGCCATCAGTGTGTTTTGAAGTATGGCCAGCGTGGTATTTCTGAGGGGTTGGGGTTGTTTTAACAAGGCAATGAAACCTACAGCAATTTCCTTCTGTTGCTCTCTGTTGAATGCTAATGTGTGGG
>VZRN01005992.1:705823-728850 GCA_013397935.1 Dasyornis broadbenti | reverse complement strand
TTGTTTTTTTTTTTTTTTTTTTTGAGAGTTTACTTTTAGCAAAGTTGTTTTGTCTAACTTCTGCTGATCCCTCTGCTTTCATGTTCTGAAGTTCCAGTCTTTAGAGTGTTGTGTTTTATTGGAGGCCTGGATGCTGAAGGTGCCCAGATAATTGCACTGTTCCAGCTGAGGAGTGACAGGGAAGGCACAACTTCTGAACCACAGTGGATGATTTTATGCCACGGATCTGCTTATAACTGTTCTGGGGGGCGAAGTTGGCAGAGTTAGTATCGTTTATGAAGCTGTTTTCTAAAGGAAGCTCTTATTCCTTTGCACTTGAAATGTTTTGCATGAAAGTGTTTATTTCAAAGATGTTTTGACAGAAAAGTTTGGAAAGGAGTGTTTGTTTTGATTCCTTTGTTTTGTTTGAGCTGTTTTTTCAGTGTTTCAGTGAAGCGGTTGCTTGTTTCTAAACAGAAGCATTTTGAAATTTCTGTTGTGCAGAATGACTTGAGATTTTGAGGTTTTGTTCTAATTCAGAGTAGCAGCAACCTTGGAAGTGTCAGGAGACCCAGTAGGTTTAGCATTCATCCACCACCAGGTAGGATACGACGTCTCTTTGTGTAAACTGTGATTGCCTCTGCTCTCACCTCTGTAGGTCTTTAGCCTGGGACTCAATTGTGAGAAAATAGTTGCCAGGATGCCTGCAGAAAGGGTCTTCTGGCCTGAGAATTGCATGGGTTTAGTTATTTATGCAGTTAAAGGTTTTGTTTGCAAAATTTTATCAAATGCAGCACTCAAAGGATTTTGATGGACTTGGAGAGGAGACAGTGCAAGGGTATGGGCTGAGCCTGGGTTGGCTTGCATTCAGTTCAGGGTATTCTTGTTTTCTGCTCTTTTCCCATGGCAGCCAGCACTGTCACTCTGCATAAGTCCCTCTTTTCGTGACAGAAATGACAAATTTGGTGGGCATTATTGTGGGTGGGATTGGGAAAGCCCTTCTGGCATAAGACAGAGAAGGGGCTGCTGTGCCAGGCCCCCAGCGCGGGGCACCCAGGGCTCCACTTGGCCTGCAGGTGCTGGATGGCAGGATGTGGCCCCTCTGAGATCCCAGGTGTTCCTTAGACTTTCATATCTTTACTGTATTTTGATAAACCAATAAAGCTCAGAATTATTTTGATTTAGACAGTCCAAAACTTGAAAACAGCTAGACTTACACAGTCAATAAACCAAAACTGTCTCTTCAGCACTGCACTGACAAGGCTCAGAAGAAAGACACACAGAGAACCTCTGCACTAATACTAAACTGATTTGGCCATTTTTATTCTATAAAGGAGGCTGGTTATGAGATTTAAAAAGACTCATATATCATGCTGCCTCATTAATTTTCCATTTGGGCTCAGCTGTCAGAGGATACCATATTAAACTGCTGCCTGGAGTAGTCTTCGGTGGCAGAGAAATGATGTTTGATACCCTTTGCATTTCACACAGTCTGTATAAAAGGTCTCCTTGATTTGCCATCCCTATTATTTTCTGTCAGAGAGCCCTGCACGGCCTCTCCAAAATAATATCACCTCTCCAAAACCCTGAAGGTCTATTTGTGGTTTCCATGGTGACAAAATGACCCATAATATTCTTTGACTACTTCAGTAAATGAAGGACACAACTGGGCCTTTGAAGAATAATAGATTTTTTTCTGTTTCTTAAGAAAATATGTACTTGTGAGCTCAAAGAGGGGAGGGGGGAAAGGATGAAAAAGATATTAAGGGAAGAGATTTGGCTTGTAACTCAAAGGAGTTGCGGCAAGTGTAGCAGACAGCACTTGTTGAAAAATAGACCTTGAGCCATCTGGTACCAAAACAGGAGTGGGATATAGCCCTTGTGATGACTGAGATGAAGGAGCTTTTGCTGTTACTCATTTTTACAATAGCTGTGCTGCTTAATTCCAAATTCTGTGACACGCAGGGCCCAGCACTGCAGGTGCAAGTGTGTGGTTAAAACATTTTCTTCCAGGAACCGTCAAACCCCTGCTCTGCGCTGTGTGGGAGGGAGGATGGGATTTTCCAGCAGAGCTGGCCTGGGGGACAAGTGGGTGGGAAGGAAGCAGCGAGGCTTTTCTCAGGGTATCTGCAGAGCTTGTGGGAAAGCCAGGTTTGCATTTTGAGCACTGTTGATGACCTGCCCTGACAGCAGAGCCCGTGCTGGGTGTGCTGAGCCAAGGTGCTGGGCAGGGGTCGAGCTGCTGGAGCTGCTGCTGCTGCTGCTCCCTCCCACCACGGTGGGACTGCCCAGGCTGCTTTGCCTGCACCCTCTCTCAGGTGTAAAGCATCCCTTGCTGTGTGATGAGCTTTGAGGTCTGCGTTTCGTGGATGCTTTGCATAAAACCAGTAAGAGATCTGTAAACTTCTTAGTCCTGTGAGAGCGTTCACAGCGTGCTCTGGAGGGATGCTTTTCAACAAAACCACGTCTTGCAGGTGAAGAAACTGAGACAGAAAGCAGGTACCTGAGCTCAGCAGAGCACCACACAGCCTCTGTGGGGATGCTAGGGAGGAGAATTCCAGGCTGATTCTTCCTTCCCAAATTACTTCGGGATAATGGCCTTTGCTTAGGTGAGCTGTAATTCAGTTTTCTTTAGTACGCACTCCTGGCCTGCCCAGTGATGCTGTCTGTGATCATTAGCTGCTGGGTCAGAACTGGTGTGTTAGGTCTGGCTGGGTTCCATTAGGTCAGACATGTGGAGAAAAGGTGGTTAAAGTGCCCCAGAATAACTGAGAGATTCCTGGGCTGCACAAGCAGGCACTTCCAGGTGGGTCAGGTTAGCCTGGGTGGGTAAAATCCAAGCAGCTGAATTGTCTGAGCACTGAGAGGGCTGCACTGCAAAGCAGAAAAGTTCAGGATGATCCCAGGAGCCTGTCAGTAATTCCTGCTTCTGGAGTTATCGAGCTTTCTCGTGTTTTCTTTTGAAAGTATTCTAGCACTTTACCTCCCAGTTCTGGAAGAAACAGGGAAGTACAAAGATGACTAAAACTTGAAATTTAATTCCAGAATGGCCTGGTGGTTCGCAGATGTCCCTGAAATGACTTTAACAGCTCTTCCCACCTCTGAGCATGTTAGTGCTGCAAGGGGGGACCAAAGTCTGATGTAATTAGTTACTCAGTATTTATCCCAAATTTTGGTGGATTTTCTTTCAGCTTGGGTGTGTTTTTTGGTCTAAAAATAAATTAACGACATTAAAAATCCCCAACCAAACAAAAACATTTGCATAACTGACTGCTTGCTTAATACAGAACTGTAATTGAGGCAACTTAAGTAATATAAACAGAGGAAGAAAGGAGGGCAGGATTAAGCCAATAACCAGTCTAAAACCATATTTACCACCAACCTTGAAAATCTGAGGCAAAATCTTGCCTGGTTCCTCTATTCCTCACATGTGCATGCCTTTGGCAAGGATGATTAAAGTCTGTGCTGCTTCCCCTGTAATGTGAACAAAGCCCTTCAGAGCCCTATTCTAGTTTCCTCTTAGCATCGTGTTTGGCTTCCTCTGGGACTGACCTTTTACTGCCCACAGCCCACCTCCATCCTGTTAGAGGGCCTGCAGAGAGTTACTAAGTTAAACATCATAAATCCCACTATAAATGATTACACAGAGCTTTTCACTAACAATCTTCTGTGGGGATATCAAGCTTGATAGAAGCATAAATCATTTAAAGAACATCTGCCTAATGAGGGGTAACCTGGAACTGCTTCCCTGAGCCTGAGTGTACCAAGGGGAAAAAAAAAATTGTAGGCAATTGGCCTATTTTAGCTGGTGCCTGCTGGATGCAGGTTGGTTTCTGTTGTCACAACTGGCTTTGCTGGACACATGGGACTTGCCCACATTCCCTGACAGTGACATTGGCTTCGCGTGCTGCCCGTGGCACCAAGAATGAGGGATGTGCGCTCAGTTTAGTGCTTGTTGTCGTAAAGAGAGGCTGATAATGTGTCCAGATACCAAGTTCTACAGAGGCAGATGAGTCAGAAGAGCAAAGCCAAGCAGGTGGCTTGGAGGAAACCGGAGCAAACACATCCTGTGGTCTGGGAGCTGTGGTTTGTGAAATGGCAGCAGCACTGGGGAGGTTGAGAACAGGAGCCATGATTTAGGAGGCGCATGGAGAATGCAGATGGACTCACCTTGCCAAGCCCTTGCTTGAATCACCGTGGCAGGACACAGAACATCTGTGATGGGAATATGGGAGGGTGCTGAGCACAAGACTCGCCATCAGCGCAAGGGTTGGATTTGCCAGGGAGAGAACAAGGTGAATTTGAAGGAGGGAGTTTAATAAAGTTAAGCATCAAATCATGACTGATAGATAAAGAAGTTGTTGGTAAATGCAAGGGTTGAGTTTCCAAGAGAGCCTCATGCATTCTTTAGGATCCATCATGTATGAATCAAGGCTAACAAGTCTGTTTGCAGATAATCCTACGAGCACAGAATAAACTTGGCACTGGAAAGGCTCTGTCTGTTCATCAGGTGGTGTGATGGGAAGAGTTTGAGTTTCCCATTGACAGTCAAGCTAAGCCAGCCTGTGACTTCACCCATCTGAAAGACACCTGACTGCCAAACTGATGATGGAAGGACCATGGGGTGAGGAGTAGCACATGGAAGCTTTTCTGTTTAAAATCACTGGATCATCAGGAAAGGTGTAAATAAACAGCAGCAGTAACCTTGGAATGCAATTGAATCACTCCTGCTGTGCAAATTTGACTGCCAGATGCTCGTGGCAAGTCTTCATATCATGGTTTAAAGCTGCTGCTGCCTGATGATAGATTTAACAGACATGACTAGCCAGGAGCAGGATCATTTTTTTTTTTTCAAACTGAAGTTCCTGTCACACAGAACTAGTCATGAGGTTTCAGGAAATCCATTGCCTCTCTGCATAAATAAACTTGCTGGATGTGTGAGTTGTCCGTCACCTCACGGTGGGGTCATTGCTGGGTGTTACTTCTCTCTGTGACCTGCAGAGATCTCAGCACTGTGATTAGAACTGAGACAGGGAGGGTCATGAACAGTTCAGTCTTCTCCTCGTGTTGCTGAGGATGAAGTCAGTAGGAAGTAAATATTATTGACTGCTGTTTTCATTCAAAAATCAAGATTCATTGAGGTGAATCTGAGGTCAATAGAAGCTCTCAGGGGGAGGAGACCAATAAATCATGACACTCGATAAAACAATATTTGTAATGCAGCTAATTTTGGATATTGACTGTTATTTGATCTAGTGGGGTTTTTGTGTAGGTTTTTTTTTTTTTTCCCTCCTAACCAGATTTGTAGGTTGCACCATTTAAAAAGACTAGGTAGTCAGGTAATGGGGCTAATTAGTCTTGGATGACGTATTTGCCTGGGTGGAACACCTTCTCTACTTGAGCCTTACCTGGGTGTAATTGAGTTTTCTTTGTGGCATTGCTTTGTGCCATGTGAGCATTTGCAAGCTGGGCATGTGTACAGGAGATAAGATTTATTTTGGGGAAGGGGGCACAAGCAGAGATGGAGGGGGAAGTGCTTAAAGTACAATCCTTGGCAAGTATGAGTCTTTTATAGCATCCCATTAATTGAACTGAATCAGACAATGAGTTGGACAGTATTCTCACTAAAGATTTGACAATTTCTTTTGGACAGAGCTTGCTTTTATCTCAGATGGGTGTTCATGGCCTTGACCAATGTGGCTGCACCCTGTGGCTGGGAGCTGTGTACCTTCTTCTCTCAGGCCAGACCAGGGCACTTGGATTAGATTGTCGGCTCGTCTGAAGAGCTGAGCTTCACAGAAGTCAGTGGAGTAAGGCCGGGTTCTACCAGCTGAGAACGTGGCCATCATTTTCACTGAGTCACATTTCTAACCCTTGCTGTGCTCTCAGATTCCTGAGCGGAGCCAGCCTCCATGGTAGCTGCAGGGCAGGATTATCAGAAGCATCCAGCCTTGGCCTAACTCCACAGCCTGGGCAGTGAAGGGCTGTTTGTTGTGTTACTGCATCCAGCCCCACATCTAATGGGCTGGGTTCAATTCGGCTGCTGCTGGAATGCCGAGGAGCTGCTCCTCCACTGAAGCGTGTCGGCTCCAGTGCATGGAAATCAGCGAGGCTGGGCTGGTTTACTGCTGCTGAGGATGAGGCCTGGGGTCAGCTGCTTGTTCTGCTCACAAAAGGAGGTTGAGCAGTGGCAGGGAAAGCCTCCTCCTTCGTGTCAGTGCATTTCCTTCCCTACCTGGAGATGTTGGTTCAGGCCTGGCTCCCCAGGGGTTGCTGTCGAGAGGCAGCAAGTGCCAGAGGCGTGGCATTGCCTCCTGGTGCTGTCCTGATGCCCTGGTGGGGCTTTCCATGGCCCTGCCGTGTGCTGCCAGAGCTCCTGGGCATGCATGGATCCACCTGTGGGCACACAGCAGCCTGGTCTGCTATTAAAGAGCATTTCAGCCCTTCTGCAGATGGTCAAGTGTCCACTGCTGCCTTGCGTCCATGCAGGAGAGCAGTGCAGGCTGCCTTGGAATGGCTGGGAGCCACGCTCTCAAAACAGATATTGTGTTTCTAGGAGTGCAGATTCTCTTTCTTTTTGTTTTTTTTTTCTGGCAGGGGTGGTTTAGCATTTGGATGTGTAATTGCCAGTCACTCAAAACAGGAAGACCGAAGAAGGGATGGCCTCTGGTTGGCTCTCACTGAGGCGTTTGCTGCAGGATTGCCAAATCCAGCAGGGATTTCGGAGGAGGAAATAATTATCTGTGCACTCCTTCCTCAAATCTGCCTTCTACTCTAACATTAGAGAGCATCTAAAAGAATCTGCCAGAGCAGCTGCTGTGCCAAGTACAGCATTCCCCAGCGGAGCCGTCCTCCAAGAGCAAGCTCCAGCCCATGATGGGAAGGAATTAGGGCCAGAGATAAGGCGGCTGTATTGGCTGACATGCCACTGTTCTTCCAGCTGGCTAAATGGAAACTCCTCCCTTGCCATCCTGGGCATAATCCTTCCCTCTCACCCAAAGTATGACGTGGCTTTTACCATTTCCCCACTGTGCTCTTATCTGCTGGAGCTTGGAGAGCTGGAGGTGCCAGCACAGCTTCGCCTCTGGCTTGGTGCCGCCAGCTCTGTGTGACACAGGGTGGCAGCTCGCCAGCCCCGTCACGCCTCTGGCAGCGTGAAATCCGAGTGGGTAAATTCCAGCTACTTCAGTGGGAAATGGGAGCGGCTCCTCTGTGGCTGGGAAGGGCTGCTGGTGCCTGGAAGCACCATCAGGCTCCAAAGGGTTTGTGGAAAACTTAGCCTGCAGCTGTGTGTGACACACACTGGTTCTTGTGACACCTGGGAGTGTGTGTGTAAGTGGGAACCCCGGCGTGCTTATCTGGGAATGATACCCTGAATGCTCAGCTGCATGAGCTGATCCTATAGTGTTTTGCAGGTCAAAGTTTGTGCTAATTTAAACTTTGTCAATTCCAGAGTCTCGTGTTTGTTTCATTACTGTTTTCCAGTTTTTCAGATTAAGGGTTAATACTTGATGAAGGCTTTAGAACCGCCAAAGATTTATCACTGTTTTTATGTTGCTTAATTCTGTATGAACTGTGGCAATATAAAAAAAAAACAGGGAAAGCCCTGAGATAAAGAATATATTTAAGATGGTTTTTCTCTGCTGTAATTGCCAAGCTCTCTGACCCTGGGTTGGATCTTGGAGTGAGTCAGATCCAGGGCACTGTTTCAGCAAATTTTTGCTTGAAGTGTTGTGTTCCTCACTCCAGCAGTTTGGTTCATTTTAGGCTATGACACATCCAGCCTTGTGCTGCCACTGTTTGAATCTGTGGCACATCTGCTGCAGGACAAGTGTGTCGGGTTTGGGCCCTGCTCTGACTCAAGTAGGGCTCAGTAGACCTAGAAAATGGCCAAGATTCTCCTCCTAGGAAAGAAATAACTGAAGAGAATATCATCAAAGGCTGTAAAATCCTGAGTGGAACAAGAAAGCTGAATAGGGAGTGACCATGCATTTACTCTTTTAGGATGTGACTTAAGGGGCATCAAATAACAGGATTAGATGGCAGACCCAAATGAAAAAGGGCATCCTTCCTCACACAGAGTGCTGACACTGCCACAGGGGCTGAGGTGTTGACTTTTTGTGTCTCAAAAAGCAAGACTTGGATGAATTGGAGGAAGAAATGTCCATTGAGACCTATTAAATATAAAAGCTTTCATCAGCTGTGGACACAGCATGGGCTCACAGCAAAGGCACACCGTTAACAGGTTCCAGCAAAAGGGGCTTTGGGGACTGCTCTGATCACCTCAACTTCCTTCATGTATCTCTCAGACCTCCGAGAAATATTCCCAGTGCTAACCTAGATATTGTACCAGTGACCCACCACTCCTGCTCCCTTTGCTGCCTGCATAAAGGTCAAAGATAATGATTAAAAATAAATAAATAACCCAGGAAAACCCCCACTGCTTCCCTCTCAGGTCGCTCAGGCTTGAAATAAATCATCTTTCTATTTCTGAAGGCACAGATGAGCCAAATTGCATTCGGAGCCATTATCCTCACACTTATTTATGCTGTCGTGTCTTGTGCTAACACTTTGTGAAATATTTATTTGCTCCTGGTCTCCCGCAGCTTAGCTCTGGATTCATGAGGCTCCCGTGTTATGTCTCTATTCTGTGCAGCTGCATTCTGTCAGGGAAGGAGGAAATGAAAACTCCAATCTGTGTTTTACATTATAAAAATATATTGCACATCACTGCAGGTAATTCCATTTGACAGGTGGATGTTTTGTTTGTATGTGTCAGGCACGTGGGTTGTGTTAGAGTAACTCAATGTGCACCAAACCTTATTGTCTAATGATGAACAATTCTTCTATGTTAGCTTCCCAAGCCTGCCCTTGTGCTTGCTCTTCAGGTCCCACATAACCTGCATGATAGAGTTTGAGAGGAAAAGAATTTTTAGGAAAAGCCTAAAAAACAGCACACGCTTTTAGTGGCTCAAGTGATGAGGTCATGACAAGTGTGAGATTCTGTCTGTATGAAATGCTGTAAGTACCTTTATCTCCCACTCTGTGGGCAGAGTCAGCCCCGTAAGCATCTGAAATGGCTTCCCCAGGCACAGTGCCAGCTTCCTGTGCCTCAGCCTGGAGGGGAAATGGGCTGTGGCAGTGCTCTCTGCAGCTCCTCTGCGGACTGCGGGCCTGGGAAGATGAAATCTGTCTGCTGGGCTTCCCTCCCCTTATCAGAAGCACGGGTGTAAGTGTCTGATTGAATCTCTGCAAGAAGATTGACTGTGCTTGCTGTGGTGGCATCAGGATATCAGCTGATTTAAGATACTGAGGTGCAGCTCTGACACTTGGCTGAGGCAGCAGAAATCTGCTGGAGAGAATCTGTCCTGTTTCCAACTCCCAGCGAAAACCCAGGCTCGCAGTTCCTGGCTGTCACTTGTGCTGAATTGTCAATGATTAGTGCAGAATGTGCTAACAATTCTCAGTCCAGCTATGGACAAGTTTATCCAGTCTGAGAACCACTGACAGAGCTGGCCCCTTATCTCAGCAGAGCTGCCAGAGATTGAGCCAATCCTGAGTGTAAACTGCCTGCATCTTTAGGAGCGGTGTCTAAAGCATGTCAGGGTCGTGGCACACGATTGTACCATGTTGGTTTTGGTGCTGTAAAACCAAACCTGCCACTCTGATGTTGTCACTAGAAAACCTTCCGCAGCCTAAATCCAATATTAGATAAATATATTTTTATATATGTATGTGGGGAAAGAGCTGCTAAGCTGCTGTTGCCGCTGCTTGGTGAATTACCCCGACAAGCTCCTTCTGGTGTTAGCTTTAAGTGACATTTGCTGTGTAAATGGCACTGACATTCAAGCTGAGATGTTGGCTCGGGCTGTGGCTCGCTGGTTCCTCCCAGGGTGCCCCGGAGAAGAGCCTGCAGCAAAGAGCTGCTGCTGCCAACAGGTGCTGCTGGGGCTGTTTGGGATGGAGAGCGAGCAGAGTTTTGTTCTCACTTTGGTGCTTTTTCCTCCCTATTGTGTCTCCGGAAGATCTGGGGACACTTTGATGGAATTGTGTTTCCACAGCCGGTGACAGTGAGTGCTGCTTGTGCAGTACAGCACCAGGGATGTGCCGGCCTTATTTACCAAACACCTTTGGCTAAACACGGAGCCAGGGTCGATGGGTTGTGTTTAAACAATTGATCGTTTGAGGAATGGGATAACGGAACAGAACTACCGAAAATTGCTGCACAGTGTGTTTGTGCTGATCCTCTAAAGGATCAGAAATTTGTCTTAGGTGATGCATAGCTTTGCTGGAAGAAATTGGGATTTGTTTATTTATTTTTAAAGAGAGGACAAGGTTTGAAAGCTGCAAGTAGAGCTTTTCAAAGGGCAAGTATGAATTTGTTGCCTAATTCACATTGACTTTTGGGGAGATCTGGCTGCTGAGCTGCTCTTTATGCCTTTCAGAAATCTCCCCTTGCTCCACATAATCTCTCTGTAACACCTTTTTAATTAGTTTGTCTTTCTGGAAGAAGAAACCAAGGAGTCACGTTCAAAGATTATTGCTCTGTCTAGCAGCTGCTGGAGTCGTTCAGTTAATGCTGCAAAATCTTATTGCAGGTCCCAGCAGCATGTCTGCTCTGCCTCCCCATTCTGATTTGGCCAAGGCATATAAACTGCCCCCAAACTGTTCTCCAAATCCATTTTTAGTCCATGATACTCTGTGCTATAGCACCAGCTGGCCATTTATCCAGAGAGCCTGGCTTTGAATCTCTTGGCAGAGCAAAATATTTGAAAGGGAGAGAAATGAAAGACTGCGGGTGCTTCAAAAAATGAATGCCAAGAGTGTGTGTATGCCAAGCAGGAGATAATGGTGCTACCTTTACTGTCCCAGGCTCTCCATCTGCAGTTCATGCCACAGCTCTGCCCCTGCTGTTTGGGATCAAGAGGAAAATGTCAGTCCTGCAGGCAGTGTTTGAAAATGCAGCCTTAAAGCTGCGTAGAGAAATCAAAGTCTCCTTAATGGCAAGTTAGGCTTCTCCAGTGAATTTGGGATGGGGATAAGGAGAGGTTTTTGAAGCTTCCTGATTTGTTTTTGCATCTGTAATAACAAATTTGACTCTTTGTGTGATGAAACGCAAACATTGAAGGTGGGAGCCTGGTGAATTTGGATCCTTGAGGGAAAAAACACAGTATTGTCATGAGGAGGCAATTCCCTAAAGCAGATGGGGGAAAGTGGTCCCAGCGGCTGGGGGAGGCTGAGAAAGAAGGGACTGAGGAACCGGTGGCTGGGGAAAATCCTGGCTATTGCACATCACAGAGAAAAAGCTGATTTTGTGTGCTGAAGGTCCTTGCTTGCTGGTGTAATTGCCAGCAAAGACAGCTTGGTCAGTCTGTATAAAATCAAACCCTGCAGTGGTTAACACTTCAGCCAGGGGGCTCTGGGAGTTGTAGTAGGGTTTGGTGTTGTCACTAAAAGGAACAGCTCTGCTGTTGGGGACTTGGCTCAGCCTTGTCTCCCACGTGTTTGGGAAGCATTTTAACATCCTTCAATGGAAGGCACAGCACAGCTATGACATAGGTCACCAAAAAACCCATTCCTTTTTGTTCTCCTAGTAGAAAAATATTGAAGAAGAGGCTTGGCTCTGTCAGTGACCACCCTAGAGACCCTTGAGGCTGAACTGGCTGCTGTCAAGCTGCTCTAAGGGGAAAATAAACTCTCCTATATCCTTACTCTCAGCAAGTCCTTTAAAACATCACCGCATCCTAAGCACACGAGCTAGAAAAACAGCTGCCTGCTCCACTCCTTCTCTGCCTGATGAGGTTAATAATAACTTTGAATGCATATGTACAGCATTAGCTTTCATGGTAACATGCATAATTCAAATCCCCTAAAGAACAGTAGAGCTTTGAGGAAGCAAACTTCCTTAATGTACTGGGCAAGGATCCAGCTTTTACCAGCTGTTGAGGGTTGATGTACAATTTTTGGTTAAGTGAATAATTTATCATGGATATTATCTGTAGTGTATCACATCCCGACAGTTTGTAGGCCTGTGCATATGGCTCTTGAGATGCCACAGCACTGCCATATGCTTCATGGCCCATTACCACTTAGTCCCTTAAGATGTTTTCCCCTATGTTAAGCATGTTAGAAGTGCAGTGGGACCACTGGCTCGGTGTAAATGCTGGCTGGGTCCCCCCCTCCCCAGCCTCTCTGCATTTAAAAAAAAATTAAAAAAGAAAGAATAATTGCTCAGACTCTCCCCAGCCTTGTCATTTTGAATAAGCGGCCTGCTGCTTCATGATACAGATGCGGATTATAAATTCTGCAAAACACCTGTCCTGAACTCATCCCCAGCTACCCCTTGTAACACGGTTGTGTTGTGTTGTTACAAATCTATTTATTGTAGCTCCAGTCTACTGTCTGCATAAATCAAGGCTGCTTTAATCAGGCAGTGAGGCTGCTCTGCCCCTCGTACTCGCAGCACTAAAACAGAACTGGGACATGCTGGCAGCTTCCGAGAGAGGAATGGAATGCTGTGTCCCAAATTCCAACTGCAGATGTCCTATTTCTTGGTCAGGAGAAGGAATGCTGAAGCTGAAGAACTTCATAGTTTATGTAGCTGCTACAGTGCAGGAGAGGGAGAAAACATCTGGGTTGTTTGTCAAGTTGATTGCTTATATAGGAAGCAGCTTCGTATGAGAAAAAAGACTGAGTCAAGATTGAGAGCAAGCAGCTGCTGAGCCGTAATTATAGCTGGGTGTCCATCATAAGGATGGCTGCAGCTCCTTCAGCTACAGAATGTGCTGGTTTTAAGTTTGGTGACTTCGTGTCCAGAGAAATATCTTTGTTCACTTGCATCTTGAACTTTGGTGTGGTGCTGCTGGTCAGTGGTCACCCTGTTCCCCATGGCTGATGGCTTTACCTTGCACTAAATGAAATAACCCCTACATGAGTTGTTCACTTCTGAGCGTGCCTCAGGAGAGTGAGCGCTAGAATGGGATGCTGGATGGATAACTTTAAATTCAGTGTTACACGTGGGTTTCCTTCAGTAAAAAACCTGCTCTCTTTCCCAACAAATTGCATTTTTAGATCTGTTGATTACCCTGCGGTTGTTTCCCCGTGTAAAGTTTGGGCTCAGCGTTCTCTTGTGGGTCTGTTGCAATCAGGTTGCTTTGCTTGTGTGAGTTGTTCTTTTTTTCTCTTTGCTTACTAGATTAGAATTTTTATGTTTTCAATATCTTTCCTTCCTTAGTGGGAGTATTGGTCATTAGATCACTTCCACACGCTTAAACATGAGAGATGCGGAACAGGAAAGGGCCACTGTGATGTGTTTCAGGTGACAGGAGCACATCTGCTCTTTTGCTGCCTCCAGGCACCCTCTGGCAATGGGAGCCCTCCTCCCTCTGTGCGTCAGGGCTGTGACCAGTGAACTCTTGTTTGGCTGCAGAAAGGCAAAGGGGTCCCAGAGGAGCAGACTCAGCTGGAGGAGCTGGCAGCCAGGGCCGCTCTGTGCCCGCTCCCTAAGAGAACTGAATGCAGGTAAATCGCAAGGTGAGGCGCTGGGTTTATCCTGCCAGGATTGAAACCGGGGCTTTACTGAGATCTGCTCATGCCAAAGCTGCTGCCTGGACCAAGGGGAGCTGTGCCTTGTGCAGCAGTGACCTTTCCTGGCTGGGATCAGCTCGGAGGGAACATCGCTCCCTGCCTAAGTGCACTTGCTGCTAGCAGGGGAATGTTTATCCAGTGTTTTGATTAATCAACCTTGAAAAAGGGTCAGATGGATTTACCCAAGCATCTAAGTAACGTTCACAGCAAAAAAAAAAATAAACCCCTGTGTGTTACAGGGCTGCCTTGGAATGATGCTGTCTGGAGTCTTAAGCTGTTAGAGCATCGTGGTCTGGATCTGACACCAGAACACTTCTTGTTTCTGAATGCACACCGCTTGTCATGGTGTTCACTATGGTGTCTTTCCTGAGGACCCCTGGTGCTGGCAATCAGAAAAGTTCATTCTCAAATTCCCTTTGGTCCTGGTGTCCTGTCATGGTGTGCCTGCTGTGCTCTGTTCCCACTGCACTCCTACTCCTCTTTCACTCTGCTGCTTTAATGCCTCCCAGTTCCACCCCTCTTGTTGTTCCCCTTTCACAACTGGAAATGTTAAGGATTTTAAAATGTGGTTAGTGGTGCACATTGTCTCCATCAGAGTTTCCTTAAATAACAAAACCTTTAGAACCATAATTTCATTTATACCTCCAGCTTTGGCAAATGAAAGATGATCCAAAAAACCCTGCAAATAAATAGAGCCTCCCCACAATAAAGCACTGCTTTCCTCTAATGTTTCTAGAGGGATTAAACAATGCTGCGGATAAAATCAATATCTAAACAAGAAGTTCTTGAAGCCTGTGTTCCTTCTGAGAAGATCGTATACTGAGTTGAATTATGAGCAGACCAGTTCCTGTCTCATACTGGAGGAATTTGGCATGTGTCTTCTCCCATAAACATTAAGCTAAATATATTCTTGTGGAGCTATCATATTAAATTAAGATGTAGAATCATGGCAAGGTCTTCATTCCTTGTGTCAAATGGCATAACAACTAGAGAAAAAAAAAAAAGTAAAACCCAAACAATTGTTTCAACTGAAAGTCCAAGAATGACATCTAGTGGCACCAAGTGAGACGTCTGGGATAATCTTATGTGAGAACAGTTCAAAGCATAGTCAGGGTTTTCCCTCGCTATTCTTATGCTAGAGATCCAACTCCTGATTTTCAATCACTGCCACCTACCCATTAAAAAAAAAAAATACTGCAAGCTGAATGCTTGTTCTTCAGGTTTGTTTTGCTGCTGCTGGTTTCAGGAATGATAACTTCAGATTAGTTGAGGCTGTGATAAGCTTAGAAACACTTCTTGCTCTGTGGCTAAATGAGTGCCTGTGCAGCACAAAGCCAAACTAAGACCTGTAAGTTGCTTTAGCTTCTTTGAGTCAAAGTGAGAACAAAGGCCATGTCTGTGGGATTTCCAGCACCAGATTCATCTGATGAGAGCAGAAGTGGTAGGAGGTAGAAGAGTTCTTACACTGAGGAAAGAGTGAAAAAATGCCTGCTCTGACTGCATTTGGTGATTTAAACCAAGGTGAAACTTCAGGTAAAGCATTTTTTAAAGGCATCAGTTCATCACTTTAGGTAATGCGAGTCAGTTATTTGGCAAAAGATAGAACTCAGAGGATTGAATGTTCTGGTCTTCTCTGTGTATAACAGAGAATAGAATGCTCTGAGAACACTGACAGCATGCCTGACCTTCCTGCATCTTTAAATCCCCCAGGATCTGATGAGGATTGTACAACAGATTCATCATAGCAAACTTCATGCTCCCAATGTGACACGGTTCATCTTGGCTGTTTCATTTGTGGTGTGCATGTCTGCTTTGGCATTAAGACTCCACCTTTTCTTGTGCTGTCCCACTTGTAAATGCAGCTCTGTCCTCGCTGGGAATGGAGACTTCGGAGTCTCATTAGCAACTGATTGCACTCCTTCTCTTGGAAACAGACTGCATTTTAGCTGCTTGCTTTAAACTCGGAGCACATACGTGGCTACAACGCCACCTGATCAGGTAAATAGTTGCTGCATAAATGTTCTGGTTCCCTTTATCAAGAAAGGGTTTAAATTGACACTTTTATCTTTTTACCCAGCAGGCAGCAAATGAAGTGGGTTAAAATCTCTGGAGGAGGGGCAAATCGTGTTGTAAAGGGAAATTTTGCTGAGGATATAAAACTGAAAGGTGATGATATTGCCTTAGGAAAAGGGAGAGAAAGCGGAAGAATACAAGAGAGTTGAGTTGGAGGAGTAAGTGCTGGAGAAGAGCTGATGGACTTGGTAATGAACAAACAGAATGACATCTGGATGCAAACCTAACACTGTGACTCAAGAGCAATTGCAATCTTTGATGGTTTTACTGTTTTCTCCCAAAATAGAATTTAGTGATGAATTAATGCCACTAGAAGTTCCTTGCTCTGGCTTTATTAGGAAGCTTTCTTTTGAAGAGGGCAGTAGGACTAATAGGTGAACTTAAAAGTTGGTGTACTGTGGCAGCTTTAATTAGACAAAAACCTCTAGGTATGTGTGTCAATGATTTTCCTGCCTGAACTCTTCACCCTTATTTGAAATGAGTCTTTCTATTGATTGCCAAAAAGAAATGTCTGAGACTTAGTAGGTGAGGGTATGATAGAGGCAACTCCATCCCTGAAAATGTGTCCACCGATTGTCTGGAGGTGAAGAGGGAGACATTCTCTGTCCCGGATGGTGATGCAGGGGATGAGGAGCCGGGTGACTCTCGTGTGGGTCTGCCCAGAGGACTCTGAGCTCGCTTTCCCGGGAGTGTGGTCCTGGATCAGAGCCCTGTGTGTGTCCCAGAGCTGGAGTTTGCGGAGCTCTCTCAGATGCCCACTAGATGACGGTGCTGTCCCGCAGACTCGCTGTGTGCTGGGAACCAGCGTTTCCACGGCGGAATTTTGCTGCATTCACAGTGGAGATGCACAGGCTCTGCAGAAGGAAAAGCAAAAATCATCACCTTTACCCTCCTTAAGTTTCTTGCTTTGTTTTTATTTTCCCCTCTGAGCCGAGAGGCAATTTTCACAGAAAATGTTAAACAGTTCATTTCATTCATTCTGTTTAATTTGGGATGTTATGCCTGATTCACTTAGGAGAAATGAGGCTAACAAAGTTGTGGCACCAGCGCTGAGGATATATTTTGGGTGCCTTCACTGAGTTTCATTATTGGTAATTATGCCAGGTGTTTGAACCATGAAAACTTGTTTGGAATAATATGCAATGCTCCCTTCATATAAAGATGTTTAGTTCATAGCTCTGTCTTCATGGTGGCCCTCCACCATCTCATTTGATGGAAGAATATGAGCTAAGGTACCCCCTGGTCATTATTGCTTGTCAGCAACTTACTGCAACCTCCTGAAGGCTCTCAGCACTGTGTAGCAGAATATCCAGTGCTGTATCTTCCCTCATCAGCATCAGTGTGGTTACAATCAGGACTTCTCAACTTTCATAGGAAAAAAAAAACAATAGTCCAGAAAAACATTCATACTGATCTTGAGATGTGTAAATCCCCTGGCAGTGCTGCAGGGCTCTGGATACGTTAATTCAATTTACAGCCATGATAAGGCATCAGCAAGTTGTAAGAGGGCTGTAAAATAATCTTTGTGTAAGTGAGTCTTTGCAGAGACTGCAGAAATTTGGCAGGGTTTGCTCAAGAGATTTTAATTTTTTTAGTCATTAGTATTAATCAGGAAGAGAGTGCTGAATTTCATAGCTTGGTGTTTCCTCTCCACGATACCCTCACCACCAGGCTGGATAACACGCTGATTAACATGGAATGATGAAATGGAAGCTGGAGCAGAATGGTCCTTCCAGGATATCCACTGGCAGGACTTCCCTTCGGCGCCAGCCAGATGGACCGAGTGGATATGGCAGCTCAGGCTCGTAAACAAACTCGGCTCCATCTGCCTCAGAGATGGATTTCATTCCCAGTGATGTAATTCTCGCACCAGCCTCCCTGTCTGTGCTCCATCTTTCTCTCACGTGTGCTCACACTGTTCCTTTCTCTCACTGGTGACTGGAAGGGCTTTGCTGTGCCCCTGGAGAGCCCCGTGCTGCCCCTGCTCCTCCTGCATTTCCCTGCCTTCTCTGGGGGCTACATCAGTGCAAGAGCCTTGGAACCCACCTGCTCTTCAAATGAGTAAAAACCACAATATGTAATGTTTTAAGATGCTGAAGTCCAAGTGAGCCAAGTTAAAGGGGATTCACCCCAATATATATGAGTGGGCTGTGGGAATGAGCCTGGAGTTAATGTTTGCACAATTAACTTTTCCAGCAGTATGGCCATCACCCTAAAGAGATACTGATACCTTCAGAGATGGAAAAGCCTTCTTTTTTTTCAGTACAGTTGTCCTGGCTATGTTGACTGCCTCCCTCTGGGCTTTTACTCACATCTCTTATTTCATACAACCTTTTGTTTCTCTCTTTTTTTTTCTTAAATTTTATTTATGCCCTCCAGCATTAAATATTTACTTCTTGTTCAGCTGAGAGCACAATTTGGGCATGCTGGAACTCATGTCAAATTTCTAAATTGCCACTGGTGAAACAGCTCTGGCATTAAAACAAAATGCCTTGCATCTGTTTGTGGCTATCTGTAGTCTTTTAATTATCTGGCTAACATATTGCATGGGAGAGAGCTGGTCTGCCCGGGGCAAGGTTAAAGATGATTTGGTGTTCTATCTTTGAACAACAGATTCCAAAAAGGAGAAACTAAAATGCACTGTTGTGACCTCAGCTTCTCAGCTCACGTACTGGATACATCAATTTGTACCGATAGTGCCCTGGTCTAACTCAGCACGCATCTAATGAAATGCCATATAAATTATTTAAGATTGATTTTAATTAAAGCCAGGCCTCTGACAAGGCAGAAGTCATAGGTAATGTGCTAGCTCGATGGAAGGCACTTGTGGATTCATTGCTGTGTTGCGCTCAGAACCTCTTAGCTCAACTCAGCCCCATCTGCATCATCTCGTGAAAAAAATGTGATCAAATTCTTGTTAAATTTGCTTCTAAGCACATTCATATTCCTTCTGAAGTCAACAGGAGCTCTGTTCCTGCTCTCAGCATCCTGGTGCTCCCAGCTCTGTGGCATCCCCGTAGCTCCTGCTGTGTTCTGGCCGGAGCAGGGCGCGTTGTTTCCCAGCGGATTCAGTCGTGTAAAGCTGGCAGAGGTAAAAGACCACAGGACATCGATGCAGGCATCTCTTGCAGTGCTCCCCGCTGCTGGCAGCACTTGCACAACTCCTCAGACCTCTGTGGAGTTCCCAAAGCAGCTACAGGAACGGGACAAGGCCTGGGACTGTGTCTGTTGCTCTGCTCGGAGGGAGCAGCACCTCACTCGCTGCTGGTGTTCCCTGCATGGTCCTTCCTTTCCCGCTGTAGCAGGGAATGTGTTCTCACAGTGACCTGACAGAATCAATCACTGTGTTTGAGGGAGTAATCCATATATTTATATAAGACAGAGAAAAGCATTTCAGTTCAAAGCTTGGCATAAATAATACATTAGGTTTCCTGCCTAAGCTGTGGTTTACCATCACGCTGAGACACAAATGTAAGGGGGGGGAACCTGTTATACACAGCTCAGCAGGCTTCCATCTTGTTACTTATACATAAAGTGAGGGTAGGTTGCCCCTCTATTCGTATTATGAGGTGATTAGCCTGTTGTTTAACATCAATTATGCATGTTCCGTGTTTACAGGCACGTTAAATTATGCAAGTTGTAGTCTTTAGACTTTTTATTTAATTTGTTAGGGGGGAAAAACAACAACAACAAAACAAACCTTTGAGTTTGATGGCCTTGCCTCCCTTCCCTATTTACTCCTTGGCTTTTCCATCTGAGCAATGTCAGTGAGATGCTCCCCCATCTGTTTCTGTCATCCCCCATCTCTTGGGGACATGTGGCCTGGCACAGGGGCTGTGCCAATGGCAAAGTAAAGACACCTGGGCTGCAAGTTCTTTCTCTACAGTAAACTTGAAAGAAAAAATAAATATGAGCATCGGTGGATCCAAAAATGCTCGCTTAAGAATGCTTACCTTGAATGCCAGGCACAGGCTGGATCTTCCCCTTTCTAGGGCAAGAAAAAAACCAAACCAGTTCCTTGTTTTGAATCATGGAATACTTGAACTTAAATAGGGTCTCAAGCACTTGAACTCTGTGCTGTGTTTAATGATCCGGTTTCAGTACTTCCAGGAGTACCTTTCTGCAGGTGCTCATTGGGAAGTGTCTTCCCTGACACTTCAACCTCACTCTGCTTAGATCTGGTGAAGTGGGCACCTGACCCCTCCTCCAAGTACATGGAGCTGTTGTGTGTGTTTCCCTGATGATTAAATTACATTTGCTGGTCATTCTGGTGTTTCATCTGCAGGGAGAGGAATGCTCACTTCCTAGAAAAACGGGCTGGTCTGTAAACTCATGGAGGAAATGGTTTTTCTTTTCAGCTCTTTACTCCAACTGTGAGAGCCTTTCAACTTCTGGAAAGATAAGTTTGGAAAGGGATGGGGGTGGGGGTAAATACGGTGTCTGAAAGAGTCCATCCTCCATGGCTTCCCGCAGTGATAAAGCACAAAATACTTCCCTGCACAGCTTTAAGGCTTGAAGTAAAAATCACAAGCTACAGCTGTGGTGTGCTGTAAGAAAAGAGCCAGGAGGGCCTGGAGGCAACGCTGGAGGTCACAGGTCCCTGCAGCAGCAGCAGCTCAGTGAGGTGAAATTCCCAGCTGAGGACCTACGAGGAGAAACACATCCTCTGTTAAGAAAATCACCAAAGGGCAGGAAAATACACAAAATCTGGTGATGTTTTTTAACCCTTGGCATGTAGGCAGAAAAAAATCCGCTGGGAATGAATCCTGCATCCAGCTTTGTGATGTTGAGGTGCTCATGCGTGATGGCTCTGTGAAACAGGAGCTTTTTGTACACTCTTCTTAAACCTCAGCCAGAAATGTGACAAGTCCAGTGCTGTGAGGACGTGATGTTACAGGCACAGAGCCCTGCCTGTGGGACCAGGAGTTCCAGCAGAAAATACCTGGCTGCTGCTTTGGCTAACCTGAGACCCCAAAGGCATCCCAAGAACATTAAAAGAAGCTGTGGGTTTGCATCCTGCACTGTTTGCAATAACAAAGCAGCCCTTGCAACAGGGCAGATCTTGCTCCTGAGGCTTTATGCAGTTACTGAGCTGCACAGCAGGATGTGGTAGGGCTGGTTTCAAACCCTGACAACAGGGACATGGCTATAGGAGGCTTTTTGTTAGTGTTATGGACACCTATTAATTTTTTTTCTTTTCAAAGAGGTAGAGAATGCATTTTATTCAGGGCCAAACCCAGTTAGGAGTGACCTTTATTTAATTGTGTCAGTTGCAGCTCCCCGAGGTACTTGTACCAGGCAGGAGGATTGGTCAGTGCAGTGATTCCTCACTCAGTATTTCAATATTGCAGGTTTTTGGCAAACAGACAAAAAGGATTGTGGTGTTAACAACCTGCTTTGCCATCAGCATAAAACCCACAATAGTAATGTGTCAGAAATGGAGTCCTAATGCTCACAAACAGCTTATAATCTCCAAACAATCTGCGTAGCACCAGGGAGAGTGCTGCAGGCTGTGATTCAGTAAGGAGCAGCCCGGGTGTCCAACATGATTCATCGTGGTCACAGGTATTAAACGGGGAGCAGGATCAGCGCTGAAGCAGGTTCAGAATCTCATTTTCCTGACAGGCTGCGTGTACATGCTGAGCAGTCAGCAAACATACACCTGTCTGGGTAACAGCTAGAGAGGGAGATACACACACACAACATGCGCACGCACCTCAGAAACAGATGGGGAGGCCCATAAAGTAAGTTTATGGAAAGGCAAGATTAAGCTGGAGAGGCAACAAAATGCTCTAGGAACTTAAATGAGAAATATATGTTGGCAACGGGACAGTGCTTAGAAAGAACAGAAAAATCAATTGTTGTTTAGCTGCAGCAGAGGATATGGATCATTTAGCAAGGGCTTGTAGAAAATATCCCAGGAATAGTAACAGCACTTCCAAGGACCTCAAAAAAACCCAGTTATTCCGTGAGTTCAGTTGCCAGTGACAAGCACCACCTGCCCTGTTGGGCAGAGGGCAAGCCTGCTGAACCAGACTCGACAGGGACTAGAATATAGCAGAGTTTATTTTACCATGTGAGAGGCCAACAGTGAGGCTTCTCTGAAGACCCAGAGATCTCAGATCCTGGAATTTGTATTTAATCCCCCGTATTTTGCAAACGATTTGAAAGACGAAACAGCTTTTTGAGGGGAAAAAGTCTTATTTTATGAGAGCTGCATCTTCAAGACCTACTTCAGTGACATCTATAAAGCAATTAATAATTTTGGCGTATTGGGCAGAGTTTGGAGGCCTGCTGATACATATTTATTTTTCAAAGAAAGTGTGGGTTGAAGTGACTTTAAGTTGTGATCTATACCAATAATTGCCACCTAACCTATGTGATGTCCTTTGACATACATTTCATAGTGGCTCTTTACCCTTTATTGTGTTTATGATAATTTGAACCTCATTTTTTAAACAGGATTGTGAGGGATTTGCTAAGTTTTAGACACTGTAGGGCTGTGCAGGGTCTCTGTTACTCAACAACACCTGAGTGCTGCTGCTGTCGGAGCAAACAGGAGCGGTTAAGGATGCAAAATTACTCTTGTGAATTACCCACACAGGTATGCGCCAGGCTGTGTGTGCAACCCAAATATCAAAGGACAAGAAACATTAGACACTTTCCTACTGCTCTGAGAAAAGCACATCATGATTTTGAGTTGAGCATTTGTGAAGTAAAGAAAAAAAAAACATGACTGTGTGTGTTTGATAAGCAGCAATTTCTTTATTTCTTTATTTTGTCTGTATTCCTTGACTGCATTTGTTTGTTTGGAAATTTGTATCCAAGGAACTGAAAAACATCAGTAGCGGTGGCCCAGCCTCTGCTTAATGTGAAATGGTTCAAATACTGGAACTCTGTTTTCAGCTTGCTCCCTGAGCGTTGTGCTGCGCTCGACTCCTTTCAGCTCCTCACTCCTACCTCAGCTGACAGAAGTCAGTTCTTCAGTCTCTTTTCATGCATTTGCTTTTGACCAGAGCACTGCAGGACATCAGCCAAGTCACTCTCCTCAGTGACTTCTGAGTCTCTGTGTTCTCATTCTGTTACATTTTTATCAAGTGCTGTAGATGCTGATGATCTGTGTGCCTACAGCTCTGGGCTATTTACAGCAATGTTTTGCTGGTAACAAATTCCTGCATGCACCTGGAAAAGGAGCACATCCAATCAAAGTTTTGCCTGATCTAGGTTATAAATTAAAAATAGGCTTAATAAAGTGGTTAATCTCTTTGCTGCCCTTGGCACATGCTATACACATGAATAATTAAGAATTAGTTCAAGTTCATTGTACACAAAACTCTCTAGAAGCTGTGGTGTTTTGTGACTGTCTTTTATCACAATGTGAAAGAAAT
>VZRN01005992.1:663935-705766 GCA_013397935.1 Dasyornis broadbenti | reverse complement strand
CCAAGCTGAAAAGAAAACCAGAATCTTTTAGATACAAGTGATCTCTGAGGTGCAAATGCTGTGGATTCTGGGACAAGAGGTTTTTGATCTGATGTTTAAATTCAGTTATAAAAATGGTTTAGCCTGGTTTTTATTATAGTCGCTAGTTTGGTTTCAAACCTTAAAATTCAGAATTCATCCATGTATGAATGTAGTTATGTAAGAATGCACATCTGCCTGTGTCTGTGGAGGTCACAAGAGAATGTCCATCGTGTTTCTGGAGCTGTTCACTGGAGTACCCTGACAAAATCACATAGTGAGAGTTTGCTTTGTTTTTATTTCCAGTGTCTGCAGAAGGTACTCTGTATATTTATATTTTAATGGTGCATCTTCTACTTTTCTGCCCTCTTTTTCAAGCATTTAACCTCTCTCAGATTCTCTTCCAGTAAGACTTTGTTCCTGGCTGATCTTCCTTTGCTCAAAGGCACCTCTGCTCTGAGAAAAACCTCCCAATAAAGTGAGAAGCAGATGAGCTAAATTTAGGTATTACAGAGAGCAAAAGGTGCTTCAGAGCAATAAAAGTCTGGGGGTTTTTTGTGGCTCTTGTGTTTTCTAATTGACATTTACCAAATGTCCTTGCACTCAATCCAGACCTTTTAAATCACTTTGGCCTAATCTGTAGTTTTTGATTACAAACTTGTAGGCTATTCAAGGACTTTTCAGTAATTATTGGTAGAACAGGGAGGCAAGGAAACTGAGACAAAGAAATGGGGCAGAATTAGAGAGTTGAATGAAAAATGTTGGTAATGGTATTGGGGATGTATAGCTGAGAATCATGGCTCAGGGTCTTCAATAATGAATGAATGTCTTGTCTCTTCACGACTTAAAGGGGTCTGTATTTGAAGATGCAGCCACAGTTACACTGTGAATTTTTTCAAGTGTGTGAGTGTGTGGTGATGCTTCATTCAGGACAGCATTGGTGAGAAGAGTACGGAGTCGCTGTAGTACAGATCTGTGGTGTAACACAGCTGCTGGCTCCTGTTTAGCCCTACCTAATCCAGTGTCAAATGCGCTTTCTACTGCTGATCAGTCCTGTTTAACCTTTCCTGTGTAGCACACGTGGCTTTAAATTAGGACCAGTGTAATAGACTAGCGAGAAGCTCTCCAGGCTAAGGATGAGCAAAGCTCCCTTTGGGGACTCGTCTCTACAATTGCTTTTTGTCTTTTGCTGTGAAGTACAAATTCTGCTGCTTTCTAAGATCTCAAGGAAATGGGACCCAGGAATTTTTAGAGAGGCTGTTTCTGCTTATGGTTCACAAGAAATTCTGCCTCTCCATGTACTGCCACGTTCCTCTCTCCAACCCTTGAGCATCTCCCTTGCATGGATCTGTCGTGGCAGTAAGGAGCAAAACCTGCTTCCTAACTTTTATAACGTACCCCAAAACACGAGGGACTCCTTTTTAAAAAGCATATTAAAATTCAAGTGATAGAATAACAGAACTAAGCAGTAGGCTAAGTCCAGAACATTCTCGATAAAAAGGCAGGAGAGCTGATCTACAAATACAGTGTTTCTGGGTTTCTCCATAAGTAGCAGAACATACCACTGAGTTCCTGGTTTAGAGCTTTCTTCCATTTCCTCTGTTCCTTCTCCAGGTAATTTCATCTGTAGCAAACAGCAGTGCACTTTGCCTCCCAGTGGATTGTCCTTAGGCAAGACAAACTTAAACTGTCTTATTTTTGAGCCACATACACTGTAGCCTTGCTCCCTGCTGTAAAATGGCTCCTAACTTAGCTTTGCACATCGATATCTCCTTGCTGTTCTGATGTCCTTGGCATCTGCTGCTGATTCCTCAGGACAGTGTAAAAAGGAAAACCATGCCTTGCTTGTGGACTCTCTGTTGTTGGTTTTGTTTGTGCTGCTGACACTCTTATTCCCGAGAACCGCCTTGCATCTCGGGTGGGCACTCGATAAGCGCGTGTGAAATGCGCCTGTTGTGATCCGATCAGACCTGCTCGGGTTCCTTCCACTCCAGTGGCTGAATCCTCACCCAGGGAGCTGCATGTGTCACCGTCACACACCTGTTTGAGACTGACATAAAACCATGGGAATTATGCCAGAATAAACCCAGTTAGTGCCTTAGTGCAGCTGACCTTTGTGGTTTGGGAGCCTGAGGAGACAACAGCTGCGCTTCTACAGATATCTCAGTAGTCATCACAGTTTTCCATTCCCTTTTTCTTTGGGAGAGAGGGAAGGGGAATCTGAGGCTCTTTGAAAAATGAAGCCTATAGAAGAAACAAACAAACTGCCTGCTTTGGTATTAGAGTCATCAATCTTGGTCAGGCATTATTGCCAAAGCAGAACTAGGCTGGAGAAATACGCCTGTCAGTGTTCAATCATTACGTCCATTAGATACTGGTTGGCGTTGATGCATATTAAATAAAGGAGTGTGAGTTGTAGCTGCTTCAGTTTTCTCTGTGTGGAACACCCAACACAGTGATAACAGGCTGAAAATGCTCTCAGCAGCTCATTTATTTACGTGTACATGGAAAGGGGGGTTGGCAGCTGGACAGACTTTGACACAGTAAAGAAGAAATTTGGTTATGTGCCAGAAGATCTGTAGTCACAATCAACAACATCTAAAGGATTCAGCTCAGGAAGAGGGAAGGCGTGGAGCTGGGGCCAGTTGAAGCACTTGCAAAGTGAAAAGAGCAATATTTTTTATATATATTAAGGAGAGAAATAGTGACGAATCCTGTTGCCTTAGAAGTCAATGGGAGGCTTAGAAATTCTTAGGAGGAAGTTGATAGCTATTGATAAAGCTCCATAGGAATTATACCTGCAGATTTGAGCTTGAGGGGAATGATGCCCCAGGTGTAGAGGGAGGAAGGATCAGACTGGTCTGGGTAAGAGAAGAATGAAGTTAATGAGCTCGGTTCTCTTCTGCTCTGAAGCTCTTGCAGCAATAGGAACAAACTGTGCCAGCAGTCGCTGCTGTGTGGGGATACAGAACAGCATGGAGGGGCCAGCACAGGCAGGAGAAAAGTCTTCCAGCTCAATTGCAGGCTCCTAGGATGGATTTGGTTTCCTACGAACAAAGCAAATTTTCTAACATGGTGACTGCTCCAAAGAAATGTCTTTCTGGCATCTGCATTGTGGCTGTTTTAGAAAGAGACACAGACACAGGAGCCTGTGCCCACAGAATTGCTTCCCTTGCAGGGAACACAGCTCTCACTGGTGATAGATGTAGCAAAGGTGACCTGCTTCCTTCTCAGCATGTTTCAAGGCTTTCAAAGTGCAGTATTACCTTTCAAAAGCTTTCCATGGCTTCCTTGATGCTGCAGCTCCGGGTGATAGGAATCCTTGGCTAGAGAAAGGCAAAGGTCTGAGCACAGCCGTTCCTCTCTACAGAGCAGACTGAAAATACTGTCGTTAAAAAGCAGAATTTTCCTTTTGAAAAATGGAAGAAAACATTTTAGAAGTCCTGATCGCCCTGAACAGAAAAACCTTGTTCCTGCAGAGCCAGGTGGGAGCTGTGCTTTGAAGCCTTGTGCTTCCCTGTCTCTTGCAGACTGCAGGTCTCTCCTCATGTTGTGTCTTAGCCCAGCCGAGGGCTGCAGAAATCAAAGCAGGGATGGGATCCCGCCCAGCAAACCCAGCACATCCCCAGGCAGAGCCAGGCAGTGCCCACCTTAAAGTGAGGCTTTTCTACTGCCAGCAGCAATGGCCCTGGCTCTCAGCATCACCGAGTGGGGACCACGAGGCTGCTGTGTCTCACTGTCACTGTGTGCAGCTCTTCAGCGCTCAGGATCCCGGTTTGATTCCGGCAGATTCTCCATCTAGATCACTGAAGCTGACAATGCAGTGGATGTTGTTTGTGCCAGTCAATTTACTGAGCACCAGCTGTGCTAACCACACTTTTTTACTTTGAACTTCATTTTTTTCCCCTAGCCCAGCAATGTTTGTGCTTCTTCCATGCTCACTTTGTTGTTGAACCTCAGTATAGTTCTTCCTTCATTTGTTTTCATATCCAATGGAACATTAAACTTTGTTTATCAGGACCTGAAATATACATGCCTCAGGTAATAACATTCTTTACCAATGACTCTGTGGACCTTCTGCTGCTCCCACTGACCAGCAGGAGCACTGGTTCCTCCATTACTTGTGCATCCTGTGTAAGATTAATGCCCCTCTTTACCTCAGTCCATTTTCTAACATAAAAACCCTTCTGTTTTATAAAGCACAGGTTTCCCTCTTTAACAGGGTTTGTATTTTGGCTTTGATTTTGCTTCTTCATTCTACTTTCCATTCCATAGTGCTGAAGCTTTGCAAAACAGACAGAACTGGTTTGCCTCAACAAAGGGGAAGTTTGGAAATTACTCTGAAGACTGAACTCTGGACAATTTCCTTCAACACAAGTGTGCTTTGGCTCTGCTTCCTGACAGCTGAATGCCAGGGAAGCCTAATCCAAAACTGTATTTCTCTACTGCAAGTCTGTCAAGGAGATACCAGATGTGTTAACTTTTGTTGTTCATGGTCCTTGTGTGTATTAGCAGCAACAGAGCCACACAGGTTACAAACATGACTGAGTGGGGCCAAGGATGCTGGTATTTTGTTCTTGTTTTTGTCCCTGTGGGCCGCCATAAAGGCAGATATAATGTGCTTTTTGATCTCTGTAAAATCAAGATGGAAATTTCTCCAGTCCACTCTGATGCTGTCTCCCTTATTTCCCCCAGTTTTAGAAAGCCTTCATCTAAATCCCCTTGTCTGCAATACATGAGAATAAGCAGTGAATTTTGATATATGCCAGTGCTGGGTTGACCCTCGGCTGGTTGCCAGCTGCCTGCTCGGCTATTCTCTCACTCCCCCTCAGCAGGACAATAGGAAGAAAATAAGATAGGAAATCTTGTGATTGAGACAAATGGTAGTTACCATCATGGGCAAAACAGGCTCGACTTGGAGAGAGCTAATTTAAATTTATTGCTAATTGCAATAGGTTTGGATAGTGGTAAACAAATAAATTAAAACAATACATGCGGGAGTGAGGCACTTCTCTGTTTTCACAGCTCTGCCTCTCCATCCTCCTCACAGCCCAGATCAGGCTCCCTAGCAGCAATCAAGGGTCTTTGGATAGTGAAGAAACAACTTTTATCTGCACTCAGCGCCAGGCACTGCCTAAGTGACAGCTGGAAAGAAGTGCTAAGTCCGAGTGCATAAACTGCTCAGGCCCCTGGGAACCCATTTCATATTTACTTCCAGTTCCATTTCAGAACGTACAGCTCAAATTTCTGATGCTGTCCTCGGGATGGGAGGGAGGGAGTCAGTCGGGTCTAATTTGAGGCAGGCCAGGCTGATTTGTCAGGCTCCCTCCCTGGCTGTTATTCTGCAGCTGTCAGACGCTGCCGGCACTCGAGCCCAGCGTCGGGAATGACAGCAGCGGAGACTCCGCTGTCAGCAGCACTCAGTGTCCTGTGGTGGTTCTCTGACAGCCTTCAGTTGTGCTCGTACCTGAGGTAAATCCCCTTCTGCCCATGGTGGGGATTATAATCCATCACATCGGAGCGGCTCACGTTGTCAGGGGAGGTGAATGGTCTTTACTGAGTGAAAAAACATCCAGGCAAATGCTGGGTGTGCACACGGGCTTTGGTCTGTCTTGTGAGCAATGAAATTCTTACCACAAAGTGAGCAAGAGGATGTTTACAAGATGTACAGGGTGTGTTGGGTATTATGCCCTCTCAGAGTTAGCCAGCAGAATGCTAATTTCTTCCCATCCAAACTGAGGTTGGACCAAGCATTGACCAGCTTCTGCTGATCTCTCCAACACTGGGAAAGATTTTTTTGCCAAAATGCTGCTGGATGAGCACGATTCCACAGCACTGGCTTGGTTAGATGGAGAAATGTTCCTCTTACAGTTACAGTAGTTGTGAAAACCAGCACGTGGAGCTCAGGCGACCAAACCCTGCTGGTTTAGAAATTTCTCCAAATTTTAATTATTTTCAGTGAATGATTCCTCAGGCTGACTTGATTAAAGAGGTTCAGGCCAAGTAGTAATTTCAAAGTTGTGATCTACGGGACAATCTGCCGAGGGCAGGGGCTATAGGAGGTTTTCCCTGAAATAAATGAATGCATCCGTCTTTGGTGAGTGGCAGTTGAAGGCAGCCTTGTACATGGTCTCCTCCTTCATTTTTTTTGAAATACGAGCACGTTTTGACTCCTGGGAAATCTGAGTCAAGTTTTGACTCATGGGTTTATTCTGGTAAATTTTACATCCTCCTGGTTTCTGGACTGGAGCAGCTGTGCAGGGGAGAACTGCAGCTCTGCATCCAGGTTTTTCCTGGAATTACTCTCCCAGGGGGATGCAGAGCTGTGGTCCTGCAGGTGCACACTGGTTGTCCAAGCATGGCTGTCAGTTGCTATTTGGCCACCTCTTTCTGACTGTGTGTATTTTAGAAGCAGAGAATTGTGAGAGAGATTTCTAGCTGAGAACTTCATAATTTAATCTTACCTTTTATTCTAACTCAGGCTAATGAGCTCTGCTCAGTCATTCATGTACTGAGGCCAGGCCTTTGACAGAGGCTTCCAGCTCTGAAAGATGCAACTGAATTCACCACATCCCTCTCAATTATGCTCATGAATAATTTGCTTGTGATATTTGAGGATGCTTTCAGGGTAAAAGAAATTCATCTTTTTGTCTGGTTTCCCTGAAGAATATTCCCCATTTCCTGAAATGCAGCAGCTTGTGCTGCATGTGCACTGCCTCTCTCCTTGTCATTCATTACAGCCCCGCTGAAACATTTCCGGTGGTGAAGCAGAAATGTGCTACAGAAGTGCCTGCCTTGAATTGCATGTGCTGAAATGGACATTTTAGCGCACTGCCCAAAGTCTGGAAATTATTCATGCTGACTATTTGGGAAATGCTTTCAAATAATGAATAAATTTGCAGGAATCAGAGATTGCTCATGAAAGATTAATGATAGTAGAGAAGACCTTTTCTTTTATCCCCCCTCCCCATTTAAGTTTCAGCGTTAGGTCTCTGGTTTGTAGATCTGCTTTTGAAGTTACTGCAACAAAGCTGATTCATTCCAGAGGAGAATTAGGTTTGGAATAATTTCAGGGAGTTTATTTTATCTAAGGGTGTGGAAAGGAGGAGGGGGCAAACCCACCTACTATCGCCAGGAAAATATTACTTAATTTCTGATTTCCAGTTTTTACTTCTGTTTTATTTTACCAGTGCATTTTCTTTGTAGGGATTAATTAAGGCTATGCTATTACTGAGCGTTATTTCCTTCTCATAATTAGAATGTGATGTTCATTTTCTTAGGCTGTTTTATTCTGGTCAGTATTCATTTCAGTGCTCAATCATTTCTCCTCCTGTCTGCTTATAATTTTGCCACTGCAAGAAATGTAGCACTGGCATTGGTGTTGGTTCGTTTCCCATGGTGTACAATGCAATCACCTTTGCTCTGGGTTACCTTGGGCCTGTCGATGGAGAAATCTGATTTTCAGGATAACAAGTACTCAACTCCCCTGGCTAAAAGTAACCGGAGATTATATCTCCTCAACCGGGCATCTGTGGGAAATGTGGCTGTGTGGAGCTGTGTATCACACGAAACTCCAGATGTGCTCATGGTTTAAGATAGGCTGGGGTCAAAAGTATCTATTGAGAGCTGCCTAATAAAGTATTTCTAAAGGAATCCAAGCCAGAAGAGCCTAGTGGTCCCTGGAGAGAAGGGAAGTCCTAAATAAATTGTGGGAAGGCTGGAACTGGGCTGAGAGCTGAGCTGTGGTGACACGATTTGGGAATCCAGCAGAAAAATCTAAAGCATGAAGCCTCAGCTGAAGGTGCCCTGGTGGAGCCATGGCAGGGGCTCAGCATTCAGGAGAAAGTGTTGGGTGAATCTGAAGGTTAATGAAGCTGATGCTGAATCCTGTGCGTGTGAAACCTGTGCTGCCTGTGGCTCTAAAGGGCCCTGTTGATCAAATTGTGGCATTTCTGAATCAGAGAGTTAAGTGCTGCTTGGCACAGTTTGTTTCATTGTCCATAATGACAGGCTGGACGGCCCTGCATTTCCAACTATTCTTTTTTCACCCTGAGCCATGTTTGAAAGGATTGGTGTAGCTTGGCTGATCACTGTGGAGCAGAAAGAAAACTGTTTCTTAAAAATAGCTGAGCCTACACTGGGGAGCTCATTATTTCTGCTGTGCTGAAAGACACTCCATTCACCAAGACAGGCTTCCATCAAAGAAACCATCAATGCAGTCTGCCATCATCTCTCAGAATACCTTGTTCTCGTCTCCGTAATTAAAATACAGGATGGCCTGTTCATTATCCTCTCGGCAACGTGTTCCCTCCTGCTTGCTTTATGCAGTCCTGCCCAACACAGGGCCAAGTGCTGAGAGAGAATTCTCAATGAGAGGCCCTGAGATGGGTGCACGAGGGGATTATAATTCCTCAGGAAAGGTAAAAGTGTCTTTGGGTTGTAGGGGAGCTACAAATAGATCTTTTCAATTCTTGCATCATAAACAACTCACTCCCATTTTTATATTGCATTGCAGAGGGTAGACTTAAATGGATGTAACTTAGCATTACATGTGTTTCTGCACCGTTTGAAGCCACACAGTCCAGTCACTGCTTGATTTCCTTGGCTTTACCAGTCACCAAGGGATGCAGCATTCTGTGAAACCAGATGGAGTGCGTGTGAACTGCTGGACTAACCTCCAAAGCAGATTTAATGGATGACAAATATTGAGCAGAAGTGAAAAATGCTGCTCCATTGTGGCAGACAAAACCTAAACAGATCTGGAACTCCACTGTGATCTCCCAGCTGCTGCTGTCTTACTATGCAATTTAGCTTTTAACGTCCCAGAGATGAAATTGTGTGCAGTACAAACTAGAGGATGCCCATTAAAATACACACCATGGCATGGATTAATTCTGCAACACTTGTTCCTACAGCAATCAGAAAGTCAGTGCCAAAAGAGGAATCTCTCCCTTACGTTTCCCATGAAGACAGAAACCAAATTTTCCTTGAAACAGCTGACTGGGCGGACTATGATTTATATGCAGTATAGCAGCAGTCCATTCTCTTTGCATACATGTACTTTGCATACTGTTCTTGCTGCAAAGTTCTCACAATTAACCTTTGAAAGTGAGGAATGCATATTTAAATGACAAGTATCTGCAGAAAGGACTGGCTGGTTGTGCACTGAGAATAAGCTCAAAGCATCGGTAGGCTCTTGTCCTACTGGGTTTGCTAAGGCACGAATGGAGAAGGGAAAAACTGGACTGAAAAGGATGAAGCACAGCTGGTGTTCTGCAAACAAGACGTTCACAGAACTAATCTCTAAGTACAGCAGAACTGGAAGGTGACAGTGCCAAAAGTAAGTTCTGTTGTCCAAAGTAAGAAAATTGCCACTGCTAAGGAATGCAGCAATGCCACTGGTGAAACTTACCTTGTGTTGATTGTCTGGCATATTGATTAGCTATTCTCTCCAAATGCCATCTCAATCCAATTACTATCCTTTTTTCCCCCTCAATGTCACTTTTTGTCCCTCTGTGCACTGCAGCAATATGTACAGTACCACACGCTTGGTGCAAGAGCCGTACGTTGTGCTAACCTGCACAGCTCCCTTCTCTGACACTGGAGAGTGGCAAGAACTTGATATGAAAGAAGAGCATATGGTTTTTCCACTAAAACGTTCCCCAGAGAGTCTTTTCTGAAATGGGAATCCACCATCCGGCTCTCATTTTTCAACTACCCATGTAGCTGCACTTGTCTTTTGTAAGCTGCAGTTTTCCACCAGGAGAGCACTCCCTGTTCTCGTGCTGGGTAAACGGCCCAGCTGTCTGTCCCAGAGATTTGCGCTGGCACAGCGAGATCAGGATTTGGCTGTTGATGAAACTGGTCCCAAGGGCAGGTGATTCCATATTCCTGCCAGGCAATCTACAAGACCCCGCTGGCAGATCAGGCTGAGTCTGGCCAGGTCTGCTTTGCAGAGAGGCTGCTCCTGGGGGCATCTGTTTGGTGAGGAAGGAAATGCCAAGGGCATCATTGCACTGTGAGCCTTGGGAAAAAATTGTTCACATCTGTTTTGGAAATGGGCTTCCAAATGCCTTCTTTCTTCAATGGCAATCTGTGCTGCGTACTCCATGGGCTCTCTGCAGAGCACTGATTACCCCAGGCTAATGAGATGTGATCCCAGAAACCCAGGGCAGGTGTGTCTGGCTGTGATAGCAAATGACAGAATTGGACAGAAAGAGCTAACTATAATTTTTCCTTCCCTCCATGCCTCTGAGATTGTTCTCCATCCGTTGGAGGGTATGGAGTTTAAAATGAGACCTTTGTCTCCCAAAGCTCCCTTTTTAGCTGTGAGTGGAAAAAAAAACACTTTTTTTTGTAGCATAGAAGAGGAAAATACATTCTTTTTCTTTGCAGATAGGCCAGGCTGCCTTACTTACACCGTCCCCTCACTGAATTATTACAGAAAGTGGTATCTGTGGTGTGAATAATGCTGTGCTCCTGCCAAAAGGCACACAACACATTGGCTATAGATCTCGTAAATGTCAGAGGTATATAAGGAAGGTAATCGGTGATAGTTCAAATCCAAAAAACAAAGGGGCTGAAGTGCAAAATTTGGCTTCGTTGATGTTCAGCTTGAACTTTTATAGACTTGTGAGAAATGGGTGTTCTTGAAAAGCAAATTGCAATTACAGTTTAGCACTGATTTATGGCAAAGCAGCTTAACGAGGAAGTTTCCCCGAGTGCTTTGTGGGCTGGTACTGAAACGCAGCATTAAATCTCCCAGGGACTGTTAGCACCCCACGCTGAGCCAGGCCTCTTATCTGCAGCTACTCTCCTACCGCAGAGAAACTGCAGGCACAAAGCTCTAGGAGATCCCGAAGCAATGTTAGATCAGTTCTGAGCAGACACCAGGTGCTCCTGGTGAAGTTTTCCTGATAGAAGTTCACCCAGTTAGACTGGATCAGATATTTCTGGGTTTTTTCCATGTTTATACATTAATGATTATAGCCTGACGCTCGTGGTCTCTGAGGAGCCACTGGAAAATTCTTGGGTAATTCATATTTCTCTTCTTTAATAAGGAATAATTTTGTTCACCCAAACACAATTCAATGTGTAGGTGCTTCAGTGCATTTCTGATCCTTCTCTGGAAAGAAGTTCAGAGAAGCCTCCAGAGAGTCTCAGCTCTTTAGTGAAAAGAAAATCTTGGCTTTTTTTTGTTGTTATTTTACTCCCTTGTGACTCGTGATAACTCTGCAATAACTTGTGTCATTGCTGTAGTTTAAGTATGATTTAATAAGAAGAGACTAATTTTTGCAGCTCTGTTAAGGGTACATTTGTTTTCTCATTCAACGGACTTGGAAAAGACACACAGGCTTTGTTTGATTTCAGGCTAAATGAAATATAGAAATCTCATGAAATGTAATGGGTTCAGTTCTTCTGGGAGGAATCCCTAATGTTTCATTTCATGTCCTTGTGTTCTACCAGGCAATGCATTCCACCAAAGGAAGCTGCTGAAATTGCAGCTGGGACTGCTCTTTGCTTCATAGAAGAAACACTAAGGTTTTTAAAAATCTGGGTGAAACTAAAAAAAAAAAAAAGAAAATTCAAATCAGGCTGTTCCTGCAGGTGTTGTATTTTCAGGGTTAGTTCTCCTATTGGCCTCATGGCCTCAGCAGCCTGCTCACTCTGGCTGGTTGAGCTAATGAGCAGGAGAGGGTGGACTTGAGAGCAGCTCCTACAGCTGGGGCACTGTCTTTACTCTGTGTACGTCTTGGAAACAAGGATGAAAGGGGAAAAATAGTTTAATGATTTAACATAATTACTGCATTTTCTTAATTCATAGTTTCATCATATAATAATAAAAAAAACCTTAGCAACATGGATTACTTTTACTGCAAATGTTTTTCATGGCGCTTCTAACTGCTCTAAACCTTTCTAGCAACAGTGGCAAAGCTCTGATCCAGATTTGAATTCTAAGGTTGGCTAAAATATAGCATTGCGTGTCTACTCCAGGTTTTACAAGTTATGGATTAGATGGGGAATTAGGAGCTGAACTTAAGTGCTTTGGTAATTCAGAAGAGTCAAAGTAATTCAGAGATTTGCATCAGGCTCGTTTCTCGAGGTTGGAGGCATTTCTAATCTAGAAGCACTGCTGATTCTCCTGCTGTGAGGACTAACAGGCAGAATGCGATGACAGCTGGCAGCATGTCACTGCAGCATGTTTCCCCTGGGTTAATGAAGATGAGGAGGAAGAAGCTCTGCCTCCTTCATATTCTCTTAACTTGGGAGGTTGAAGATGTCTGGCAAAGCCTTTCAGAAGTTTCTGTGAACTGCTGTGTCACCCCTTAATGGTGACACTGCAGTAACTACTCCGGGAGACTCCCGGGGCTTTGCTCAGGGCAGTTATTTTAGGGATGAATAAACCTTTAGACCATTCCACAGGTGACATCCAGGATGTAAAGATGCTGATCTTTTCTGTCTTTAGATTGATCTCTCGTGTGAATTTGCAGTGGTATTGTACTGCCACGAAACAGATGAGAAGCCTGATAGACATGCTCACAGAATGAAATACTTGACCCCATCTCTATAGGTCAAGATAGAAGTGAATTTGTAAAACTGTTGAAAGGAGCTTGTTCTGTCCCAGTCCGTAAGGTTCCCGCAATGTGCAATAAGTCCTTTAAGTGAAATATTTATTGAAGTGGGCATCAGATTTTTACTGCTCTGTTAGCTGGGCAGGAAGCAGCTGCAGTGGGTGCAGTGTGAGTAAGTGAGGAAGCAGAATGAATCCCCTACACATCAGCTCCTCCCATTTTGCCCCTGCTGCAGGACTGATACTTTGGGGTCTGCTCAGGCTGCAAGCAGACGTCTGTCTGTCCTCACAGAGAGGAAATGGGGCTGCCATGAGCATTTTTTCTGTTCTTTCTAATCTCCTTCTGCTTGCCAGAAAAGAGGCTTATTACAGAAAGCATATAGAAGAATTAGCAAAGGTGCAGGAGAGAGTAACTAGCAGGATAAAAGGTCTCGATGGTTTAGAGCCATGTGGAGAGGTTAAGAAAATTAGGCTTGAATTCATTAGAAGACAGAAGATTAAGAGAGGACATGATTCAAATGTAAAATTCTAGGGAAGGTGGATGGAGCCGAAGCTGTGTTGGGAGCAAGTTAGAAATAGCATGCGAGCTGAAGCTAAGAAACAGAGATGGAAGAAGACAGAAAAACTGCTTTTAAAAAGTGGATTTTCCAAAGAAAGTAGAAGCAATAATTTTTACGCAAAAGAGGAATGAACTGGAAAACCTGAGAAGGTGGATAGCCCAAAGGGAAGCTGTGGTAGGATGCCATTTAGAGCCTCAACGCCAGCCTGATCTCGTATGTCCAGCTGTTACCAGGGTGTCTGTTTTAGGTGGAAGCCAGTGTTCAATGTGGAAGTTACAGCCCATACCTGATTCTACCTCTGACAGCAGGGGAAGTGCTTGGTTAATGACAGTTGGCATAAATTGGCACAATTTAACCACCCTGATTAAAACAGGCCAAAGTCCTCTGTAACAATGGTGACTTCTTTCTTCTAGATATCAAGCCTTTCCTTGTGCTCGTAAAGTTCTCTGGCAGGCGGGATCAGGACCGTGAGTCCTTTCGGACTGTGTTTGATGTGACTACACAGCCACGGCCATGTCTGGGTGTGTGGCCAGTTCCTGCCCTCCTGTGCTGTGTGTGGTTGTTGGGCAGCAGTAAACCCAGCAGTCGTGCTCGCAGTGGTTTTGGGTTTGTTCCATATGTGCTCAGCAAACCTTTCTCGTTAATCAAAATTAAATCGCTGCCTTTCGCAGATGCTACCCAACTCTCTGGGAGAAAGTGCCAGAAAATAAATGAACCTCTTTCTCACCTGTACACAAGTAATTTTAGAACCCCCAGGTGATCTCGCAGCTCATGAGATTTCAGTTGCAGCCAGGGCCTGAAAAAACAAACACTCCGACTTTTGTGTATCACATCGAATTTTGCATCATTTGTAGTGGAGTTCAAAGAAGTGCATTTCCAAGAGCTGGCATTTCCTGGTGCCAGGAGCTGGCACTGGAAAGAAGGTGGGGACACAGCTGCTGAGCATGTGGTGCCTGCAGATGCAGGAAGGAAGGGAAATGTAAAGCCTGGAAGGATGCTCCATTTGCAGAAACACTTCAGAGGGAGCCTACAAAGAATTGTGTTTGTCAGATTTCCCATCCTCTCTGCTATTTGGAACAGGGGCTGGAAACTCAGCTCCCATGGGACCAGCAGTATTTACACAGCTGACAACTTTCATTTGGAAGCTGCAAATGGACAGTTAACTCCACAAGCAACACGTCCTGGTGAGGTGAAAGGGCTGCTGTAGAGACACATTAATTGGCAAACCTTCTCCTTGCCAAAGTCCTGATGTGTGCTAATGACTTGGGGAGCGCCGTGCAACAGGGGAGGGCTCACTGCAGGCGGTTCTGCAGTTGATGTCAGGGAAGTGGCCAGAGCCTGGCCTGATCTTTAAAAGGCAACTTCTCATGCCATCCCCTTCACAACCTCCCCAGGGCCCTGCTGCAACTCCATCAGCTGCGCCAGGCAGAAAGCACGGGAAATGTCTTCCTTAGGCACAGTTTGTCCTACAGAGATGCCAGGAAACCAGCCTGTGTGGTTATAGAAGTTCACTGAAAAGGAATCCTAAGGTGAATCCCACTACCTGCAGCTCATAATGCTCACCCTTGCTGATTGCCTTGCACATTAGTCACTCCTGGATTCAAGAGTGGCCCCTTGAGGACAATGACAATCAGTGTGAATTGCAGTGGTCCCTGGCACAAATCTCTGCATCCCATGCCATGTCTGAATGCTGTAGCTCAGGTACCTGTGCAGCTGTACCCTTTGTACTCCCTGTTGTCCCTGCTGGTTTCCATCTGGATCAGAAGCTCTGAGGAGATTCCCCATAAAGCAAATACAAAACCCCATCCATTATACACCCCTTTAGGTCACATTTGCTTTCACACTTTGTGCTTGCTCCAAGATGGAGAGATTAAAAATCCTTTTGGCTCAGGGCTTCTCTCTGACTGCCTTATCAAGCTATTAAATGTAATTCTGGATTGCTGCTGGTTCTCAGTTGAACGTGAAAGAGAGGAGTTTGGAAAAGGCCGAGAGTCATGGTGCTATCCTGTATTCCCTCAGCATCCTTCCTTGGCTTGCCCTGGCTTCCTGCAGTGCTGAATTGTTCTTCAGCTCCAGTCCCTCCCGGGGAGGGAGCTGTTCACACATGGAATTGCCCATGTGGGTGAGCCTGGGGGAAAGGTTGCATCTTCTTCTTAGCCCCTGCCTGGTGCACAAGCTGGATAAATAAATAAGCCTGCAGCCTCTCATAATAAAATATGCTTGTTGCTCCGGCCCTTCTGCTGAGTTACAACTTTGGGAGTCAGAGTAGCCTCTGCATCTTCTGTATGAAACCCGTGCAGCTGAGGCTGGTGACAAAGAGCTGTATTTTACGTAGGTGAAGCTCCTGCTGTAAATTGTACCACATTAACTGCTGAGCTCTTTGCTTCTAGGGTCTGTTTAACATTTGGCAGCATTGAAAGAAATAGCAGCTGAAGAGGAGAGTGGGAGCACTGTACTGTCAGGTCAGCTAAAAGAACTGTGCTGCCTTTTCCACTGCCTCAATTCTTGACACCAGTGCAGTTGCAACTACAACCTTGAGTCCATGTGAATAAGATGATGTGATCAAACACCTTTAGTTAATTAGTGGCAGCGCCTTTACCATTCTCTAGATGCCGTCTTTTATTGGACACAAATCAGGCTGTAATTTTATATGATCCTGTACTGCTTTTATTCTGTTAATTTCATGCCCATTATTGTCCATCTTCTTTATATCTAATGAAATGCTCACTTAGTAAAATTGATGAGCTTTTCTAGATTCTGTCATTAGTTCTGCAAATCTGAGTGACTCCAGTTAAACCTAGGCTTCCTGGCAGTGCTGACTTTGTTTTTATTGTCTGTTTCCATCTGGGAATGCATTTTGAGCTTACCAGTGTCGGAGATAAAGGGGACTGTAACAGCTGCTCAGCATCCTTTGGCTGTCAGCGTAACCTTGGTCACATCACTTAACCTGTCCATGCCCCACTAACAAATGCTTCATCTGTCACCATTTGTGTGTTACGCTTTTGGAGGCAGAGGCTGTGTGTGGTGCACTTGGATTCCATCCCTGTTGCACTGTAGAGGTGCCTGTTGTCACCAATATCGACAATAAACGCTGCTGGGATGGCAGGAGAGCTACACCTGCTGTCCCCTGTCCCTCGTTAGAACCGCCCCAGTGTTCCTTGGCATTGCCCTTCCCTAGCTCTGTCCCTGCTCATTTCATTTCCAGAGCTAAATGGGGGCTGTTAATTACCCTGTGCATATGCAGGTTTTCACTGCAGTGGGGGCACTGCTTTGCTCAGCACAGCTCCACGCCGATGACAAGCAGAGCTCGTTTCCTCTGGCAGTGGGTCAGAAATGCACTTTTCCAGCCACCCTGGGTGGTCACAGTGTCCTGGTTGACATCTCTGGCTCTTACAGGACCACAGTCTGCTAGGGGCTGTCTCACTGGGACGGCGAGGAACCGCTGAAGTCCTCTCCAGACATGCAAAAATGCAGCACACAACTGTGTTTCTTACCACAACAGAAAAGATCCTAGCAGACCCGTCCTAGCAAAAGCTTTCACGGAGCAGGCAGGAAAACTGTTCACATCTTCTCAGGCAGAAGGCCATCAGTCATGTGCTGGTGCTAATTAGCAAAATTCTGATTAAGTCATTGGCGCAGTGCCAGCTTGTACCAGCTGAGGAGTTGGTCCATGTGGAGTTGGTGGATATGGCACGATATAGCGTGGGCTGAGAGCACCCTGGGGATGTGGTGTGCTGAAAGCAGAGCCCAGAGCAGCAGCCATGCAGTCCCACTGCCAATTTAGTCTGGGTTTCTTTTCTGGTACTTTATTTATTTGCTTATTGTGTTTCTCTACCTACCTACCTCAATTTAAAATGAGAAATCTTTCTGTGTGTACACAATCTATGCGTGTCCCTACCTTTCCCGTGTACGCTGAGGGTTGTTAGAGCCTGCGGGAGCCGGCAGTGTGTGGTTCAGCTGTCAGCTGCACACAGACGTGCTGGCTGCCCTGGGGATCCCCTCGGGGAGAAGGAGTGTGGGCACTGTACTCCAGTCCTAAGGGACCCGGTTAGGAAACAGGTTTGTTCCCCCTTCAGCTCACCAAATATTGCATTTATCAGAAAATCAATCAAATACAGCTGAAATATCATCATTAAATTTCTGGGAAAACTTGGAATTATTTTCAGCTCTGATCATAAGTGTGCGTTCTTAATATAGCATCTTAACATTTCCAGCTATCCATCACAGGAGTTTTCCGGTTGCCCCATGCCCACACAGATCCATTATTCTGCTTCAGTGTCTGGAAATGTTTCTAGATTTAATGAGTGAATCATCATCTGTAGAAAGGCATGAGTTTACAGTGTGTTAAGTTTGTTGCATGAAACTTCTGTCTCCATTTTTCCTTCCTGATCATTACTGATATCTACATTCAGGTATGGGAAGCTTACGGGGAAAAGTTCATGAGGTGTTATTTTTTGTCCTTGCAAGTCCATTGCAGAGATGTGTAGTCCTGCAATATTAATTAAACAAAAGTAATCATTATGATCCTCTTAAAGCACAAGTTTGACCTATTTCTCTTCTTCCTCATCTAGCTAAAGCCCGCAGAATTACACCCTTGATAATCATTCAGTGAAAACACTCAGCACATTATAAGTTTGAGCTTATTTAATAAATGGAGACTCGTGTATGGCCCTGTGTTGTTCTCTGTCCTGGAGAAACCTGTCTTTGAAGAAGATGTGGACAAGCATGGGGGATCTAATAATTTTTCTGCTGTTGGTAGAAAGTCTTCTTCCTCATGTACTGTTCAACAACAAACTACTGTTCTTGTTAGGCACTCTCGTACCAGGACCTCTGATCTAAATGTCAGGCTAAACTGAGCTGGGGGGTAATACTCTTCAAGCTGTGGACTGAAAAGCCTCTTGTGCAGCTGAAGTGTCAATGGTCACATTGCCTCTCCCAAATAAACCGTGCATGTTCCCTCTTTCTGGGCTCAGATGCACAAGCAGTGAGATCTCCCCTTCTCGAGCAGCCGGTCTGTGAAGCTTCATCAACCCTGGCCATCGTGGTATCCTCAGTCTCATGCTGGCTGGCTCTGCAGGGTACAGCTGCCTAAACTGCACGATAGGATTCCCTTTCCTCATCATTTAAATGGTGAAGCCTCTGGGATGAAATGCAGAAGCTCTGTAGTAGTGCTGAGTAGTTACTTGGTTGTGAAAAAAAAAGCAACAAAACCAGAAACTGAGTGCACTGAAAAGATGGACTGCAGGAAGAGAACAAACGCCTGATCACATGGAGACATGGAAGAACTGTGATAGTTTGTCACCACAGCTCTGGAGAGTGCTCTGGTTTTCCTTCTCAAGAAAATTAGCGTTTCAAATGCTTCATTTGCAATTTTGTGCCATTTCTATCAAAGACGAGAGGTGTCATTCAGTGTTGAGTTGTCATGCTGGAAGAATGTTGGTGGCTTTGAGTCTGCCATAGACTGAAATTATGTTTGGGAGTTTTTTACCCCTGCTTTTTATGACGGATCCCAACCAATTATTGGACGCAGTGAAGGTTCAGCAAGTGTGTAAATGCTCCTGAGTGTTCATGAGCATTTTAAGAGAATCCGCTGAAGTGAGGGGGGATGGCAATAATAAGATGTGCACAAGTTTTGTAGATATTTCAGAGTACTTGCTGCCATGACAGCTCTGGGAAAAGAAATTAGAGCCTGGAAGAACAATTTATCCAGGGCTGTGGGAATATCAGCTTAGGGTTGCAAGGCTAAAGGCATGACTGGCTGGAGAGATGTAATGGAAAGTGCTCTGGGAATGGATTCAGTAGCTGAAGAGCCCTTGGATGCAATGAAGCTAAAGGTGTAGAGAGACAAATCAGTGACCTTTTAAGGAATTGCCTTTCCAAACCATCTGTGAAATCATCAAAATGACAGTTCCCGCTTTATAGTCAGCTGGTGCTTGAGCACTATGGAAAGCTTTAGATCAAGATTCCTTGTTTGGCTAGTTCAGGTGGGAGGATGGCTCACTGAAGCCTGTGGTGTTTGTAACCCTCAAGGACAGGTCTCTGTGTCACATAAAACGAAATCCAAGGCCTGGGGTTTTTAGGCAGGCACGTCAGTAGTGCAGAATTCCATTGTAGCCCGTGACACCATCCCATTGCTTGTGTTAATGAGCAGTTCTCTTTGTCAGCCAGCACGTGTTTGCTCAAAAATGGGCAGTTCAGCTTGTGAGCCTCAGAGCTGCATCGGCTCTCCGTGGGGCGTGGTGTAGGGAGGGGACAATCTGAGCAGCTCAGGGGGCAGGAGGAAATCAAGCTTGCAGGTGTGAGTGTCACAAGGAGCACACATGTCTGGCACATCAGCCACCAAAGGACATCCCTCACCTCCATGTCTTGGGAATCAACCACATTAATTGAGGTTTTGCTGCACTGGTTTGATGATGCCACTGAATTTCTAGGTTGGTGATATTGTTTTTTTTCTTTCCCTTTTTCTGCTCTGGCAGTTACACAAAACGATTTTCCTCAACTCACTATTTCTTTCGAATAATGAGTTGGAGTTCTGCTCTGTGGAGCTCTATTTCTTTTCTTTGTGCTGTTCTCTGTGATGAGTGTGGTGGGAGCATTTGTCTCCCCCAGCTGCCTTCGTGGTGGCCAGCTGCAGAACAATTGGTGAGACACCATCTGGCTGTCCCTAATTTTCACCAGCTGTAGGTGTAATCAGCAGGATGATTGCAAAGCCCCTCTTCCTTCCATACAAAAACCCTGGAAAACAAATGCAGCGATGCGTGGATGCGTAATGGGAGATGGAAGATGGTTTTCAGAGGGGTACAAGACCTGCATGTTATTTTTGTACAAATATTAAAGCATCTGGGTCAGTGTGTACCTGGTGAAGGAACTGCTGGTGTTCAGCTGCTGCAGCTCTCTGGGGTCGGCATTTCTCAGTGCACGTTGAGCTGAAGCACAGGCACGGGGAGCTTTGCTGTTTGTGCCTCCTGCTGCTCGCTCGGAGGCACAGAGAGCTCCCTTTCTCTACAAGTCCTTGCCTGTTCAGATGTGTTTAGATTTTAATCTCTTAAATCAGTGAAGGTTTTCTGAAGTGCACAGCCAGTCAGTACTTGCCGTGTTATTACCCCACATGGAAGCCAGCAAGAGAATGGTTAATTTCTGTTTATTCTGACTCATTAAAAGTGTCAGGATTAAGCCCTTCCTGTGGTACTGTCTCCATCCCACGTGAGGTGTGATATTTCAGCACCTGTAGCTCCCTTTGCCTCAGCTGCTCAAACATTCATTGACCCAGACTTTCCAGAACAGCCGGAGCGGAAGGGTTTCTCTCACTGGCTTTTACCTGGGAGCTTACCTGGGTTTCAGCTGGTCTGTCTGTGTTTTTCAAAAGTAGCCACTGGTGTAATGACCTGCTCCAGCTGTTCCACAAAATCAAGTAGGGCATTCCCAGAGGGTTGAGGTCCTGCCGGAGGGGGACTGAGGGGTTGTCTTGGACTGCTGAAGTGCTGTGGGACCAAGCTGAGCTGAAACTCCTTAAAGCCATGTGTGCTGTAAGCCTCTGTCCCGGAGGCTCGTGCAATGTTGCTTTTGAATTATTTAAGTGGTGTAAAGTACAAATAGCTAATGAAGCACCTTAATAATAGATTGTAGGGCTAAGGATTATGATAAACCTGCATAGGGGTGCAGAGCAGTAACTGTATGGAAGGAGGATTATTTAAAGCAGGTAGCATTTATCATCTGTTAGGCATGTCAGTGTAGTTGTTTTTTTTTTTTTTAGGTAAAGCAAACAGTACTCATATTCTTTCACATCTTCCAAAAATCATTGCATTGGGGGAAAAAAAAAAAAATTAATGTTTCTCTCCCATGGGAGTGAAATTAATATTGACCAGAAGGGAATTGCAGGTATTTCAGTCTTTAAAATCTGTGGCAGGATGACTCCTTGGTTAAGCCCAGCCTACTCATAGGCTAGAGATGGAAGGATGTATGGTGAGCAACAGTTAACATATTGATTAATGTCATATGAAAAACACTGTGTTTTGAGAACAAAATAAAAGGCAATGTGTTTGAGTTTGGTAAGAACAATGTTAATTTAGAAAAAAAACACTTAAAGACAAAAAGGTATTTAATAGAAAGTGATCAATTCTACTCATATCAAGACTATTCATCTTGCTACTAGTTCAAAGCAAAATAAACTGTCAAAAAAGCCAAACCAAACAAGAAAAAAGTGTCCTCCATTGTGCCTAGCAGAAATAGCTGCACAAAAGCTCTTCAGTGGAATTTAAATTTCTGATTAATTAGACTGCAATGTTAATTAGTGCCAGTAGTCCTGAGACAAATCTGGTAATTAGTGTGTTGCATATCCAGTGGGGAAGCCCAGCAGAACACCTGTTTCAGAGTGGCAAAATGGATGCAAATGGAAGATTTGCAGTATTGTTGCACCCCTGTTAATTTTGCTCATTCCCTGGCTTGTAGTGCAACCATTTGTATGCAAGTTTGAGTTTGTGAGCAGTATCTCTGAAATTATAAAAAACATGATCTTCTGCTAGGCTGGTAGTGCTGGGCCAGGTATTGCTTAGCCGACGTGAAGAGGGTGGCTACGGATCTGGAACATGTTATTCCCAATTGTTTGGACTCCAGTAATTAACAGGCGATCAGGCTTGTGTAAATGGATTAACAGCACCTCAGGCTCTCAAGACAAATGTGTGTAGAACTCAGACCCCAAAGTGAATCTGATCCACAGAAGGTATAAATCAAAAAATAAGCACGTGAATTTTCTTTAAAAACCGTGTTGGATGCTGTAAGGTTCCTCCTGGTTTTCACCACTGTGACTGCTGAGAGTTGGCAGCTCCTGCTCACCTCTGATGAGAACAGAGGAATCTCAAACCTGTCAAAGGCAGGTCCTGTCATTCCTGAGACTCTGGTCTGCTAAGAACTCCCCATGTGGTTTTACATGTTCACAGCAATACTGATAAATGAGGAGTTGTTTCTTAATTAAACCCCTTTGTGTTTTGGTAATATTTTTTTTTCCTTCTGAGAAGGGATTTATCCTTGACTCTGTTAAGTTACAGAAACAGACATCACAGATTTTAGGCTTAGGAGAAGTTCAGCGTGAAGCAATAGCTGGTGTCTGCTGCATTAGGGGAAGGTGTTTGAACACAGCTCTGAGCACTAATTAGCTGCACTAGGAGCAGGGAAACACCATCTTCATTCCTACCAAAGGTTTTATGTTAAGCACAGAAACTTTTGTACCCTGAGCAGACACACTTGGAGATAATGGTCTTTCTTTTTATGCTTGGAGATAATGGTCTTTCTTTTTTCGCAAAACAGGCACACCCAGGATTAAGATTTCACTTGGCCTTAATTAAGGATGTCATTGGTTGGAAAAAAAAAAAAATCCAGGGTTGGAAATGTCCAGGCGTTCTTTGGGACACGGTTCATCCACATTAAATGCCGCGGGTTCCCCTGGGTAATGATCTCCTGCTACATGAAGCACTGTCAGCTGAAGGGCAGGCTGTGAGGAAGGTGAGGTTCAGAGCAATTTGCTCCATCTGAATTTGACACTTAGTGTTGACACGGCTCAGATCTGATTAAGGTCAAGAGGCAGAAAGTTTGTGGTGTCAGCATGGAGTGGTACTGAAAACCGGAGTTTTAGAAGTACCAGAGAAGAAGGAATTGTTGCTGAGGAAATGAGCTTGTTTAATAGTCTGTTTCTCTACCAGCCTGTTCCCCGTCAACTTGAATATGGTCATTCTTAACTTGATACGAATAGAGAGGCAAAATGCATCCCTTGGCCACGAGCCAAGCAGACTCAGCAGAATCCTGAAAGAAAAATAAAGCACCAATCAAGCTAGCAAATAAAAGTGGAGATTTGTGTCTTTCCTCTGAGGGTAGTTGATGGTTTTTAAAAAGTCTTGTGATCAGAAACCTTAAAGTTTCCTCTCAGCACAGGAAAAATGCACCACAGCAATGCTTTGGTCTCTGTGTTTTGGGTTTTTTTCCCCCAGGAAAACTCAATCTAGTTTTATAATATTTTTTACAAGCAAATAAAAATACCATGTAAGACACAAGTTAAAATACTGTGACAAGCAACCATGGTATAGGCTTGTATCTCGTCCTGTTAGTGCCTTAACCTTTTTGGGGATGGACATTTATCTAAGTAACAATGAGAGAAAACGTGGGCTGTGTGTTAGGTGGGGCTGATATCTCTTGCTAGACCCACGGATCTCATTATAAGAGAGAAAAATATAGTTTGAGGCATTCAAGCCCATCCTTTTTCCTGAAATACGAGCCAGTTCTGTATTCATGAGCCATCCTGTGGAGAGGAAAGTGGACACTGAATGCCTGGCACGGCTTTATTTTAGCCAGGCTAACAGAGGCAGAAATGTTCAAGGCAGTCCTGGACACCAGCCTAGCTGCAGACTCTGGTCAGAATAGTTGTGTCGGGGCCTTGTCACCTGTCCTGGGGCTGGATGGAGCTGTGAAATTGAAGCTGGACAGCACCAACATAAAGTTTCCTCAAATGCTCTGTGTTTCTGCAGAGGCAAAGCACTCAGCAACAGCTCACAGCAGACACCGCACCAAGATTCCTCAGCGGGCTCTGCTTGCAGCTGTGTGAGTTGGGTACCTGGCTGCAGTTATTGGCTAAATGCACCTATAGAGAGCAACTGTAATCGCAAAATCTATAACCTTATGGAAATCAGAGCTGGAGTGCAGAGACCTTGTGGGCTCGCAGTCTATCATAATGACCTCTTTGGGTCGATAAATGCTGTGAACAGGAAGCCAATTCCATCCTCTCTAACCCAACTCCGCTTTGAGAAAGGGCAAATGCTAAGGTTAGATGTAAACAATCCCCCGGTGATGGGCATGATCAAAGTGCCCACATGCAAGGGCTTGGGGTTAAAATGTCTCATTTCGCTTTGTTAACAGGGTTGCCCTGGAGCTGCCTAGGTAGATGAGAAAACGGAGATTTTTCTGAAGGTTTCCGGATTTGCTGGAGGCCTTCAGCCTTTTGGGTGTTACCTGAGCTCGGAAAGAAGATCAAGTAATCATTAACGCTGTGGAAATAGTGTCAAGGCTTTTGTTGGTGCTCCCTGCTCAACCTTCAAATGTAAAAAATATGTCTCTTAATTTCTGGGGGGACTACAGAAAAAAAAAAATCCTAGTACTTGAAATCCTCTTTTGCTCTAAAGAAGCTTTTAACAGATTCTTTAACAGAGGCTCAGGAACGGGCATTCTCCTTTAACGTTATTTCCAAGGAGGGTTTCCACAGTAATGAAATATGCCACAGTCAGTGATAGCTCAACCGAAAAATATTGGCCAGTTAAGAAGAGGCTCAGCATCCGTGCCCCTTTGCACCATCTTAAATCACTCTTGCATTCTGAATTGTCTATTCCTGGTAAATCTGCTCAACATTGCTAGGTTTGAAGTGTGTGGAATTAGTGCATCCTTATGGGATGTGTTCCAGCTGAATTCAGTCTCGTGTACTTCACTGCATTGGAAGTGGCCCAAAGTGACACTTCTTCCTTTGTTAGTTTTGCTACTTTTTTTTTTTTTTTTAAAGGGCAATTGATATGTAAAGTACGTCCGAGAGCTATCAACATTGGAAATATCTGTCACCGTAAATAAATTTGGAGTGTTTGTGGCTTATGTCAAGCCATACTGTAAACTGATCAGAGCAGAGACTGAATAAAAATGAAACCAAACTCCTTGTTTTCATTTACACAGGTCATGAGCTGCTGTGTGAATAGTTCCAAGAAGATAACTAATGAAAAGACACCCTTACTTTGGTGTTAAAATGAATTCACCAAACTATCTTGTCCTTGGTGCCTCTTCCCAGAATCACGTGTAGCTTCCTGAGCCAATTCACTCCGTGTACCTGAGTGAAAGGGAAATAAGACAAATCAGAGGAAATAAAACTTCCACAGGCAATTTCTGAGTCCAGAACTGCCTCTGTGTGAAAGCAGTCAGTGAATGTACTCAGAACCCGGGCTCAGATAAGTCTCCTAGGGGAAAAAAAGCATGTTGCAAACATGTAAATTAATATTTTTCTAATTAGCTACCTCTTCTACACGATATAATGCGTATTACGTATTTGTATGGGATCTTTGTGTGGGCCAGGGCAGGAGCCTGCTGGGGCAGGGTGGTGATCATTAGGTCCCTGCAGGCTGAGGTCAGCCCTGCTTTGGAGACCTCTGCCCAAGCCCTGACAGGTTGCTGTAGATTTCAATTCCCCATCGTGCAGGCTTCTGAGAGCTGGTGCCTGAAATACCTGCCTGGTGATAAATACTCCTCGTAACAGGTCACTTGAATGCCTGTGGTTTCTGGCTGGGTCATTTGGAAGCAAAACTCTGGGCTGGTGGGGCACCCTGGTGATGAAACAAAGCTGTTAGCGCTTTACTTGCAGTTTCATTAAGTGGTGAGGGCTGGATTTGCTTGACTGGAGGACTCTGGAAGGGATCCCGTTCTGTCAGCCCTGGACTCGTCCACCAATTGCCCTAATGCAAGGAGTCATTTGGAGAGGTTCTGTGGAAGTTTCTCCACCAGGAAAAAATCTCTCCATTGGGAAAAGAGAACTTGATTCAAGACCAGAGAGCGTTTACAGCTGTGGTTCTGTGCTGTCCTGGAAGAAGGGATGTTCCTTGCTGGGGACACTCCAGCAGAGCTGAGCCATCCAGCCCAACCAGGGCTGCAGATTGGCCTTTGCTGGGCCCGCTGTGCCCTGGGGCTGGGGCAGCGCTGCTGCTAGGGCACAGCCGTCTGCTTCCTGGGCAAGGGAACATTTCTTGCTAGAAAAAGTTTGGTAGCTTTTTGGTTGGTTTGGTTTTTTCTGTTTTTTTTTTTTTTTTTCCTTCCTGGAAGAGTTGATTATTCCATTTCAGCATTTGTGCTCACAAGCTGCTTTCACTTTCCAGTCTAATGGTCCTTATTCAGACAGAGGCATGCCTTGCTTTTACTTTGGGAAATCTGCTTGTCACTTCATTAGACCACTTACAGCTGAGTGACAGGGAATTTAATTTTCTTCCTTTCTTTGAGTTCAAGAGCTCCCCGCCATCTCTCGTGTCACCCCGGGATGGTGTTTGTGCTACAGAGATGCCCTAGCACAGCCTCTCAGCTCACAGCTAATCAACCGTTTCTTATTCTGGCTTGGTGTCACCCAGTCTTGCTTTCTGTGTTACAAAATCCTTGACTCATCTGTTGCTTAAACAGCTTCATGATTTGACACCTTGCTTTCAAATTCTCCTGGCAGAGCCAAGAACATGGACACGGTGTAAGAAATTTGCTCGGTGTCCATTGGTTTGAGGGGAACAAGCTCCAAGATTGGAAGTTTCAGGCTCAGTGCTAATTAGATGGAGCAAATAGCCCTTGGTGCCTTCTGGCCAGGCTTCTCTCTCCACAGCCTCACTTACCCCTGCATTGGAACAGAAAAGTTTTATTTCCGTTTTTTCTCTTTCTCCATTCCCCTTTCTCCCCCACCCCTGTGATCCAGTCCTTCCTTTATCTATGAAATCAATGAACTCCAGTCAGAGTCTTGCCTTATCTCTTGGCAATTCCAGAAACTGCCCTTGAAAGGCCAGAATCTGAGAAGAGACTATAGCAGAGCATCTGGAAAACTTATCTTCCACAACTTTGTATCACTGCTGTGCTGCAATTTTCTGCCTCTGTACTCTAGCTGACCTATACGTATAATAGAAAACTTTCTCCTATATTTCTCATAGTCAAAAGTTGTCTTATCTTCAAGGAAGAAGAAAATAGGTTCATTACTCAGGGAAAGACAAGGCGATGTCCTCCCGTGGTAGGGTTTTTGAGTGCTTTGTTTGCGTTTTATAAGTGGCCACTTACTGAACTAAAAATTGCAGGGGAAAGAAAAAAAGCCCAGCAGCTTTTCCCATTACTGTTTTGTTTTCTAATTAATCCTGCCCATTCAAGCTTTATCTGCTTTGCTCATGCAGAGTTTGCTTTTATGGCATAAAAAAGAGGTGTGAATACCCTCCTCTGCTAATGCATTTTGATTGCTTTTCCCCCACTGTTGGAAGGCTTTTAGAAACACCACCACTCTTAATTTTTCATGTGGCACTGGTTTCCCACCGCTCTGGGTTATCCAGCTTGGCAAACGTTTTGCCTGAAGGATTGCATTTCCTTTGATGCACAAGGTGTGGTGAGCTGAAAGTTCCAGCCACTGAGACTGCATTTGATGAAGACATAATTAAGGCAGGCTAATTTGTGTGTGTGTGTTTAATAACTTTTGAACCGGCCTCGTGGCAGTGAATGGTTCCCAGTGCTAATCACTGCAAACCAATCAAATAGTTTGGGCAAGGGCTTGGAGAAAAGGAATTCGCTGGGATAGGGGTTACATGGAAGTGCTCTTCAGCTTGGCTGGGTGGCTGAAAGTGGACCTCTGTGGCAGCTGTGTTTGTGGACAATTACCACGCTGCTGCTCTGCTGCTGTGTTCCCTACACAGCCAAGCGTTTTTTCATCCTTGTTAATTTGTGAAGTTGGTCTGAATGGTCAAATTTTGGTCTTGTAACAATATCTGAGTAAAATTGTATTGTGTTTTATTTGGAAAATGAGGTGCTGTGTGAGTAACTGTGCTTGGTCCTTCCTGCTGCAGCAGTTTCTTTCTGAGCAGCATGTTTCTCTTCTAGAAAAAGCGGCTTTATCAGAATTTCTCTTCGCAGTATGCGTCAGTTGGGTGAAACTAAGATTTTGAAGGAAAAATGGAGTTGGAGTATCTGAAGATCAGCTTTTAGAGCTGCAAAGTTGTGGAGCAGACCTGATATTGGCATCAATTATTTTCATGATTTTTCAGTTAAAATGAAGCAAAGTGTGTTTAAAAATGCCCATTAAATTAGGTTTTTAGAAGAATTATTACAGCTTGGAACAGAAACTACACTCCAAGAGCATTTCTTCCGGAACAGAAATTTCAATTTTAGCTAATATTGGTGATACTGAAGAACAATACCTATCTCTTTGATGTCCTATGCACTCATAAATGAGTGCTTATAGTACCTCAGAGTTGAATAGGTCCATGTAAGTGCTATTATTGTTTATTGCTATTTGGCATTAGTGGATTTAGGTCTCTCAGGAATCTGATTTAAGCAGAAATAGTGATATTCAGGCCTTCATGTTCCTATTTGTCTTTCAATGGGTTTTATTTCATTACCTTTGAGACTACTTAGGGAATGATTTCTGACCCTCCCTGGGTAATTTTCTAACCTGTTAATGCTAAAACATCCTGGAGAGTCCAGATCTCGGGCTATTTTTCTTCCCCTAAATGTTTTTTGAAGCCATTTAGAAAGCCCTTGGAAAGTACAGCAACAAACGCCAGGCAGTGTAAGCATGCATGGCTTTAAATTATATAGACCCTAATTCTGTGACAGACAAACTCCTCTTTGTATGCAGCATCACTCCCCTCTCTGCAGCCTTCCCTGGCTAAAGCTGTCAGGGCAAAGTGCATTTCAAAGCTGAAATGTCTCGGTGTCAGAGCTGTGCTGCTCTGTCATTTCTTTTCAATGTTTAATGTGGTATTTAGAGGTGAGATCGAAGAGATGCAGCATCCCTGCAGCTGGCTCTGTTCTAAACAGCTCAGGTCTTGAGGGCCCTTGTGATGGCCCCATCTCCAGGGTGCTGAATAAAAAATATCTGTGGCTCCAGGTGGATCCAGTGGTTTGTTTCAAAAGTGCCCTGTTGAAGTTTCCCAGCTCCCAGCCTGTGGCAGCCAGATGAAAGCTGGGACACGCGTCTGTGCATCCTGGAGCTGCATCTTCCAGCTGCACTGCAGTCGTTCCCTCAGGAGCTGTGAAGTTTCATCACTGTGCTGCTGGGGGAAAGCCAGGCTGAGGAAATTACTTTGCACCTGAATCTGAAAGCAGTGTTCTCTCTGACCTGATGGGGAAGAAATTTGTACAGTTCCGTGCCCAGTTTTGGAGTAATTACGTTTGCAGCCTGTTCAAGCCTTCCTTCCTTCAGGTGTTGGTCATGTCGTTGCTCCATTGCCAACCAAATGGTGTAGCTGTAGAGACAGCCCTTGAGCTGGTTTGGAAAGGATGCACAGAGATGAAGTTTGGGAGTGAGATTCATTGAACAATGCCCAGCTCTAACTGTGCTTTCTGCAAGGTGGCTGGAGCTGGCAGATGTGTCTCTGTGAGGCTCAGGCCCCTGCTGGAAGGTTTATACCTGTCAGAGCCAGAGGCATCCTGAGGAATGGACACAGATTCCCTTTGCTCTGGAGGTGAGAGCTGCAGGGAGACCGGTGTTGCTCCAGCCTGGCTGAAGGCCTTGCAGCAGAAATGTCTCGTTCTGGGAGTTAAAGGGACTTCACTAACCACTGCTCTTTGTAGAATGTTGCAGAGCAGAAAGGCCTTGCAAACTGAAGGCCTTGTTGCCCTTGTAAAATCCTTGTTCACTTCTGCTACTTCGGCTAACCAGAGAGCATTCTGGGAATGACTCAGCTAAACTAGAGGTGAAAACCAAGTTACATAACTGGAAACAATTGTTAGAACCAATAAGTGCTCGCACCGTGGGGCTGGTGATTGGTTACACCTGAAGCACGTTCCTATCGTGGTTTATGGTGGTTGGTTAAACGCATTTGTTGTGCCTCTCAAGTATGTAAACTCATCACAATGTAACAGTTTAAGAAGCCTGGATTTTTACAATAAAATGTCTTCGCTTATCACCATCCTGTGAAGTCCGTGCCCTACAACCCCTGCTGTAGAATAGCTCTGGTAGTATTTTGTAGGCATTTCCATTTAGTGAACTCTTTATCTCTGTTATGGCTGGAGCTCCTGAGCTGGGAGACTCCTTTAAGAATAACTTTGTCCTCTTGGCTGTGGATAAAGAGAATTGAGGTGCCATTAATGTTTGTGTCCACCTGGGTCCTGGTCCGCTGAAGGAAGTGAAAACACAGAGCAGCCAAGCTGGAATTTCCCTGGGCAAGGCAGCAACACCTCCAAACCATAACTTTTCTGCTTTCAGTGACAAAGGTTCAGCTTCTGAGCTGAACAGGAAGCAGAAATTTCCACTTGAAAATAAAGATATATGTGGTTGTGCTTGTTTTTCTCCAAAACCTTATATCACTGCCTTTTTTCTCGATGTTGTTTACCTTAAGCTGTTTACTTTTCTGTTCAAAATCCTTGAAATTCTCTAGTTTCCTATTCACTGCTTCTATTGCCCATCTCCTGTTCTCTGTTAAGAGTTCTAAGACAAAAATTTTTGGTCATCTTTGGTGGTGAGCAAGGAAATCAAAACTGTCTAAATTACAATCATATCCCTTCCTTCCCCTTTCCAAAAGAAGCTGTATTTCCTCCCACATTGAAGTCTACAGGCACGGTAGATTTGAATAAGAGGAAACCTATGCATAGGAGGAAGGGGGAGGAAAATGCTTGGTTAATTCAAATTGGAATCTTCCTCTCTATCTTTCATGTTCAAAGCCTCTCTGAAATACGTGTTTGTATTAAACAGTTTGAGAGGTAGGACACAGAAAATCCGCTGTTAAAACTCCCTGAGGGGGATCGTCCTCCTGTACAGAAGCCAAGTAGTGCTGATGCTTTACACAGGTTGAACTTTTCTTACTGCAAGCCTCAGTCGCAGGTGATAAATGATCCTGCAAAGCCTGAACTTTTGTATGAGCACATTATCTGCCACCAGCTTCTGGGTTCAGAGTTTCTCCAACACATACACTTGTTCCTTTACCTGCAAAATAGGTTTTATTTTTTTGTGGAGCTACTTATTCTTTCAAACTGTCTTCTCACGCCCTTTCCCTCTGGCTTAAGCAGCCCCACGTCAAACATGGGACTGTGACCTTGCACGGTGCAGAAAGCAACAGCTTCTGTCCAGCAGGAAATGCCATGTGTGTGATGGCTTTGCACTGTGTTCCTCACCCGTCTCCACTGTTGGGATGCTGGTGCAACAGCCTTGCAGGATGTTTGATTCCAAGGGGTTGAATATTAAAAGAAAATTAAGTAAATAGCAGCAGAGTACTTGTAATTCTAAATGCACAACAGTTCAGACTGTAAAGTGTTAGAGGGTGATTGTAATGCGATTTATTACTCAACCAGTTTATCATAAGTGAATGTGCTGGTTGTGAACAGGGAGCATTTTATCAAAGGCAATCATTGCTAAGGATAACTCAGAGGCCCTTTTAATAAATGTGTGTGTGTGATGTGAGGCAATGTGTTAAGTGGTGGTGACAGGAAGCTTGGATCCCGGCAGGTGTGACTGTTAATTCTGTAGATGCAGCACAGTGCAAGGAGCACCCAGAACGGAGCAGCTGGGTCTGGTTTTGAGCAGGGCACTCTGGTGACAGATTTGTTATCCACAAACAGCTCAGAGGTGTGTGATGGTGGGATCCCCTTAGGAGGCTGATGTCCTAGTGTCATACTCTGGCTAAACTTTGCTGCAATGGGCTCTTGCCAGATGCCTGTGCCTCCCTTCCTGTGCCTGCCCTGGTGATGCAGTGCAAATCAGACACTCCTGTCTGTAGGGATGATGAGCTCTCCCTTTAGCTTGACCAGCTGGACACGTGCTAAGTAAATCTTACCAGTACTAACAAGGTCTTTAAGGGTGTGAGTGCCAGCTAACTCTTACAAGCTGTCATTGCACCTTTAAATCTTCATCAGAACCGGAGCACTGAGTCTTCCCAGGACTGTATTAATTGGATTTCATGCTACTGGGAAGGTGTGTGGTTTGTGTCTTGCATAGCAATTGCAGGCACAGCCACTGAAGATTTCAGTACTCCTTGTTTAATTCCTCCAAAACTGCCATTGCTCTTGAAACTTTTAATAACCACCAGCTTACCTTTTGTGAATTGGTGATTTGAAGGAGTAAACAGAAGTGGAATAGCTTCTCAGCTAATGCAAGTCACCTATGCTTTTGGCTGACTCTGTCAAAATGTGTTTCTTTCTTTAACCTTTGGATGATTTTCTTTGCCAAGGGACTGCCTGGCACCGTGGTGGCCTTAGGCCCATAAAACAAAGTAAGCATAACTTATGCATCTGAAAACTGTCATCTTTAATCTCGATTTCCAGAGTGCATTGCTGACCAAACTGCAATTTTAAAAGCTTTATTCCCCCTTTTTCTGTCGAAGAGGTCTAGTTGGAAAATAGTGGAGAACAAAACCATTTTTCAGCCCAGATGAAGTGCATAAAAATTATAAATTGATTTTTATAGTGCTTGTTGAACTTGCTTGCTCAATAATAAATTATTCCAGTTATAATGTAACCAATGCATTCCTTGTAACTATCTACTCTCTGAACAGTGACAGTCTACAACTTGTATTAATAGAAACCGTATTGAGCAACCAGCAGACCATATGCAGTGTTTCAATGCAACATCAGCACTGAAATCATGATAAAATACTTCAGGGTGTCAGGCTGGTCTGTGACAGGGTGCTGGTAATTTGGTCTGGTCTTCAGGAATGCTCTTCAGGAGCTACAGTGGAGTTAATAGGGGAAAAAAAAAGGGTTGACTGGCAATAAAGGGCTGAGTGGCACTTTATTTGTCTGTTCAAATCAAGTATCAGATGCCAATTTAAAGGGTCTCCTACAGTCACTAATTAAGCAGCACGGAGGGATTGATTAGCCATTCACCGATGGCTGTCAGTACAAATGCTTTTGTTCTATTATCCCAGCATGTGCTTCAGGGAATCGACCAGTTTCTATTAATGAATTCGAGCACGTTCACGTGACAAGCATGGGACTCTGGCAGTTAATTTGTTTTAAAATATAAACCATTCATTTTATTGACTGGCCTATGCTATTCAGTCATGGATGTGTTTTCTATTGCTTCAGAGGAGTTTGTCTTCAAAAATGATTCTCCAAAAGGAGAGGAGCCATCGCAGAGAATGGGTAAGGGTCAAATTACTGTGTGTTCCACTGGTAGGCTCCAACACGGGAGGAAGATGAAGGTGCACATGAGGAAACTGGTAGTGAAAAACATTGTTTTGAAAGGCACAAGCTGAAGATCGGTGTTGTACATCTGTATCATTGCTCCAGCCTAAATTCATGTAGCAGGATTTTGGGCAGTTGGCCACGTCCTGGCCTTGGCAGCACCCACACTGTGAGGGGCTGGAAATCCTGAGAATGCCAGAGACTGAGTTTGGATTTTCAATGCCTCCATTTCCTTCACAAATATTTAGAGGATGACAATATTTTGAAACAGAAAAATTCTCTCCCCACTGTTTATCCTGAAAGTGACCCTGTTATTTTTGCCCACTTTGAAGAAAACACCTCTCTGTGTCAGAATTTCCCACGTTGTGGTAATGAGTGTTTGGCCAGAATTTCTGCCTCATCTGCCTCATACTCACGCAGCTTCTGCAGGAGAGATTGGGGTTCTGGGAGAGTCACCTGTGAATCCTTCCATGTCTGTGCTTAGAGCGGGTGAGCAAGGAAATCTCTTGGGAAATAGGTGTGAGAGACCAGCTACAGCCCAAGCGTTTTAAAGGCAGACTCAGTCTTGCTGTGACAGGGCCAGTGCTTCTGATTCTGCACCTCCAATGGCAGATTTTTTTTTCCTGACTTCGGTGGGAGATTTCATGCAACTTGGAACGGGAAGGAGTTCAGCACAGGTGGAATATACTGCCTTTATTTTCAGAATTCAAAGTCTGTTTGATATTAAAATGCAAATAAGCAAAGAAACAAAAATCTCAGAAACCACGATGCCTTATTCAAGATGCTGCTGTTTGATGCTTATTCCAGACTTCATCCCAGTTTTAGTCTTATATGAAAGTCTTCCCTAGTTCTGATTTAGTGTTTGGGGAAATTAGATTTGGAATGAAATATAGTAGGATGAAATATTTCTTAAATTTGATAGTTGAAAGAAATACCTTTAATCTCTTCTGTTATTAGTACTTAAGGAGCTTTCAGAGAATAATAAAGCTATTGGACTAAGCTCTTTAATTCTTTCCTTTAGTCATTTCTTCTGTTTTTCATTTGCTTTTTAAAATTCTTCTGATATTAATTTTCTTGTTCTGTTTTCCTCTGCAGTTTTCACCTTCTTTCCTTCAGTTCAACACATTTAGTGCTCTTCTGCCCCACTTCTCCCTATCTCTTTTTACCATCTCATCATTTTTTTCCCCTTCTCTCTCCCTCCTCCTTTTTTTAATCCATTATTTTGCTTCGTGTTTTCCACTCGAACTCGGTGCTCTGCTGTCACGTCCCTGTTTGTGCCAGCGTGGTCACAGTGGATGATCCATGGTGGGCTGTAGAATGGCTGTGCCTGCTTTGCTCAGGGCTCCCTGCCTGCGCAGCTGCCGCTCTTGCATGACGCCAGCAGCTTGTTTGACATCCCCAGAGACGTTTGGCCTGCACACGCCGCTCTGATGTGGCTGTGTGGCGAGAAATGCGCCAGGTACCGAGTAGTTTGAGAGTGTGTAGGAATACATCTGGTGGGTATTTTTGCTCCTTTAACTTGTTTTTGCATTGTTCTCCTCCTTTTGCTGCGGCAGGAGCCCTGTGCAGTCACTTCATTGCTGGCTTTGTACATTCAGAAGCTGCCGTGAGGGCAGTTGTGGAGAAGGAGGTCACCCAGATGGCTCATTAGAACCAGAAAGTCAGGGGAGGCAGGCAAATTGAGACTCGTCTGATATGATAATCCTGCTATTGTGACTAAAAGAATCATAATAAGTATAATCCTTGTGTAATAAGAGTAATAATCCTTGTGATATTTGCAATGGAAGTGGTTACATGTATGAATAAGCCATTCAGAACAAAGTTGTTGCTAATCATTCATCAGGCGGTTATTTCATGGCACAACTGTGCCACCACCTCTGTGCCTTGTGGCCCCTTCCTCATTTATAGTTTCAGTCATAGCTGTTGGACATCATTAAGTGGACTTGATAGGCAAATTGAACTGAGTATCTACAAAGAAAAGATTTGGATTAAATATAAAACACAGTCCTAATACTAGGATTTGGTGGCCCTAAACGCATAGTGCCTGAAATTAATCTTGTGATTACAGCGCTTTTGTTCACATTGGATAATAGAGTAAAATGTTTTAACAAATGCTTTTTGATTGCTGTGATCCTCTATGGTCATAGAAACTTCACCTGCAGTTGTGAAAATATAAGGAATAACAATAATTCTCCAAATCTGACAAACAGACAGCCTCGGTGTCTGATGCTGAAATCCAGACTGATAATTCCTGGAATGCTCTTTATCTCATGTCCCTCCCTCAGCCTTTGGATAGTCCTTGTCCTGGCTAAAAGGCCTGACTGTCCTGGGGTGTTGTTGAAATTCCAAGTGGCAGCTGCTGCTCACGCAGGGCCCAAACTCACCTGAGCTGTGGAGACTGCTGGAAAATGCCATTTGAGGTAGCCAGATATCCTGAACTGACCATCTGCTTTCCAGTAGGAGTTCCTGTGCCTCATCAAACCTGATTGCTCCTGTGATTGTTAGTAAAGGGGAGGGGGGGCTTATTTCTCATTGTAAACGTAGTGGTGATATTTTCTGAACTATAAATATCAGTCCCTCTTCAGATATCCACTGGCTCCCATTTATCAAAGTGACAGCCAGCCAGCCAGCAAGCAAACCTCTCAAAACGGGTGATAAAATTAGCTACAATCGATACTCCATCCAAAGTAATATAATTAAGCCCACAAGTTTACATTTAATTTCATCCTGCAGAGGACTTTGTTTCAGAAGGACTTGATTTTTGCAATAGCCAGAGAAGATAAGCACAGATCACTTTACAGTTGTTGTTGGACAACTGCACTTACTAGGAAAAACATTTTAGGGAAAGTTTGGCTGATGTGTCTATTGCGGGAGACACAGGGATAACAGTTATCAGCTACCAGAAATTTCGGGGCAAAATAGCAAAACTTTTATTACACAAATTTTTTTTTGAGGACTCCAAATGATGATGGATGCTGAGACAAACCACTTTCAAATTCATGTGATCACTGGTGCATATCAAATTTAGTGAGGCAGAACGCAGGCTGGTATTTATAACTGGAATTATCACTTGTAGGTGCATATAGCATACCAATCAATCTGACTACTAGCTCAGGGAAGAGCTTGGGCAAGTATCTGAATTGTTTGGGAGTTACACTGGCTATAAGTAAAAGAATTTTCCAGAGTTTAGGTCTACCTCCATATATCTGATAGTTGTGTAATTTCATCTGCTTTAATGTTGATTTTCCCTGATGATTGGCCTTTGGTAACCGAGATGTTTGCGCAGCGTCACTGGTTCATTGCCAAAAAGTACTGCTAACTCTCAAAAATTAAGTACAGGGCATTACACCATGGATGTCGGGGTTTGCATCATTGAAATGTGTTTGAACGAGGTCTTGAATGAGAGAACAGGGTGCCACTGGCAGTGCTGATGCTTATTTTAAGGATGTCAGATCCCATCCCTCTCCTTGTGTTGTCTCCCACCTTTGTGCACGTGAGCCCCTTCATCCTTTAGCATTCCCGTGCCTCCTCCTGCCCAGAGTGATTGGGCTCTGGTGCTGCCTTGTCACCGTCCCCCACTGCTGCAATGCAAAGTCAGTGAAGCCATAAATCAAGTCTGCTCTGAACACAGATACTTGCAGAAAGCTAAGCATCCTAAAAGTTCTGCCTAGTGCACAACCCAGACACCAGGCTGATCATCTCTTTCCAAGCCGATCCAAGCAAGATGTTTCCTTTTATGAGCTGGGGGTGGCTGCTGGCAGAAAATTCTGTGCAGAGATAAATTCTTTGTGGGATTTGTTCTGTTTCTGTTTGATCTGTTACTTTGCCTGGAAAACCATTTCCTTTTGGCTCTTGGATTGAGGTCCTGCTGTGGATGTGGGGCGAGGTGTCCATGTCCTGTGTGGAAGAAGGATTGGCAGCAATTGTGAAAGTGGAGAGTTTGAGCAGAAGGGTTGTGGCAGCTCCTGCTCGCAGCAAATCCAGGGTGGATGATAACACTTACAAAGGAAGTGTCAGGAGTCGGTGCCATACCAAAGAAAGCCTGAACTAATCTTTCAATTTGGGCTGTGAGAGACTCGTTCACAGCGGTGGGTGTACGTGTGCACGCAGACTGTGTGCCTCTGTGTGTATAAATAAAAACCAGCCTCTGATTCTTATAATCCCTTCCTACTGGAAAAAATGTCATGGTATTACATGGATTTTTGGTCAGTTCAGAGGAAGTTGTGTCTTAGCACATTTCCAATCAATTGGTCCCGGGAACACACCTCTGACTGTGCACTTGTGTACTGCCCTTAGGCAGGATGTGTAAAAAGGCAACCACCCCAGGAGCTTTAGCTCTGCCCAGCAGGAGAGCAGCATTTTATGAGCTCTCTTGCATGCTTTTGTCTGAGAAGTGATCATGTCTGCATTATAGGTCACTTGGAAATGTTTTCTTCTGAGCAAGTTTTTTCTGTTCAAGCTATCATCTAACCCAGAGCCAGCCATGCAGCTGCCTCTTGGGCAAATCCTCTGACAGCACAATTCTTGTCAAGCTATTTCACGTGTTCATCTAGGTTAGAATAATCAGAACTGCTGATGTGTGCTGCCATCAGCCGCTGCATTGGCCTGGGCACATCAGTGCGTGGAGTGGTTAATTAAAAAAAATGAGCTGATCTCTGTTCGCCCTGAGCCAGGTTAAATTGTAAGGAAACTTGCAAACAGCAAGACCTCTTGCTGGATGGCTTCTGACAGTCAAGAAGCAGATGCTGGGGGTGACTGTTGAATTCCCTGTGTGGCTGGAAATGCAGTCATCTCAGGATGACAGAGATGACAGGACTGGAATTACAGCCCTGTTCTTGTCAAGCTTTGTAGAGATGTGCTGTGGCTGAGGCTGCCAGTAGCCTTGAAATTGTACCTTCCTTTAGTGGATCCCTCACAGCAGCAGCTATTTCTGTTGAAATGCACATCAGATTTGGGAGGTTTATATTCCACCCTTTGGAGGCGTTTGCTGGCGAGAACTGTCGTTCTTAATTGAAGCAGTGCTTGGCTCCTGGGCCGTTGCTTTGTCAGGTATGGGTTTACTGTGCAGAAAGACTTTAAATGTGTTTAACTCCATGCTCTGCGTCTTGGCTTCAAAGGATTTGCCCATCGCTCAGAACTACAAACCCCTTCATCTGCCGTGTCAGGACTGGCTGCTTTGCTCTGCAAAGCGAGTGAAGGGTGCTCGCAGATTGCTGTGACACCAGCCATGGCCTGTGCTTCAGCTGCCTCACTTGCAAGGCAGGAGAGCACAAATCTCCGCTGGTCTCTGATGTGTGCAGGCATCTGAAGGCTGCTGTGTGCTGCACACTGCTGTGAGACCCTCAGAGGTGAGAACTGTGAGGATCTGTCTGGCTGTGCAGCTCGGTACAGACGTTACAAAGATGGATTAATGACTGAGTGTTCCTTGGCTGTGGCTGAACAATGGAAGGTGGCCCAGCATTCAAGTGTTCCCTGAGAGCTTCTTTCTCCAGAATGTGGCTTTCCAAATGCCACGGGAAAGGTGATGATGACAGCTCCATGTAAAACACTGTAAGTGGCAAAGTATTCCACAAATTAGCTCATCATCTTACAAATCAATATCATTGAAGATGTGTGTTCCAAACAGAGGCAGCACTAATCTGAAAGTGTTCCCTGATTCAGCAGCTGAATGGAAATACCCATTAGAGAACAGGATGCTTCCTACTGTTCAGCCCACGCCTTTCTCTTTTTTGGAAGTAATTCATGTTCCTTCACAGCTGGTGAAGGCAATGAGCTCCTCTGTGTCTATGAATTCCTGAGGCATGAGGAGAAATACTGAGAGAAAGAATCAGCAGAAGTGTGACTGTGACTGAAGTCTGCCAATTAAGATAAGCAACCACCTTGTCTTTGGTGTTGGACAGGTAGGATTGGCTTGTTCTTGGGGACAGTAGGGTTAAATGTGGGGTTTGGGCCTTAGAGGCATTGACTGGAGTTAGTGCTTGGATTTAGGACAGGGAAGAGCTATTGGGTAGGAGTTACAGTTCGGGTAAAGGACAGAAGGTGCCAAAGCCAAACACTCTTGTTGGTGACTGATGGTGTGAGGTGGCAGGGTCTGACAGGTCTGTCTGGGCACATTTTGCCCTGGGGCTGTGAGGTTTTGCTGTCATCAGCCTGGGGTTTGGGCTGCCAGGACAAAGGGGACTGCAAGGTGCATAGAAATCAGTGCTGCCTTGAGTTAGCACTGGGTTTAGGCAGGGTTCAGGACACACCACGCTGGATGGAAACTCAGTCTATATGGGTTAGAGGCATCTAGCCTGGTCATCTGTGTTTCTTTTGAAGCTGAAGAACTCCACTGAGTTTTGAAGGAGCATTTAGGATAAGCTGGGCTCGTTGATGTCTGCTGGTGTTTTCGTGTCGTACTAGATATGGGTCTGAAAATACCTGGGTCTTCGTTAAAACTTCGTTAAAACTCCTGTAGACATCAATGAAACAATTTTCCCCAAGGGCTGCAGTAATTCACCTCTCCTGACCAAAAGGAGTGGTCAGTGATCGAGCAGCATCTCTGTGTCACAGTGAGCTTTGTTCAAACGGACTGACTTGCATTTTTCCCCTAAGCTGTGTTTGTGGGCATGGCATCTCTTCCTTCCCTTCCAGGCTGACGGGCACCGCTCCTGGCCAGTGGGTGCAATCCTGCTTCACCACATCGAGCTTCATGGCCTGCTCATAAAAGCAGATTTAACAGGAGCAGAAGCCTAAATGCTGCAGCATTATTGCAAAGCAATCCAGGCTCCAGAGCTGCTGCTTCAACAGCCTTGCGAGAGGTTTGGCTCGACAGCAACCTGTGAGCCACCAGGGTAAACAGAGAGTTCCTCCAAAGTTTAGCACTCATTTCAGCTGGATGAGATTCTCTGCAGGGATCTGCAGCACACAGAACCTCCGTTCAGGCTTTCTTCTGGTGCATCATCTCAGTTTCTGTGCAGAGGAGGTGTGTGCTCAGTCCTTTACGCCTTGGTTGATTCCTTGCTGACCTCGGTGCTCCCCCATTACTCCCTGCAGTTGGCTTCAAGAACAAAGGGAGGTTTCATTATTGCAGTTCAGCTGCAGCCAGAGAGAAAGAGGGCCTACAGATTCAGGCAAGAGCAGACAGAAAAAGGGAGTGGGCATGTAAGTGCACCAGGCAAATGCTTAAAACAGAATTAAATAAAAAAGCAAGGAGAAAAGAAAAAACCCCAGGCAGATGGAAAATTGTTAAACACCTGAAATCATTCCTGCACTGATCACCATCATAAATTCAATACTAAATTCTGATATCCTCTTTCTTCTTCATTTTTAAAGCAAGCTTTTCCATGGAAGACTGTTTTGTCTTGCCTGTTCTGCCAAAAGGCCCCATGTGACAAATGACCCAGGGGCAAGCACAGCATTAGAACAAAACAAACCAACACATTCTGTGGGGAGCAAAGACTGTTCTTACCTCCTGTTTACAGCCTTCTTTTGTACGACTGCCACTCAGGTCCACAGATTTTGTCTCTCCTGCCACTGTAGGGGAGATACAATATTCTTTAATTTCCAGGGAAAAAAAATCCCTCTACCCCCGAATTCTCATTATAGGATAGAAATGTCTTTATCTCTGTTCTTTAAGAGAATCATTTGGGAAGTCACTACTTCAGTCTTACTGCAAGCAGCAATAAAAGTGCTGTTGAGACTTTGATAAGCTGTGTCTACACAATTTCACTGCAGAGTTTTGTTTCTTCATTTCCCTGTGCCATTCTGCTGTGTCCTGGTTGTGCTCAGAGGATCTGTTTGTTCTTAGTGAGACTGCCCCGGGCATTATTTCCCAAATGATTCCAGCACTGCCTCTGAAAATCTGTTGGAGGAAAAGCTAAAATCCTGTCTCTGAGAGAGGTTTGGTAGCAAAGGGCAGGTACGTGCCCAGAGAATGTTTCTCTGAAATGCTTCCTTTTTTTTTCCTGGCAGGGTCCACCTCTGAGGCTGACAGCAGCACAGTCCCAAAAAGCTGTCTCTCAGTTTGGAGCTGCTGCACTTTGAATGCAGAAATCTGGCAGCTGGACCCAGAATGAGGGCCTAGCAGTTGGGAATGAACTCCTTGCCAGCTCTACAGTGCAGTCCCTTGAATTGTTTTTGGGTGCAAAAAAAGCTTAAACAAGGCTCATCAGCTGTTGAGATATTTTCTCATTTTAGGCTCTCCAAAAGCCAAGGGCTTGTAGGACATTTGGGGACAGCTTTTCCAACCCCCACCACTCAGTTTTTCCTGCAGCTCTTTGACACATACAGTTTCTTTAAACGGATAGTTTCATTCAGAGGGATTGGTGCACGTGAATAAAGTTAGTTTTGGGTGCTCCTTTGACAGAGACTGAAGGCTGTGCAAGCCCAGGTGAGGTGTTAGCAATGGGTTTGTAAAAGAGATTGAGTCCTTACCAGTGCTGGACTATCCTAAAATGCCATTATATTCCTCATGCACTGTGCTGATACTGATTGCTGGCTGGGTGATCCTGAACACTGACTTGTTTTGTATTACCTTAATATTAAAAATGTATCAAGCAGTTTGCCTTTTCCCGGTGCCTGGTGTCTTTGGATGCCTTTTGAACCAAGCACATTATCCAGACAGCAAACAGCGTGGCAGGCTGTGAAAACAAACCTGTTCTGAGTTCAAAGTGAAGTTATCTCCATTTTACCCAGGGCGTGTGAGTCAGCGTGAAACCTGGCTGAGTTTTCTTTGCGTCCATCTAAGTATTGCTATAAAACATTGATACATCCCTATTGATCTCCACAGGACTCTACCAGTGCATCTAAATCACCTGCTAGAAGGGGGTTTTTTTGTTGTT
>VZRN01005992.1:604663-659758 GCA_013397935.1 Dasyornis broadbenti | reverse complement strand
TTTTTTTTTTTTTTTTTCTGGAGCTGTACACTTAAATAACTGGGAGATGTGACAGAGCTAAAGCTGAAACTATGCCAAAGTGGGATCTGAACTCATCTCTGCCACCTCCCAGGTCGGTGATTCCTACTGTAGGCTATGGAATTATTTGCTCTGGTTTTTTGGTTATTTGATTGAGGATTTGTTTGGAGTTTTTTTCCTCTAAAAGAAATGAAAGCAAGTGCAAATCTCAAAATTTGCAGAATGAAAAATTTTATTTCTGCCTGTGTCTTTGGTAGAATGTTCATTCTTGAAGATGAATTAGTGTGTAATATCCATTTGGACAAACTGAACAAGCCTTTGTTTTCGGTGCTGTGTATGATAGAAGAGGTGACCTTATCTTAATTCTCACCTTTTATTCTTTCAGTCACCCTCCACGCCCCATTTATTAGCACAAAGCTGCACGGGAAGCACAGAAGTCCTACTGTAAACTCTGCTTCCTCCTTCTTTTTTTCCTCCCCTCTGCTTTTTTAATGCCAAAAAGCTTCAAAAAGACACTTGAAGTCCACAGGGGAAAGAGAAATTAGACTCCAGCTGACATGACTGAATTTTAAACTACTAAATATTTTATAGTTAGATTAGATAATGCGAGCTTCCACTAAGCACAGCGTCAGGCTGTTTGTGGGTTTGGCTTTTAACTCAGTCTGTGCTTCACCATCTTGATCAAAACTGGTGTAGGACTTTCCTGCAAAGTTGAGAGAATTTTGACCTTTCCCAGCATTTCTTGTAAGTGATCTCAGTTTCATGCCTTGCTGATTAGGGTTCACCTTATTCTCCAGGAGCAGCAAAAAAAAAAAAAAAAAAAAGCCAAGTGCTTCCTTCTTGGACTGGCTCTTTCTGGCTCCAGCTGATAAAGGTGGAGGTGCTGTCTCTGTCACTTCTGAAAATGGCTGCAGATGGCAAATCCTGCAGTTCTCCTCTCCCAAATGATGTGGCAATACTTTATCGTGATGCTTCCTCTGGCCCCTTTCAAGTCCTGCTTGGAACTTGGTCCTAGACTGGGCATTCTGCTGGGTATTTGCAATTTTTTTTCTTTTTAGAAAAAGATGAGCTAATTCAGGACTAGCACACTGAGTTGGCTGATCCAATGTCAATAATTCCTTTTTTCCTATTTCTGAAGAGACGTATTTAATTGACTGAAGACAATGTAGCTGAAAGTAAACTCCACTCATTGACTTTGATCTTTTAAATATGGTCACAAATGTCTAAGAGACTCACAGGTGCAGTCAGACAGTGCTGAGACACATCCTAGAGCACTGTGCTGAGAACTCTTTTGGACAGAAAGAGGTGAGGGTGAGCACCAGACATCTGCTGGTGTGGGCCAGCAAACCGAGGGTAATTCTATTCTGCTTTTTCTTTTCATTCATTCTTCAGAACGGAAAAATAAAAGCTCAGTTTGGAAATCTTTCTTGACAGCAGTGAAAGCTTGCAGTGCCTGGATCTCGCTAAGATTTTTGGCAGTGTTGTGCCTTTAGGGCAGCTTTGAGGTTCTGTGTGAGATGAGACTAATGGGATCTTTCCAGTGGATCTTTGCTGTTGCTGTGATGTGGCAAACAGGATCACAGACCCCTCAGTCCCACGCTGACAATCGCTGCTCTACACACCACTGTGCTGCCACTCTCTCCCCTTCTCTCCTTTGGAACAGTTGTGTGTACAGGAGCTCCTTTGGCCTAATTTTTTCCCTCTCCCTGTAGAGCCATCGTGTCTTTTACATTGTGCTGATGTGCCGAAGCGCAGGGGACATTTGCATACATGGGGACATTTGCATACATGGGGACATTTGCATATATGCAAAGCTTTACAGAACGTGCTGAGAGCAGGAACCTCTTCTTGGGTGAGCTGTTTCCATTTGCTTGCCCGAGAGCCTTCCTCCATGCTGTCCTCTCTGTTTATTTCATACAAGCACTTTGAATTTCTCCAATACAACAGCTATTATTTTTTCCCACAGCAGTGGCAGCTCGTTACCCGGTGCGTGTCATCTTTTCTGATGAATAACTCTTTTTCTTACACGTGTTAAGGCTGTCAGAGGTTGTAGAGTGAAAGAGGGTGAGTGGTTCCCCCACAGCTGCTGGGGAACAGCTCCCTCCATGGTGCTGGGACCAGTGCAGCTGAACTGTCACAGAGAGGGACATTTGCAGGCCGGTTTTAGAGGAAGAGAAAGTGTTGTGAGCTTAAACAAGGACAAGGCTGGACTGCTGAATTTTCATGGCAGGAGAACACGATTAAGGATGTTTGAACTGCAGTCGTTTCCAAGGCACTTCTTCAAGTTAAAAGGGGAGCTTTACAAAAGCTCAGAAATCATATGCTGAGTATAATTTCACTTGTCGCGCTTACAACTTTTTCAAGTCTGTAAGAATATGTAAAAACAGTAGAAAAATGAGATACTTAATTTCAGTACTTGGTATTGTACATGTGCAGTTCGTGGAGCAGTTTCATTAAAATGCTGAAGTGCTGGATGGAGAAGAGAGAGGCAGGTTTATAGTTATGCTGTATTTGATATCAGCTGTTACTGAAATGTCCAACCAAAGCCACTGACCAACTCCATCAGCAGTTTATATCGATGGAAATGTGCCTCGTGCCACTGCCAGGTTTTGTCACAAATTGATGATTACGGAGCCCAGCCTATTTGAGAATCCAGCCTGAGAGGCCTCAAAAAGCCCTTTAGTGAGAGTGCTGCCAAGCTGCTTGCCTAAGGATGTTTCAGCACTGGAGGCACCTCCAGCTACTGGAGCTTTTTGAAAACCTTGGCTGTGAGGTCTGAAGCTGTGAATATCTAATATGCGATGGCAGCAGGCCCAGCTGGAGTACAAACACACACACACAGAAACACATGAAACTGTGAGCAGTGCTAACAAGATAGAGATACTGTGCTCTGCTGCTGCTCTCATCCCACTTCCATAAAATAGCATATTGAAGAGGAGAATTTACTCTCTGTCCATTTCTTCTAGCCTAAAGGCTTAATTCTGAACTTTATGGGACTTTCTGGTTTCCTCTGTTTTTCATCTCCCCTTTCAACTTAACGTTGCCTTTTAGTTTTATTATCTTGAAAGCTCAGATAGACTCTGAATTTTATCTGCAGGGAAGCTCATTTGTTTTTAAATGATTTTCAGTCTGGAAGTTGGGAGATTACAGGCAGCTGTAAAAAAAAATTGCCGACAAATAAAGATGGGTTTCTTGGTTACCTGAAAACTGAAATGCGTTCAAATGAAAAGTTCAAAAGATGAGATTCTTTTGGGCAGTTGACAAATGATTTTGCAGCCCAAGGCTTATTAAACAACGAGAGGCACCTGGATTTCTCCATCTTCTGTTGTCTGTTAAACACTGAGCTGTGGCAGGACAGGAGCTCTGGGTTCTCCTCAAGGGCTCTGCTGAGCCCGCACAAAGGGGGAGAAAGGAAAAACCTGGTGTACTCTGGTGGAAATGTTAATTCTTCCCGTTGCATTCCTATCCTTAGTGATGCCAGGTTATCAAAGTTTGGGAGTATGATGATACAGGCCCTCATTTTTTCCTGGGTTTCCTTTGGCATAAACTTCATTTCATGAAAAAAAGGGTGAGTGAGTGAAGAAAATGATATGGCTGTCAGAAGATTTTTATGTTTTGGGAGACAGGTAATATTAAAATACCTTTTAATGAATGGTTAAGCTTAATGTGATTAATAGATCATTTTCATGTTCTGCAGTTGGGATGATAAATAGGAAAAAGCAGAATAGAAAGCCTAGGGAAGTAATATTTTCATCCTAGGGTTTTTTTTTTCTTCTTCTTTTTTTTGTTTCTTTCTTTCTCACTTCTTTTTTTTTTTTTTTTTCGTTACTTTACTGTCATCGTTTTACTTTTAAGGAGAGATAATTGTGAAAAGAAAGAAATTTAAAATTAAGACATTTCAAAGTTTAGTCTTCTAACATTTTCTAAGGAAACTCAGATTGCCTATGTTTCCCATTTCAAGTTCTGTGCTGTGCTGTCCCTGATAAGAGACTTCAGTGGTTTGAATGAACACCAAAGTATTAGCCTAAAGCAAGAAAACTGGCAAAAAACAACTCAAGGCTGTCTTTTAATGGACAATGTGTGTTCCTTTCCGCGATGATTCTCCTGTGACTGTGATCAGGAATTTTAAGGACTGTGGTACCTGCCAGTAAACTGGTGCAGATGCACACAAGAGGCACAGTGGGAGGGAAAACATTGCATTTGATCCGAGGGATCAAACATTTTGGGGAATCATCTGATCTCAAGGATATCAGCTCCTTTCTTTCCCCACATTATTTTTTTTTTAAAGATGCATCCCTAAGCAGGCTTTGCCACTGCTCTGTAAACAGCAGGCCTGTTAGTGATGCTGAAAGATGAAGAGATTGGCAAAGAAAGACAAGGGAGCTTTTCTTCCCGCTTGTGTTTTAAATATTTATTCTGGCTGTGTGCTGGACCACTTTTTTCTGATTAGGAGAAAGGCATCTCAAACACGAAGTGATACAAAGCCAGAGAAGTATTCCGCAGGCTGCAGGAATTGGTTTTTATATTTCTAGAGCACATCCGACCTGTTGGGGACATAGAAGCTGCTCTTTTAGGTCACAGCCCTCGTCCAGTGTTGTCTCCTCTCTGGCAGTGGCTGGTGCTGGACACCTCCAGGTGCACAGCAGTGGGAAGGCTCCTGGCACAGCGCTTTCCCAGTCCCACAGGCTGAGCAGTGTCTTCAGAGCTTGCCCAGAACTGCCAGACTTTGGGTGAGGGTAATCATTCCTCTGCAAAGCCTCCTTACCCTTGGCAAAAAGTGCTCTAAGTGTGGGGAAAACCTTCCTTTCCGTGGAGTCAAGCAGCATTCCTACCTCTCTGTCTTTTTAAGACATCTGAATTTTTGTGCCTGCTGAAGCAGTTTCCAAAGCTGTGAAAGCATTTCTGCTGCACCTCTTTTTAAAATCCAGCACAATCAAGACAGATTTTTTTTTTTTTTTTTAAGTCTTTCAAAGGTAATTTCTGTCCTATCAATGTGTCAAGGTGTTTGGAACAGGTTTCACTCTCTGTGTAGCACTGTAATTCCTTCTGGCCTTGACGTGTATTCAAAAAGGAAACAGTGTAAATTCCCCATTCAGCTGCACAAATAACAGCCTCACAAATTCCACATGGGATGATTTACCACTGGCTGAAAAAGCAGTGGGCTTTCAACCCTTAAATCCATGGGTTTCCTGCATAAATCCACCAGTTTGACACTGATCTGAGTTGCTGTAAAGAAGTCACACACAGAATTTCTTCTGTTTTGTTGTGAGCATCCAAAGTCGACTTCCTGACCGCACAGCAGAAATACTCTATTTGCTACTTACATGAGCATAATTTTGTGACTAGATTACTTAAGTCAGCAACTGATTTCGCTGCTGCCTCAGACCTGCTTTAAATGAACAGGTATATTCATCAATCACCTCCCTTCTTCTTTGAGTACCAGCCGAATCAATATGTGAAAGAGCTGTTTAAACACTTTCCTATTTAAAAAAAAAAAAAAAAAAAAAAAAAAAGTGCAGGTAGACAAACCAGCAGAATAAATACCAGAGAGAATTTTAGGGACCGACATTAAAGTTTGATGCTATTCTGCATTAGGACTTTATAAATCACTGAGCAAGAAGGATTATGCAATGGTACCATTCCGCTCTAAATTACCAGGGCGTGGTGGATGCAGTGTTGCGGTTGCATAGAGATACATCTGACAGCTTCGGAGCTTGGGTAGTTTTTAAAACACCTCTGTGTAAAGGGATCACGTTTTGCTGAGCAGTGTGTGAGCACTGAAAGCACATCCCTGTCGTAAAAGGCAAAGGAAGCACTGTGGACGTGCTCTGTGCTGGCCGTCAAATGCTCAGATTCTTGACTTGCTCAAGAATCCTTTGTGTTGGGGAAAGGGCCAGAAAGGGATGGAAAAAGGTCTCTGGAATACCTGTGGTGTGCTGGGTCTGTCAGAGCACGCCGCCTCTCAGGGAACCTGACTGGTGTTGGTGCAAAAGCAGCGCTGGGGGCTTCTGGCAAGGAGCTGCTTTTGTATTTCTCAACTGGTCACAGCTGAGCTCTGCCAAAGGTTACCTGCTGAACCTACAGGCTGCAAGAAGTGAGGCGTTTTAAAATCCAGGCATTAGTGTGCAGTGATGCCTAAGCCATACCGGATGTGCCCAAAGGTGTATTTAGGATTTGGCTGTTTATTTCCGATCCAAGCCGTGGTCGTTGCCCCAGCAGCCTGTGCATCAGCACTCCGGCAGTGTGAGGGGGTTCCCATCGTGCCCCCACAGGGGGAAGATGTAACAAAAACCTGTTGCCAAGAGCTCAGGGATAGCCTCAGCCTGCGGGAATTCCACAGCAATGGCCACCGGCAAAGGAAGGATGGCGAGGCACTGTGTAATTGATAGCTGGTGCAGTAGGAATCTTTGCTGCCCAATTAAAACTCGTAAGCCCCACAGGGCTCTGCACGTCACTGGAAGTTACTATTGTACTTTTCATCCTGTATTTTGCAGCGTTGAGAACTTCTTGGTTTATTGACTTATTTTCTGCTCTCAGCATTTATTCTTGTGCCATGTAAGAATGAAGTGGCTGAAACATGTTTGCAAACCAGAAATGCTAATCGTTGGAAATATAATTACAATTTCTTCCGGAAAATTAATTAGAAGCCTGAATTAATGCCTTTATATCATGATTCATTTAAAAGAAATGTTTAGTTACATATAAGCTGTTTGCATGCTCAGTGTAGTAGGACTGAGTCTCAAGTTCTTGCATGAACAATATCCTTCTCTCTCCCTCTTTGTGTTTAAAACTCCTTACCTACACATTTAGCAAAATGAGGGTTTAATAACCTCCTTTTCTCTCTCTAAATGTACCAGTTAAGTCATATTAGTCTGTTTTCCACCTGTAAAACTGCATTTACATGCTTAATCACATAATCTCTTCTACCCATTATTACCTGCAGCATGTGCTTTTATAGTCAGATTTTTTTTTTTCCTCTTTCAAAGTAAAAAGATGCTTCATTATTCAGAAAGTGGAGGTGTCTCTTCTAGACATTGTGTAGAAGAGGACATGCTGCTGCCTGTTAAAGAAACATGAGATGTGCTGATCAGCTTCCCTGTGGAGGAGACAGCACAGAATCAGTACATTAAATGCAGCTCTTTATTTACATACCTCTGTGAGTGCTGGAACAGAGGCCACCACAGAGCAAGTACTCTGGTAATTCTGCCTTCCAGAAATGCCATCCTGAAAGCTAATGACACCTTCCTGGGAGGCTTCTCTACCCTTACAGATTTAGAGGGCAGGAAAAATATCCCAGGAAACCAGCCCTGGTAACCAGCACTGATTTTCTCCAGGGGTGACTGCTGAACAAAACTTAAAACTAACACCTGTCTTTAAAGACTGAAGCCTTCCTCACGTGTTAGGGAAAGAGTGATTGGCCCTGAGTGATGTGGGGTCCAAGTTAGAAAAAGACTTTTCTTTGCAGTAGTTGTCATTTGTACCATATCCCAATCCCTTCTTTCCTTCATTTGAAAATATCTGGGGCTGCCTTTCTTCTTCTGTTTGTGTACACTTTTAATACCTGCTAAGGAAGAATTCATTTTCCTCAGTGCAGTAGGGCACAGCTCTGCCATCTAAAACCCTGGGTTGGCAAAACAAAACCAAAGCTGAAAGATTTCCACCTACTGCTCCTCTAAATCCCTGTTGATCTGTAGGGGATGGGAGAAGAGAATTGCTGCCTTCAAAGACAGGAACATTCAGATGAGGAAATTTTAAGGCTGCACGTTTGTTTCAAATGGATCCTATTTAGCTTGACAGTAAAAGAGCCACGGGGCTGAATTTTATTAGACATTTGTGCAACAGGCATTAAATGTTTCATGTTAAGAATATATTAAATTCCATAAGAAAAAAAAAGCCACATTCAGAACAGATACAGAAAAGGAGTAGCATTCCTCTGAGATTTTTATGAGCTGAAAACCCAAAGATTGAAAAAATAAGTGATGAAGGCAATACAGAAGATTTCATCACATTTCCGGCCCTGGCGCTGCTGTGTGGTATTTTTGGCTTGTTTGTTTGTTTTTGTTGTTGTTGTTGTTGTTGTTTGGGTTTTTGGGGGGTTTGTTGGGTTTTTTTTGTGTGCATCTGAGTTTTTGCCAGTTCAGAAAAGCACTTTCAGAGGTGTCGAAAATCCTACCATTACTTCAGCTCTTGCCATGAGCTCTTCATGAAAACTCAGACCTAAGCTGATGCTCTCTGAGTGGCGTGAAAATCAATTCCGTGCATCAGTCCTGAAGAACCAAATCCTCCCATCTTTCCTTTTGTAGCCTCTTTGATTTGGGTATCATCATGGATTCGTGCTCAGTAAAGGAGAGGATTCTGCCTGTTTGCAGAGAAAGCAGCTCTTGCCCACAAGTGAAATGATGGAAATGGACCTGAGACAAGATGGGGAAAAAAATGTGCAGTGTTTGAATTAAAGGAATCTGTTCACTGCAGGTGACTGCAGTGCTTGTGCTCCCTCAACTTCGAGAGGAAAAATGTTCAACAGAATGTCGGTGTGGGGCACTTTCTTGCTGTAGTCTTCACTCTAGTGACATCAGCGTGTGGGGTTCTCTTCTGTTTGCCACTATCTGATAAATGTTTTCAGGGTAGGATTATTTGGAGGGTTTTGCTCCATATCCTCTTGCAATAGCAAATAAACGTTCCTCAACACTGAAACAATATGAGTGTGTTCTGACCTGGGGAGTCATAGCCAGGCAGATCCACAGATTGCTAATTGCTCTGCCTATAATCATCTCCATTTCATAGACAACTTACACCCTGCATTGCTCTGTTCCCATCTGGCACCGTGCGGTTCTGCTTCTGCCCGTTAGCCACACAGCACGGGCTATATTAGAGATGCCAGGGTGCAAAACCACCATCCTTGGAAGCATGTGGGGGAGGAATGGTGAACGACTGGCATTAATCATGCTGCAATTAGACTTCCTCGTTGAGACTTTGAGAAGTCTTTGGGTGACCAAGCTAGCAAAGCGCCAAGGGCTTGTCATCAACAAACTGTGCTGGTTCATATCCACTCTTCTGGAAAGGAGTTTCCTTTTAGCACCTTAGAGGAGTAATCAGGGGGCAGGGATACAATCTTGTGTGCCTTCTGTGGGTGGGATCAGACTTTGCGGACTCAGCTCTGATATCATGGCACCTTTAGTGGCAAAGACAGTGGAAGTGGAGCAGTACAGAGAGGGCACTGCAGTCCCCTGGGGTGATGCACACATGTGACACACACCTGAGAGCAAGGAAAAGGGCCCCATGTGCTCAGTGGGCAAAATAAAGTGTGGGTTCACCTGACTGATTCCATAACACGGCCAGAAGCAGTGCTGCTGCTGAGGCTGACTGCACAGAGCAAAGGCCCAGGGTTTCACAAGCTCCAAAGGAACTGATGACTTCCCCATTTCCAGCAGTCTTTAGCCTCAGCCAGGTTACATCCTGAAATACAAACTTTGGACAAATACAGGTTCTGAGGGCAGCATGGGAGCAGTTCAGTAAAACAGAAGACCTTTACCTATGTGGAGTAGCTATTTTAATTTGGTCTAAACTCTCTGTGTTAGTAACAGGAAAAGAGAAGAAAATGCCTTCCAGGTCTGGAGATGAGAATTTTCTTTGAATACCTTTCCTGAAGCCCCAACAGTGACATGTCTGAAGGGTGATGTGACATCTTAGCAGATTCTGAATCAGCCAGGATGCCTTCTGCAAGTGGGAAGCCAATGTGACTCATGTTTCAGCACCAGAGGTTTCTCAAAGCAAAGCTGTTTTGACAGCAGCAGTGTGGCTTTTGTGTTATCCTTTGGTTTATCAGAGGAATTATATCTTAGGTTTGTTATTAAGATTTCATTTCACTATCTGGGAAGCCTTGACAGGTTATGTCTGCTCATATCGTTGACTCAAAATGCTATCTGGACAGGATTATTTTCCGAGACCTTGTATGTGCTCTGTCAAAGATGTAGAACTAGGCCCAGACCACAGCCAGGTATAGAGGGGTCTAAATATATTATTCTAAACTTTATGTCTTTATTCAGAGTAAAGGTTTGCCTTAAAGATGGCTTTAAAATGTCTGAATAGTGTTCTTTTGCCTGATGTCCCCTCATGATCATTTTATATTTCCTCACGTTTCACGTTCAGTAGCAAGTGCTGATTTCCGTTCGTGTTGTGGGAGCAACAAGGTCATTTATTGCCATGGTCACTGTCCTGAAAACCTGATAAAAGAGAGAAACTAAGGATGAAGTGAGCATTACCTATGCATGAGTGACAAGGCAGGGAGCAGGCTGGCTCACATATATGCTGATTGGCTGGTGATATCCAGAATTTTGATTTAGATCTTCTTTTGCTATGAGAGAATTCTTCTGAGTTGCTCTTGCTGGCATTTTAGGGATGATGAGCACACAGTCTAGAAATAGTGTGAGCCATGGAAATGATCCTACCATCCTTCCTAATCCAATGGGTAGCTAAGCATCAAGTTTTTAAGCAGCCCACAGGACTCTTTCTTCCCTTGGGATCCTGATTGACAGGATTTTTCTCTATCAGTTATATCAATGGCTTCATTGATGTAATGTTCAATACACATCTCAATCACGTTTCTCCAATTCACTGTTCAAGAAAAACGTGTTCATTGTGTCTGAACTCTCAAATGTGCAGGCTCTGGCTGTGCATTTCAAGGTCAATCTAAAGCCTGAATGCTTTGCTTATCTATCTGCATGGGTAGAAAGTTTCAGCAGGTTATTTTCATTTACCCGTCCAATTCTGATGCAGAGCAGAACTGAAGGAGAAACCAGGGTGGCAAGTAAATATGCTGCTTTTGTTGCTGAAGAACCATCAGCTGTGCACAGGTGGCCTCAGGAGAGAATAGGTACTTCAGGATTCTCAATGAAAAATAAAGGAAGGTGCTGGTTACTGTGTGATTCAGCTGTTCAGCTACCCTTGTCCTTCATGCACAGCTCTTATGCTTCTTAATGTGGTACTTAAAAATAAACATCTATTGCCTACTCATCCTCTTAGTCAAGGCAGAATGGAAAGCAAATCTGAATTTCCTCCCTCCTCTCTCACCGACTTCACTTTCAGTAGATCTTGAAGGAAAGCACTGAGAGTGACCGGGTCACACTGGAGCAGTAACAAACCAGATGGCATCTCCGCATGTGACAGACCAGGAGGTTTTGAAGCTGTGCATCTGCTTTTAAGAATCAAGTTTTAAATGAATTGACAGTCCTGTCAGATGGGCAGCACGGAGCTGCTCCAGCAGGTGATAAAGCTGCTACAGTGCAGAAAGCTGCTCTGAATCTCCCAGTCTGGAGTTTGTGTACACTCAGATGAATCTGAATGTGAGCAGGAAGATGCAGTGGGGTAGTGTCTGGCAAGGCCATTGTCTGAGATACGCCCTGGAATTAAAGTCAGAAATTTCTCTAGCTCTTGCAGAGGTGCTTGGAATGTGCCTTCTCCAGAACCGAATGAGTATTTTCACTTCTTCAGACGTAATGATAATGTTTTGTCAGCGAGACTCAGCTTAATACTGGATCCTTGTCCATCTCTGACTAAGGGATTTTGCAAACCTTACAAATCAAATCGTTGGGACTGGCACAGTTTTATGGACTGTGTTATTAATAGGACGCTGTAGTGTGCCCTGCTTTAGGAACAAGAATTCAGGAATGCAGTTCTCTGTGCCATATATACCCAGCAAAAGCTGTCCTGCTGTGCCACGGCTGCTTCTTGCTAATCACAAAACTTGAGTGTAAAAATAACCACCAGTTTCTGCTGTCTGTAAGGACAGATTTGCTTTGTTTGGTGCAATGTCTCACACTGTCGTTGCTTGCTCAGACTGTTCCACAGGATCCATCTTTTGCTCCCCTTGCCCCAGGATGGAAAATACTTGATCAGGACTTGCTGAAGGCCTACATGGCTTTATCCAAAGTCACAACTGTGCATTAGAAGATTAGACACAGGAGTCTGTATGCTGATTTGAGCTGTTTTCAGTATTCCGATACCCACTCTAGGATAAGGATCATTATCCTGAGTTTTGTTTTTATTTTTGTCTACATAGTTCCATGCAAAACAGTATACTAAAAGCCAGATGCCATCCTGGAATACAACTTGAAATAATTAGTGGAGAAAGATTTCAAAATTCAGGAACGTGTCATTTAATTTAATGGAGGAATTTGTTAGGAAAGCCTAGTTGTTTGTTCTGTAGCATCACCATCTTTATCTGTTTAATTGCATAAATATATTTAACATGGGTCCTTTTGTGAAGAAAATGCAAGAGAAAAATATTATCATGTAACATAAAGAGCTAATAATTTATTTGCCACAGAATTGTTAATACTCTATGTTTATACACTACTTTAATGCATTTTGTAAATCTTTCCCCCAAAAACCAACCAAACAAAAAAAAGCTGGGAGTTCAGCATTACTTCCACTGCTGTCTAGCATCAAAGTCTTGGCTCAGCAGGAACAAAACCAAATTTGAACAGAAAACCATACTATGTATATTATTCCTTTACTACAAGTGCCTGTTATACGTGAAATGCTGTGAGGAGCAAGCAAAGCACATGCAAATTGCAGAAGAAACCGTGCAAAATAGATTTTCCAAGTGAAATATGACAAGCCGTGATAACTTCTTAGGTGCTGGAGCTAAAGACTACAGCAAGACACAGCAAAGAAGGATTTTCTTGCCAAACCTTGGCATTGCAGTGACACCCAGTGTAGCCCAGGAGAGCTGAACTGTGCCAAGTGCAGCTCAGGTGTGGAATGAGGAGTTTCTTCCCTTCAAAGCCCCCACTGCAGTCCAGCTCTCTGTGTCAGGGAGCTGGCAGTGGGCTGGTCCTTGATTCTGTGTAGAAAGTGCGGCTGGCATAAAATTCAGACACTCACATTCTGTAAACAAAACTCAGATGTTTAGACGTTTTCCAGATGTTGGATTCCGTCTCCCATCGTGGCACCAAGGGGATAAAAGTTTGCTTTATTTGTTACAAACAGGTTCAACGTACTCCTACCTTAACTGTAGGCTTAATTAGAAGGAAGGATCAATATTTAGGATAATAAAAGCATGCGGATAATTAGAATAATAAAACTCCAAAGACAATGAAAACAATTAAACTGGGTGACATAAAGATTTGGAATAATCTTTGGTAGATCTGGCATTTTGATTGCAGTGAAATTGTCTTTGACCTCAGAGTTGAGTAAGAGCAAGAAACACTTAAAACTAAAAATGGAAGAGGTGAGCATTTCCCTTCTATTTCTTCTGGACTGTAAAAGTCTGTTCATCTGAAAAAATATTTAATTCATTTACCTCAGGATCCGTGGTGATCATCTGCTTTCCCTTTTTGCAATGCAGGCAAAAGTGTCACCTACAGCCCCAGTTTGAAGAGCTGTCATTTCTCACGAGAGACCCACCTGCTAACACAAGTTAAATATCAAAAGGCAACAGAGACCTTTCGAGCTCTGAGAACATTGAAATGTCTTTTTATTTCTTTTGTTTAATAAAACAGAGGGGTTGGGCTCATCTCCCACCTCCCTTTCCTCCTGTTTGTTCTCTCTTGTGATGACAAGCTCCTGGCATTGTCCTGACTGTGCTTCTTGAGCTCCTTTGCCACTTAACCAGAGCACCATTCTGGTGCACATCGCTGAGACCATTTAGCGGTGCGGAGCATTTTGGTGTGATTTCCATCATAAGGCCTTGGTAGCCCAGTCGCGCTTGATTTCTTCTGGTATTTCTTTCCGACTTCTGCTACTTCCAGTTCTGTGAATGTCTCCTCTGGGATGTGATCATCATCTCACAATGTTATGGAATTCCACCTCCAGCTGAGTACTTGCTGGGTTTTTTTAGTTGATTGAGTTGGGGATTTTATTTTTTTTTTTTTTACTTCTATCACCTTGGTGAAAATAACACCAGTGTGGACATGCTGAGATTGCTGGTAGAAAAGAAACTATTATCGTTCGCTCGGTAAGGAGGAAAAGCAAAATTCTTATTCCCTGCAAAGGCTTTCTCAGCCAGTGCTCCTGCTGTGTTTATGTTGTTTTTGTTGTTGTTTCTTCCCCACTTTCATTAAAGCTGGTACCATCTCTTATTTCGGAAAATCTGAACTTGGGTATTTTAGATTAGGCAATGACAAACCGTCCCTGGAACGCTGACCAGCCACTGCTGTATGTGGGATTTGTATTGGATCCTGAAAAATTAAGAGGATGACATCTCATCTGGAGCCATGGCACTGTCACCTTCGTTCTGAAGTCGAGGAAGAGGAAAACTCTACAGACAGGAAAGAAAGGCAGGGAAGGCTTCTAGTGCAGTGCCAGTGAAAAGGTGCTGTGTGAGCGAGGAAAGCAGAGTACACTCAATAGCACAGCTATAAGAAAAGTAAAATCATGTCCAAATCCTACTTGGGGATGAAATGTTAACCAGGGAAGTGGAAGCAAAACATAGGTTTGTGTGGCTTAGTGAGAGCTCTTGGTCTGTGGGCAGGAGCAAAATATCTGTGTGACTGCTGGTCATACAGAATTTTTTTTTTTTTTTCTCTCTCCCTCTTCTGGTTAAAAGAAAGCTTCCCCAACAAAAAGCAGCTCTGTTTTCACAGAGAATTACTTGAGGATTTGTGACTGTGGAACAGTGGATCGATATTTGTTTGCGAAAAGCTTCAGTTAAAGTGGGACAAGTGGAGATTAGCCGGATGATCTGCTGGTTGTCCATGGCTATAGATTTCTCCTTGTTAGCTGGAGAGGTTTATCTCGCCCTCCCTGTTCAGAACTGAGAAGTGATCTGGGACGGACTGTGTGGCTCACAGGAATTAAAAATAAAAGCTGTAGGTGCCACAGGTGCAATTGGAAAGACAGACTTCTCCGAGGGAGCAGTGTGGGCACCCCTGAACCTCTCTGTGCCCTGGACAAACTGCCCATCCTTCAGTCTCCCTTTGAATCAAACAAAGCCTGAGCAGGCAGAGGTTATGGCCTTGGGGTGAGGTTAATCAGCCTCAATTGCTGTGTAGAGAGGCCCCAGAAACAACGAAGAAGGCTCAGTCTTCAAAGGGTGCACTTTATTTTTTTTTGTGGCTGTATCCTTGTGCCCCAAACAGTGCTGGGTTTTCTCTCAGCCCGTTTTGCCCAGATGCCAAACACCAGCTGTAGGGGTTTGACAAATTGACACTTGCCAAAAATTGCTCAAAGATCCCCTAAAATCAGGATGGCTCCAGCTGAACACAGAGGTTTAACCTCATGGCTCAGACTGTCGGAGATAAGGCAGGATGTGATTTCCTCTGGGATTCGCAAACGTTCAGGTTGGAGTGAACCACACAGTGTTTTTAATCGGTGTTTTTCAATGCCGTACACTCGGGTCATTTTTATACCAGTTGGATTTGTTCCAGTGTTTGTTTGTATTTCAGTAGGGAATGACAGGGCTTAATGTGGGGTTTTTTTCAGTGATGTGGATGTATTAACCAGAAGTGTCTAATTATCTTTATTGATTAACCTTATCTTATAAAGAAGTAGTCACTCAGTAGAGCAGTCCATATCCTGTACACTGCAAAAAGAGAAAATGATTAATTTACTCCCTGGATTGTACTGCTCTGTATGCTGGGAGAGTAAGTGATGGATAAAGGACAGCCTGCACTGTCTTGGGTCAGAACAGTAGGTCAGAGGCATTATTTACCTTTTGAATATAGAGTGAGAACTTCCTCTTTTTGCAAATCATGATCCCAATTCGCTTGTGTAGCGGGAGAGGCAGAGCTGGGACACACACCTGTGTTGTGCATATATCTGTGTCTATACAGAGCTGCAGTTACAGCAAGTCTGAAGGAGACGTGGAGGGAAGCAGGACCTGGGATTTCTGAGATGAATTTAAAAAAACTTTCTGTTAAAAGTCCGTAGAGCTTTACTGTTCATTTCTTTCAAACCATACTTTTCAAACTGTCTTCTGCTGTGATGCCAAGAAAAAATGACCACAGCCAGAGTTCATATTTGCTTACTTTTTATGTCAGCCAGTAACACCTCGCTTTCTTCCTTGTGACCCACCAGTTGTTAGTCTGATGTCATGGCTGGAGCTCTTGCTTTGGTCTGTGTTTGTGAATCCGTAGTGCTGTTTGATCCTGGCGTGCGATGAAGGATCCTAAATGCAGTTTAATGACGCAGTCTAATGTTGATCCAGCTTTATGATGTATGTACGTGTGTGTGGATGGTGTGTGGGGACATATGGTTCCTATCTGGAGATGCCTCTGTCTTACAAACATCAGACAGGAATGCTCATCCTGCACTGAAATTATTAGTACGTTGTTATATTTATTACAGTGGAAACAGTTATATAAGCAATAACCCAAAAAATCGCAGGAACAAAAAAGTTAACCCAAAACAAAAAGGCTAACCCAAGAATGCTCTGTCAGTGTCTTGTGGGTTGAAGAGCTGAAGGTTTTACAGCATTCCTTGTGTTTTTCAGCCTCCCCTTTGGTTTGTCTTCTTATCCAGTATGTCTCAGGTTTGGTTTCATTCTCTGCACAACCGACATTCTCTTCTAGGCATTCCCCATTCTCAGGTTTCATTCTACCTTTTGTGATCCTGTTTTTTGTCCTAGAGGCATTTTGTACTCGTGTTTACGTCTTGAATAGCGCTCTCTTCTTATTTTGTTATTTTGCCTCCTTTACCCATTAGGGAGAGCTTCCTCTCCCGCAGTCCATCAAACGAGGCCCCTCCACTGTGATAATCACATCTTCTCCTGCTGCCATCTCTCTCCGGTTTCTGAATCACTGTTCCCTTCCACTTCAGCAGGATGTGCTGCAACCACTGTTGCTAAAAGCACTGCACTCACCTCAATTCTGAACCAGCTTTTCACTCTCTCCTGTATCTGTAATCACTCCCATGCGTCCAAAGGAAATCTAGTGTCCCTTGCTGCCCTGGAAAATAGGCTCCCCTTGATCTTCGGGACTCTGAGTGTTCCCATAGCATCCCAAACCATCCTGAGGGATACTGAATATATTCGTGTCTCTCTTTCTGAAAAGGCCGGATGAAATCATCTTCTGATGAGTCAGATGCTTCTTGTAATTGGTAACACAACTGTAACTGAGTCAATTTTGCCTTTGAGTGGTTTCGCTTTTATTATATCCCACCCCAATATGCTGACATTTTGACCCATGCCATACTTCTTACTCAAAAAAACCAAGACCAACCGCGCGATTTTATGTGGGTTTTTAGGGGTTTTGAGGATACTGCTCAGGGGGGATTTTTCATATTCTGGGGGCTGATGACTTCAGACATGATCAGGGAGTTGCATGTCCTTACAGCAAACCTGATGTCTGCTTAGCAACTTCTGTCATCCAGAGTACTTATTTTTGTCTCTAAAGGACACGAACTCAGTGCTCAGAAATAAATCTCCTCCTTGATGTAGCCCTGATTTTTATGATTTCTGACAGAAATTTCTATTCATGCATTTCTAATTCCATTTTTACATTATGTTTATTTCAATTACACAAGTGTAAGGTCACGAGATTGAATGATAAAGTAATAAACAGGCATTTGCATTTATCACAGATTCTGTATCCTGCACAGAACTATTTCTCTGTCAGTCAGATCTTGTTTGCCCTGCTGGCATGAGTAGTAGCACTCTTGTGACCAAAGAATAGTAGGAATTTTCCTTCTGTGGGGAGAAAAACTAACCTGAGCAGCACTGCTGATAGAATATTCTGTTGATTTGAAGTCTTTTGGTTATGAAAGGCATCAGGGGTTTGTTCTTCAGAAGTTAAAAGGGAGAGGTTTTTTAGGTTTCATCTTCTGTTTTCCAAATTTAACCCACAACATTTATTTTAGATGATTGTATCACACAGTATAAAGTAAACTTGTGCTAGATTAAAAGCCATTTTATGGAGTTTACACTTTGCTGGTTTTACAGAGTAGCATAAAACATAAAGGTATCTTGGGATTTTTTGTTCCTCCACAAGAAATTGAGGATGTTTTGCTGGCTGCTTGAAAATGGAATACCAGAATGTGCATTAGAAGAAAATAACCATTTTGATCATGTTGATGCTGCTCTGTGGGGCAAATTCTGCCTCATGAGGGTAACCTTAAATTTTTCTAGTATTGAAATAATTACATTAAATTACAATTTGTAATCCAGGGTTTAATTTAATCCACAGATAAAACGTGTGCTTTGTCTTCATATTCACTCTCCAGCTGTTAAATGGAACAGAAGGGAAGCATTTATCACTGAGAAAATTTGTGGTTTAAAAGTTTGTGTTATAGCTTCACTTCCATCAAGTTCTGTAAATTGAGAGTATTCATTAGTGGGCCTTGTCAAGGGTGTGACTGGATAATCAACACACATGGAAGTTTACAACTTTTCTTTCCACATTTTTCCAAAGGCATTTGTGGAAGTTTTCCCCCTTCGTCCTCAGGCTCGGGCTGATCTATGTCCACACGGCAGCTGGAGCAGCTGATCCTGTTTCCTCAGGCAGTTGGCTTTAGGAAATGTCGCGCTGAAAACCATAATGTGGAGGGATAGGATCAGAAAACCCCTTAACTGATCTACGGGGGAAATGTGAGACCTGGAATGGTGTGAGTTGTGCTTCAGGGTAGGCCATGAGTAGCGTTGACAAAGAGGAAATCTCTAAGTTGTCTCTAAAATAAGTAAGTGTGGTTCCAGAGCTATAAGGGCATGTTTGGGAAAAGGCAATACCTTGTAGTGTCTTCATTGTGTCGCTAATAAAGACCAAGAGTTGGGAGTGGGGTTAGACTGGGACACACAGGCAGCGGGTTGAGTTCCTCCCACGGCCAGATATGACCTGCTCTCCTTTGTGAATTTGGCTGCTCAGCTTGATAAACTTCTGCAGTTTTTCTATTACACAGCACAAAGCATCTCTATTGATTTTTACAGCCTGATGAATTTTATTTCTGTTCTCTTGCAAAATCAGCACAAAGGGGAAAAAACCACAAATCATTGCACATAACCATGGAAAATTTTCCAGCTTAATGAGAGCTGTGTACTTAACCTCTGAAATTTTAAAAAGCACGTGTGTTGGACCATCCTATTGCTACAATTTTTTCTCTGGCAACATCATTGTTGAAAACAAACGGATTGACCATTTGCTATGTGGAAAATCAAACTGTCGTGAGCTATTGCTTGTGCTTTTCATCTGATGAGGGAAACATGAACACACAGCGCTGGCTGAGTGCGCTGAAGGAGAAGCTGTTGAACACAACCACTCTGTGTCTTCGTCCAGTGAACTGCAGACATCACCCCGAAGTCAGAGCACTGAATTCTGCTCGTGAAGTCAAGTCAGCAGGAGCTTTGTTTTTCAGAAATCTCAAAACCATATCAATTAGGAGAAGTTCTTGCTAACAATCACGTGGACCAGCATGACATTTTGTTGCCAGAGTGAGGCTGATTTTAGCCTTTCACTGGGTAAGGGGAAGCCTTTTCTCTGCTTCACATTGTGATGACATATAAATATATCAGGTATTCAAGAGCAAAACTGCCACAGGAAAAAGAATTTCCTCCATTCTCCTAGACTATAGACCCATTTTTGAGGTGGATTTAAAGACAAGAGGAAAAACCTTTCCAAACTATAAATTAATGGCTCAAATATTTCTAAATGAAATTGGAACAACGTCTGTGGTGTTTTATTATCTTTTGCCATACAGGGCTGTCTTTGAAAGGGGAAAAAAAGCTTAGTAAAAAGTAATTTCAGAGCCTTGACTGCTTTTTGATTACAATTCGGGATTACTGTTTTAATCACTGCTTATCAAGCAATACCACAAACCTCAGAGCATGACCATCTTTCTCAGGGGAAGCCAGATTTAAAAGCCAATTTCCAGCAATCCGTCCTCTTTCTTCCAACCTCCTCTAACAAATATGGAGGGATAATAATCTGTGATATTACAAGAGGCCCCATGCAACACATGAAGCTCTTTGTGTTCTCAGATTCCTTCTGAGTTGTCCTTATTGTTGTAGAAGTGGAAATACCAGCCTACGTCTGAGCCGGCTCTTCCTGCAAGGCAGCCTCCACTGGAATGCAGGGTCTCCCACAGTCGCCCTTTTCCAGGCAGATGACAAATCTGACACATGGACGTGTCCAGGTGGAGCGTGAGCGTGTGTTCAGGGGAGGGCTGAAATGTGCACCTCGCATTTGTGTGCGAAGCACTGCTGCAAAATGGCTTCGTGCGCCAACCGACGCTCCTGTAAAGGTGTGGATGAGCAGCCGCGAGGAATACTGGAGGCAAAAGATGGATTTTAGCTCGAAGTTACTGGTATTGCATGGTTTTCCCATGGCTGGAGATGGGTGGCAGCCCTGCATCTGAAGCAGAGAGCCCTTTGTTTCTGCAGTGCATTGGGGCGTTTGCAAGGGGAAAGACCCCGGGGTAACATTTAAGCAGGTGCTCAGCGAGGACCTAAATTGCCCAAGATCAGCCCTGGAGCTGTTTTCTTGTGTTTTCCCAAAAAAAACCAAGCTGTTTTCTTGTCTGACAGTGGAGCACCATGAGCCTCTCTGCTGGATCCCTGGTACGTCTTAGTTCCTCCAGACAAATATTACTGCTGCTCTTTTTAAAAGAGAAGACAGTGCTTCCATCCTCGCTCCAAAAACGCTTGCATCTAATGAAATTAATCAGATTCATCCTGAGCACAGTTAACTTTTCTCTGAGTTATTCAAATGCTGCTCAGTAATGCTAGGGATGGAAGAGGACCGGTGGATCTTTACATTCCCTCTCTGTAGAAAGCAGGATGTGACCTGATGGGAGATGATGTATTTTTAATCGGTGTTGCTGTGAGTCATCTTTGCCACAAGGCTTGGAATGTGCTGCTACCTGCTCAGGGGCCTCCAGAGCTGGTTCTGTTCACGAGATAATTTACATGGGGTACAGGAGCTTGTAGACCGTGCTTGGAGTGTGTGTGCTGTGGCTGAGGAAGGCAGTGTTCACTCCCAGCTTGGTGTTCCTGTGAAAAGAACATTTATAAACAAAACACTGCTTCTGTTTGCTTGTGTTTCGGTTTGTGTGTGTTGTATATACAAAGAGAGTTTGGAACGAGGCACTGAGTAGTGCTAATGAACTGATAAATGGCTGGAAGGGATAAATTGGTGTCCATCCAGCTTCCTGGAGTAACAGAGAGCTCCCACCACCACCGTGAGCATCCATATTTTACCTACAAGTGACCGGCATTGTTCCGTGAGTCAGAGTAGAAACAATTACAAAATCACCATGAAATATTCTTCCAAAGGAAGTGAACTCCTTTACCTGTGGGTCATCAGTCACAGTAACACCGGCACTGAATTACTGGAAGTCCTGAGCTTGTCTGTGTGGTAACCCACTGAGATATCTCTGCATTCTATCCCTGCTTGTTTCTGCTTGTAAAATTAACATCATCTTCATCTGCTTGTTCTGCCAGCCTAAATCAATGTGCCAGCCAGCTCTAAAGATATAAAAAACAAAACCTGCCACCCTGCTAAGAAAATACATCAATGCCAGCAGCTCCCACACATGAATGAGCCTCAATAAGCAAACCACTGTGCATGGGTGGCAGAGGAGGAGAAAAACAAGGAATTGATAAAGAAATATATTTCACTTTCAGGCTTCTAAGATGTTGGCTTTAAAACAAGAGAGAGAGCAAATAAACCCAGTCATTTTTTAAAATCATGAAAAACACTGACAGGGCCTGTGAGATTAAGTAGTTTAAGGGGGGGTGGGTTGCCTGCAGAGGTAGACAGAAGGCTTAGGCCTGAGAATTATTTTCAGTTATTGTTCTGGGGCTCTAGTCATGTTCCTCAAATATGGATTGACCTTAATCTCTCTAAAAGCACGATTCCTGAACCTATTACTGCGTGTAGTGTTCAGCTAAGGTTTTGAATAGGTGTGTTAAACTCCTTTGTTTTTAAGATAGCTGCAGGAAATGGTCTCTCTTGTGTGGTCATCTAAAATGCCAAAGTAAAACTGCCTTGAAGTTCAAATGGTCTGCTGGTAATTATGAGTCAGGGCAGAGGATTTCCCTCTGGAGAGACAGCAGAGTCAATGTGCTCAAAAGCGAACACAGTCGAGAGAGTCTTGATACTGACCTGGAACTTCCCAAAAATGAAGCAGGGCCTTAGGACAGAGGTGATTCAGGTGAGAGATTAACTCAAAATGCTGGGGAAAAGACATATTTTAGCATGTGCTTTGTTGGGGGCAGAACACATTCACTGTGTCAGAAAAAAAAAGTGGAGGTAAAAGGTTTAGGCTGTTAACACCAATTCTGCCAGAAAAAAAAAAAAAAACTTTAAAAGATAGCTTTGTCTTTCTGCAGAATATTTTGTGTTTAACATGAACACAGTATTTTATGAAACAGGAGCACTGGCGGGCTACTTGACTTGAAAAGGGGGTTGTTAACAAGTCTAGACTTTCATCAGAAAGGTGTAAAAAAAAATCCTGATACCTTTTGTAGCATCAGTTCTGTAAGTCTAAATGCGCTGTAAGACAGGGCCTGCTGTGTGGGCCCAGGAGGACCTGGATCTCCATGCAAGTGTCTCTCTGCAAATCCTGCTGCACAAACACATTTCCCTAGAGCAGCTGAGTGCTTTCCTACTCTCCCACACTGTCAGATTTTCCTGTTTTCCTGTAGTGCAGGTGATGTACTGAGGCAGAAAGTCTAAGGGTCAAATACTTAAAATCATTAACTTGTCCCGAGATCCGAGTCCGTTTGCTGCTGGATTTTGTAAGTGCTGAACTCCCGGTTGCGGGTGCCCATCTGCATCTTCAGAGGTCTGAACAGTTTTGGACCAGCTCCGGGGTGATCTGCCCAGGTCACAGCATTAGTTCATTGCCTGTGGGAGTCTGAAATGTGAGGCTGGAAATGCCAGCCTCATTAGAGATGTCGAGGGATAAGGTAGTGGTGTGTGGATGTGGCAAGGGAGGGAGGAAAGGTGCACCATCATTTACATCTTCCTCCAGTTTCTTGGTGAAGAATGATGTCCATGAGAAGCTACGTTTTGAGGGCTTCCTCACCCTGGATCGCAGAGGTTTTCTGGGCTTCTCTCCGCTGTGGTCTACAAGTCTGTTAGAGCATTAGGACAAGGAAGGGTTGCCATGTTTGTCTGGTGCATTGCACGCCAGCACCATGTTTGATTTATTTTGCTGTGTAGGTTTTTTCCCCATGAATCCATAGAAAACATAGAATAAATGACATAGACTGACTGAGATTGTGTCTCCCAGGCCTCCTCTGAAAACTTAATTAAAACCCCAGGGTCTTGTTTGGGGGTAGAAAAACAGCAGGATGTGGTACTGAAGACCAGTAAATAAATTGTTGATGTTCCTTGCTATTTCGCTGTGCTGCTAGGGATGTGAAAAAAATCAAAATCTATTCTTTCTGCCTGACTATTTTATCATTAGCAGCTTCTTTTTGTTTTATCCATGACTTCCTGTTGAAGAAAACTGCACTGGGGAAAAGGGAGTTTTTAAAGGTTGGACTTAGGCTCATAAATATACAGGGAGCTTCTCTGCTGAGCCTGAAATTCGTTGCTGCTATTTTTCATCCAACAAATCTCATCTCCCGGGCTGAGCTGGAGACTTGTGGATGTGGTTTGGAACGCTAACGTGACGATGTGGGAGCTGCTGGGACACTCTGGGGGCTGCAGAGGGGGACAGAAGCTGGTGGCCTCTGTAGTAAAGCTTAGCATGTACAACCCATTCACCGTCCTTAATCCTTATCCCCATGTTTGGTAACTTATCTGTCCCAGGAATTGTATTTTATATTTTCAGTGCTCTGTTAAGTAAGACCCCGGGTGAACAACTGAGGTGCACTGACCTGGTCGAGGTCACATGGAAATCTGTTTTGGGGCAGGGATCTGAAGGCTTTTTCAATTGGATTGGCAATAATGGATGGGGCTGAAAGAGAAGGATGTGCCCCTGTCAGATCTGGGCAGCAAGCAGAATACAGGAACAGTACTTGTGTAACGAGCAAGAGGGGTGCTTGAGATCCTGGCAGCCACAGGAAAGGCTAAAAATTATATCCTGTACCTGCCCTTCCTGCTTCTTCAGTGGTGGCAAAGTCTGGAAATGGCTGGTACCTGAAGCTGTCACAGCTGTATTTGTGGTCTTCACCTCTTCTGAATGTTGTATTAGCCTTATAAACAGTGGGAAAGAGGAAATGCCAGCTCCAGCAGTGCTCCACACCAGTGCCCGTGCCTGGAGGCCATGGCCATGGCTGGCTAAAGTCCCTCACAGGGGAACGGAGGAGCTTCAGCAGGACTTGGGGTGGCACAGATGGAGACTGGATTCCTGAGCACTTCATGTCTGGGCACAAAGCCCTCTGGCTGATCACCTTTAATCTGCCACTGGGAGGGGACAGGAGCCCAATTTCTGCTGCTGTAGGAGCAGCCAGACAGATTTAGCAGACAGCAAACTCTTTCCTGCAGGGCCTTGTTGATGCACTTGCTCACCCCCGCCTTCATGTAGGTAGACATGAATGGAAAGATACTGTGGATTGGCCTTTTTGGAGACTGGTTGTTAAACAGGATGATTAGATTCAGTCTGAATAATTGCTGTGTTTTCTTATTCTGTTTAATGAAATTGAAGAAGAGGAAATCTCACAGCTTCTGTTTACATATAAAAATTTCTCTTCACATTTCTCTCTTCAGGGCCTTTCCTTTTAATGGTGTAAGTACAAGAGGAGGACAAGCAGTTCTTGCTGTTGTTACATGGAAATGAATAATGTTTTTGGGCAAAGACCAAACTCAGTTTCCAGAAGGCTGCTCGTCCCTGCCCATTTATCTATGTGGTATAAAATGAACCCAAAATATACTGGCAGGAAAAAAGGACTGTTTAGTATTAAGAGCTTCAAATGCATTTAACGACATTGCCCTCACCCAAGAACCAAATTATTTCTTCACGAACTGTACAGAGAACACTTGGCTTACAAGGGCTGCTCTGTAATAGCCACAACTGCGCTATATACAAATATGAGGAAAAACGTTGTGTTTTATCAGTATTGAAAAAGCCTTAGGAAATTTTCTTCCTTCCTTCGGACATTTTTTTATCTCATTTCTAATTTCATCTATTTAATCTTTGGCCTTTGGCTGATATTGCTAATGTCAATAGCTGATGAACAAGCTAGAGTTTGGGAAATGAGAAGGATTTTCCAAATCTTCATGGGTATGTGTGCTGCTGGTTTTATGCTGAATAACTGACCTGGATAATGCTTGGTTCTGTTTCTTTAATGCCACTGGCTTCACTCATTCCTGGAGATATGAGGTATTTATTCATTCCAGTTTATTAAAGAAAAATTGTGCCTAAAGGCTAATTTCATTAAGACCTTTAGAAGCAGAAAATAGCTCTAGTAAGTTAGTCTCTTAAAAGGAAAAAAAAAAGGGGGGGGGGGGGGGAACCATGCCAAATCTAATTAAATGTGAGGGGGTTTTGTTTTGTTTTTGTTTATTTGGTTTGCTTTCTTTATTTGGCCTCTCCTTAGATTCTGAGGCCATTTTGTTAATGGTACAAGAGCTGGCATGTGCCCATGCTGCCTCTCCTGTGATGGAGAAAGATGTGCAGCACGAGCCTGTGTAAAGAGACCGAGCACAATCCACTGGGGACACAGAGGTTTCCACAGTAATTTTGTAGAAATCCATAACAAATGCATTGTTAGGTTGGTTTATTCCTTCTCTTTCCTGCTGTGTAAAGTATTTGATATTCAAATTAAAATGGTGCTTGTTTAGGACAATTCAGTTATAGAATAAGCCTGGTAATTGGTGCCCGTGGGACTGTTTACACTCTGCTTGGTGTAATCCACTTATGGAAAATTAATGAAAGGCAATTTCCTCCTCCGTTGTAGCTGTTTTAATATGTACACTATGTTGTTTCCTCTTCCAGCTGAAGCTTCAGATGGTTATTTGGGGACAAAAGCTCACACAAACCAGTGTGCTCCCCGGAGAGCCCCTCGAGGCTCCTGGCAGTTCTGGCGATGCGGAGCTTGCATGAGAGCCCCGCAGAGCAGCGACTCGGCGCGCTCGGAACTCCAAACTGCTCCTGCTCCCAGGACACACCAGCAGCCAACGGTTTGCTACCAATGTAGAACTTCTGTTTATAACAATTTATGGCCCTTCCCAGTGGCAGCTGAGCTGAGCTGGGGGTTTGTCCAGCCGAGCTGTCTGGCCATTCCCTCTGGAGCACGGCACAAATCCGCACCTGAATGTTTCGCTCCAGTGTCTCCTTCTGCCCCAGCTCTGGGGAGCTGCTTTGGGGAGGGGACACGGACTTTTCTCAGGAAACACATGGTCTGAGCCTGAATCTCAGTTGAGATAACTGTAGTTTACTTTTCAGCTTCCCCAAGCAGCTTCACAAACCCTTTTTCTAATATGGAGGAGAAAGTGGAGGGGAAAAGAAAGGGGTCATTACACACCTCTCCAGTCTGTGATATGCTCTGTGCAGCAGCAGTGGGATGTCAGTACCACTTCTTGTTTACCTGTACAGACATTACTTTCCCTGCAGGTTGGTGAAAGGAGAAAACCTCTCAAAGGCTTGAGAGAAGCCTGAGCTAAGGCACTGCTGCCACTGTGCTCTGATTTCCTATTCCCCATTTTGTCAGATGAGGCGGGGAAAGCCAGCATTGCTTCTTTACTCAGGAATATTTTCTAGTTGTTTCATAGGGAGATGACTCGAAGTGCAGGGGGGGTGTGAGAAATGAAGGATTTCAGTAAGTAACTGTTCAATTTTGCTAACAGCACTAAAGCACAATTTTGGGCTGTGGGATACCTGAGTCAATACAGCCAAAGCGAAGAGCTCCAGTTCCAGAGCAAATAGCAGCAGCAGAATTGGGAATACTGAGAGTAGAAGTAGCATCGTGTTCTTATTCACGGTGGCTACAGAAAAATTGGCTGAGGAAATATCAAGTGCAGAAAGCTGGAATTCAAAGAAGAGAATGAAATCAGGATGATCCTGGAGAAATTACTGATCTCCTTTGCCTGAAAAGGATTGTGAAATCATTGCCTCTTACCTCAGCAATAAAGCATCAGGGGTAACATAGGAAATATAATCAGTTTGACCTAGACCTATTACCCCTTTTTGCCCCCCTTCATCAGCTCACAGATGTATTTGCATCTGAATAAGTAGCAGGGGACAAACTCTCCCTAGATATTGATGTGGAAAACGTGATAAAAAGCAGTATTGTACATGCATCTTCCTCTGGTCTGCTGATGTGGTACCACTTGTTTGGGGAATGTGTTGTTTGCCAGAGCAGGTCACGGTCAGAGCTGCTGTGCTTTTTGCAAGCCCAGAGTACGGGCAGGAAATGCTTTGCTCAGCTGTTGTTTTCCCCAGTTCAGCAGCGTCTCACGCCTGTCCTACAAACCGTGCAGCAAAGCTCACCTGCACGGTGCTGTGCCTTGCCTGCTAAAAGCTTGATGTATTGCACACGAGGTCCAACCCATAACGGGCTGCGTTCCACAGCTCATTTGGTGTCGTTCTGAGAAGCATCACTCAGCTGCTGGCAGTGTGAGCCCTGAAAACAACGCTTCATTTTGCATCTCGGTCCTTTGGAAGATGGGGAAGATTTACTGCCTGCAAATAATGAGGATGGGTGCACTTGTGTCCTAGGGAATGGGATGGAGCCAATGAGCTTGAGAGATGAACAGCTCTGGGGTCACCTGGGTGCTCTCAGAGGCGTTATCGAATTGAGATGAATCAGATTCACTCTGCCTCCCCACTCAGTTGTGTTCCTGTGCAAGGGCTGAACCTCTCTGTGATGCAGCATCTTCCAAACACTGGGCAATCTACAAGATGCCCTTAGAGATGGGCTGAAGGGAAGACAAAGAAACTTTTAAAGGTTTTTATTCAGTTCATCAATACTTGAAGGGAGTTGTGAGGAGAAGACATTTCCAGAAAAATTACTTTTCCTCACGAGTCAGTTGAATGTCATTGAGAGGTTTTGTCTGCTATCTCCAGGTGATTGGCACCTCCAGCTCTGGATTGAAGGAAACTCTCTGTTCACATTAACATGACTTTTATCCTTTTGTCACTTTTGAAGTCCCTGTGGACTTTAATTTTTGCTTTAGGCACGGTGAACTTTATTACAATTTCATTTGAAGAAAATAATGAAAGGGACTTGCTTGAGGAGCGTCACGTTTCCTCAGGACTCCTGGGTTCGATGACTAAGACCGCCAGTTGTCTTTTAACAGCTTTTGCTATGCATTAAATTCTCTTTATGGATACTAGATGTACATGGTAAATATTCATCGGCTGCAGGAGCTGGGTGGTGAGGGCCTGGCACAGGTGAAGTTGTGTGTGCCCCATCCCTGGGAAGCTTTCCAGGCCAGGCTGGACAAGGCTTTGAGCAATCTGGTCTGGTGTAAGGTGTCCCTACTCATGGCAGGGGTTGGGAACTCAGCGGTCTTTAATGTCCCCGAACCCTTTTGTGATTCTGTGACTTTATTCTCTCCGATTCTGGGAACTACTCGGATGAGCAGTTGTGAAATAGTATTTTGTACAAGGAATGTGCCTGACATGAAGTAGCGTAAGAAGGTAAGAATATTTGGCTCTGTGCCACAGTGTAATTAAAGGAAGCAAAGAAGGTCTCATAATGAGTAGTACATTCCTGTTCCCTGATTATTTTCTGCAGGTTATTGGGAATAAAATAGAGCAAAAAACTGAGAGTACCTGAAAATCACTCCTCTGTCTGTAAAACTTATGACAGATAGTTTTCATTTAATTCATTCAGGAAATCGATGTGTCTCACAGAATCATTTGACTGTTGTTGGCAGGGAAATGATAAATATACATGAAAACAGAATTGGATTAATAATTTTTGACAGGTAATATAATGCAGCTGTTGCTGAATGATATTAACAAGAGGAGGCATGTTAAGTCCCAATGTCAGAGTAAGGCTAGGTGACTGTAATGTCGGAATAAATTTCATGCTTTGACTGAAGACTCTGGATGGCAGATGGAGATTGACAATATAAAGTTCCATTAAAAAGTCCTTTGCTTTGCTAATTCTTGATTCTTTTACCGGTCAGTAGCCTGCTCATCGATCTTGGCTGACTGAAATAGAATTTCCCCATTCTGTCTGCCTGAGCCAATACATTTCATTTGCAATATTCTGAGTTGTGAAAAAGTCTGAAACTTCGCCCTCCTGAGAGCAGCATCCCAAAAAAGGCCGTTGTCATCTAGGCAGGGCAGCATCTCTCTTTTAGCTTCCTTCTCTTCCAAGTAAGACTGAGATTTTTAGATTTCTGTCTTCAAGGTTTACAAAATTATTGTAAATGAATACAAAAGACAAAATTTTCTTTGTGAAAGATGTCAGACTGAGTTTTTTTGAGTTTTTCTCTTCCAGTTTTTTTGCTCCCCTTTTTAAATTGTATTTGTTTTTTTGGGTTTTTTGTTTTTTTTTTTTTTGCTAACCCCCTAGACCAGTTGTCTCTCAGCTTTCCCTTGTGTGGGATTTTTTTGTCCCCAAATAATGCAAAGCAATCAGAACTCACTTTAAACTACCTGTGAATTCCACCTGGAAAAGTGGAATTTTGTGTGCTGTTTCTCACAAAAGACAGAGAGGCTGAGACAATCACATTTTGGCACTGTTCACAGAATGACGAGATGAAAAAAGCACAGTGGGGATTTTTCTGTAGAAGGTCCTGTCTACCCCCAGCAGAAATACAGCATCTCCATGAAGCACCTGCTGTCTGGGTGGGTTTGTGTTAGTTTTGGTTGTCTACTAAAGGCTGAGAATTGCTGCAAGTAATGAAGTGACTGGGATGCAGAAGAGGATCTGGTTCAATATTTTTTATACCAGTAAGAAACAGTTAACACAGGGAGAGGCTGGAATTAATGGAATTGTTCAGCCGTAGCTCATCCACTGCTCTGTCATGAAACCATCCGAGCTGCCATTTTATTACTGAGCCAGGACCTGGACGAATACTTTAGTGAGACAGAGTAGATAAAGAGGCAAGGAATGTAATAGGTAGCACTGGAATTATGCAACTTTTATTATAGCTTGTTTCAAAGATTATTTTAATTTAATTGATCAATTAGATAAAATTATATACCAGCGTGCTGCTGGCACAGGCTTGGGTGGGTGCTACCAGAATTTGTAATGTCCATCGTATCAGTCACAGATATCTTCAAAGTGATTTACATGATGGAAAAGAATGTTTTTAATTAGAGCATTACTTGTTATCTTTACAGGATTATTTAAAGCAGCACTGGGAACGGTGTCTTGATAATGTCCCTGTAAGAAATAATCTGGAAGTGTACGACCCACAGATCTTGAGATAGACACATTTTGACTGTCTTTACAGCTTCACATATCCACTTTTGCAGTGATTAGAAATAAAATCACATCAGGAGACAAACCTTCATACCCAGGTTTAATTGCTATCAGTTAGAAACTGCTTTTTTTCCTAGCGTGTTGCTTGTTTTCCCCCTCTTCTTGTCATGTTCATCTTTATTCTTTCAACACATATCAACGATTTCAGCATAATTTGGTCATGCTAGGCTTTTAATAACATAGTATTTAAAAATAAAGAGACTTCCTGTTCACAGTTCTCCCTTAGCTGGACAGATCTTCAGCTTGTTTTGGTAACTTTATAGCCCTTTCCTTTCACCACCTTCCACTGCTGAGTGATCTTGATAGTCTGGACTACTAAAATATGGAACATTTTCTGATGTTGCTCTTGTACAGAAATGGCATCTTTCAGTGTGATTTCAAAGCCTTTCCGGATAGAGCTTCAGCAGTCCTGTGTATTAGGAAAACATCATCATCAGGCAAACTACTTACATTCAATTAAATGAAATGTTTTCAGAAAGTATCTGATTTTGTCTAGCAATGCTTTGTCTTTTATTCACAGGAAGCAGCTCAAACTCTCTTTTTACGCAGCTTTTAATGTCACCTTCTTTATCTTTTGTGTCTAATAGATGCCAGTGTTTTGCAAATGTACGCTTGACAAGAACGAAAAAAGCTTTGTTCAACTTCTCCCCAAGAAAGGAGAAAAAATAAATTGTCTAACGAATCCTAATTCTGACAGTTCTGCTGAAGCAGAGAAGACTCTTGCCTTAAGTATCACAGAACACGTGATACACACAGATAAAGATGGATCTCTGCGCTCTGAGTGACTGATGTCAGTCACATCTTGGCCAGGCTTTGCTTCCCGAGAGGGCAGGTGGAAGAGGAGGTTCTGTGCTGAGCGCTGAAATCCTTCTGGAAGGCTGAAGCCTTCCCTGGCCTTCAACTCTCCGAGCTGCACCGGCTCGTTCCCAGGCACACAGAAGATTGATATTTTCTGGTAACTCTTTGGAAGCATTCAGCTGAGTAATAGGCTAGACATTCTACTCAGGAACTCATTTAGCCTGCTTCTGTGTTTGCAGTTTATGCTAGAATGAGATGAGTTACTCGCCAGGCACGCAGGACAAATGATGTGCTGCGCTTTGATTGCCCCCTGCCAAGCCCTTCGGGTGGCTCTGTGCCTGTGTAGGGAGGATGCAGAGCAGGGGAGGTGGATTCTGCCACGTGCCTGGGTTCTCAGAGTGAAGGGAGAATTGCCAAAGCAGAGCGAGGCAAGTGCCTGCTACTTCCAGGCCTGTGTGGGTTGTGTTTTGTGACCTGGAGCACGCAACCATGGACCTCTTCTGTACAAATGTTGGGACTCGCCCTGCATCACAGGGGCAGCCCAAACTCCGTCCTAGGACATCAGCAATCCAAACTGCTGAGCCTGTCTTTCCTGATTTCAAGCATTTTTTTCATTTACCTTGCACTGAGTAAAGCAAAGGACTGCACAAGACAGACATGGGCTAATGAAGCTGTGATCTGTCTCATTCTTTCCGCAGATTGCGAGATGAGATGTATGCATACTGCTGGGGTTTTTTAGGGCAAAAAGGTACATTTGTTCCCAGACTGTTCAGTTTTCATTATTTTTTCAGAGAGATCGAGATGGGTTGAGGAGAAGAACCTGAGGATAAAGTTGTTTCTAACAAAGGCGTGTTCTACATTTGCTTTGTGGTGTTGTAAAACAGAGCAGGCATTTGCAGATAGAAAACTGAGATGGGGGGGAAACCCAGAGGAGATGCCTGTGTTTGTTCTGCAGATCCACAGCAGATACAGGAGTCTGTGTTAGTTTTCATGAATCACGTGCTTTAACCAGACCTTGCTGGTTTAATGCTAAAGAAGAGCCAGGCTGTGGTGGGGCCCTGCAAAGGCTCAGCCCAGGTCATGGTTAATTATGAGGTGAGTGTCCCTTTTCATTAAATCTGAGGCTTGCTAAAGACTCCAGGCAAAGCATGAGATATGCTGGGACCCTGAAAAAAAGAAAACACACAAAGCCCCCTCCTGTCCATCTTTAAAATTATATGAGTAGTGTATCTGATTGATGAAAAATGTATAAATGTGACTTGGGAACAGCTTGTGCTTTCACACTAAATAAAAGGAGAAGACAGAAGAGGGAACTTGAATGTCTGTGAGCATACTCATGTATACAAATGACTGTCATAAATCTTTTTGCATGATTGCTTTGCTTTGTGGCATCTCTTTGGGGAGTTCTGCAGGAAAAAAGAAAACCCTGCAGTTTGGGAAACTGGAAAAAAATTGCAGAAGAAAATGGATTTGCTGATATAATTATGCAATTCATCTAGAACATATTTGGTCTGCTAATCAGAACAGAAGGGAAGAGTCTAGGCAGTGCTGTTGGTTTAAGGGATTTGAATTAAAAGACCAAACATCCTGGGTGAGACTGCTGCAGCCTCAGGAGGCAGGCCTGGCTCTGGAGGGAGCTGGAGACAGAGCTCTGCAAACCCCGCTAGTGTCTCATGACTGAGGAAAGGAAATGCTTTATTCCTGCAAGGTGGGCTGGGGAGAAAACAGGTTTCTCAGCTGGTGTAAATCTGCCTTGACATTGGTGCTCGTTCACATTCCCTGCAGATGTAGTGCCCAGCATCCTCAGTCTGGGTCTAAAGTCACTCGGGATTGTGGTGTAGCTCCATCAGCCTGGAGCTCAGGGTAGGATGCAGAGCTCCCCAGAGAGGCAAGAGGAACCCAGGAGAGCTCATTTTCCCTGGGTTTTAGTGCTGCCATGGCCACAAGGGATCCTGGAGCCGAGCTGAGGCCCTTCTCTACTGCAGCAGCTCTACCTTGCTGAGCTCCTCAAAGCACTGCTCCCCTTGGTCTCTTCAGGTTGGAGGGTGAGTGGTTCTTAGTGATCCTTCTGATGTGTGAAGTAGGAGAAAGTAATTGAGATCATTTGGAAGGATGGAAGAGAGGGGAAATGAGCTGAAAGACAATGGAAAATAAACAGCCAGACTTTGTGTGCCCTTGCAATGCAGGGAATAGTGTTGTGCTTTTCCAGGAAAGCTCCATCTTCTGCAGGGGTGGGGGTCTTCCTCAGCAGATTTCCTCCATGGCTTGTTCCTGCCTCTGATTGTGTGGTCCTGCTGTTGGTCTGAGCTCTACATCCCCTGTTGCTTACATATAATCTTGCTGGGGACCAGGACTTACCTGAGCAGTATTTCTTCAATTAATAGTTTGCAGAGGAATGCCTGTTAGTTGGCTCGGCTTTTACATGCTTGTGAAATAGTTAAATAATGTAGAAAGCGTATGAGTAATTATAAATAATATTAATAATTTAAAAAACCTTATTAAAGCTACAATAAAATATCCCCTAATAGTGTATTTGGATAGTAAGGAAGGAGTCACTCCAATGGTATTGAGGACATTTTGCAGACCATGGTGGATGTGAATTTCTTTTCTGTGAGAGGGCTGTGCATGTGTTATAGAACAGCAACACTCATGATGGGCCCTCGTGCCTGTCCTGACACGACCGTGAACGGCGCCAGCGAGTTCAGTGAAGCTGCTCTGTCCTGCTCCTCCTCACATCAGCCATGTGGCTCCAGAGCCCCTGTGCAGTGCAGGAGCAGCCAGCTGGCCATCTGCACAGCCCAGCTTCCACACCCCTCAGCTCCCTTGGACCGCAGCCACCTTTGGGGCTTGGAGAGCAGCTCAGACTTCCACCAAGGTGTGACTGCAGAGAAACTCCCTCCATGGTATCCAGTGAAAAGGGCAGTGATCACATGGAAATGCCATCGCCTTTTCGTTCTGGCCTTGAACTGTGATGCAAAAGGGAAGGAAAGCAAAGATTACAGCAGAGTTGCTGTTAGCATGGGGGAAGTGAAGTGCTCAGCTGCTACATGCTGCTGTGGTTTTATATGTTTTAAGGAGCTACTTATACTAAAAGCAAAAATAATTGTCTTTGATAGATATTTGTTCCTTGCAGTTGAAAGCCTCTTGAATTTTGAAAGCCAGTAAGAGAGTCCCTTTTGCCTTCCTTCACAGAGTTTTTGAAGCAACCAGCGAGATTCATGTTAAAAAGGGAACCTCAGAAGCTCTTCTGTGGTTTTCTCATGCCGTGCTCAGTTCCTCCATCCGCAGCGTTTGTTTGCTCAGGCAGTTCCCAGCAGAGCCAGGCCTGGGCTGACTCCCGTTAGCACAGGCAGGTGGAACCAGCCCCCGTTCATCTACCAAGTCATTTGTCTGAGACTTTAAATGTTCCTCTAAGCTGGAAATCTGTCTCCTCTTTGGCAAAAGGAGCACAGCCTCTGAAGGACTGGAGTAAGGACAGGCCACCCGTGAGCAGCCACCTCATGTGGGAAGCAATATTTTGGCCCAAAAGGGTTTTGCTAAAGGGAGGGAACCACATCCCAGCGCTTTGTGGAACAGAGTAACGGAGGAGAGGGTGGGATGTATCTTGCTGTAAATGCCATTCTGTACTCTTTTGAAATAATCTTTGATAACGCAGAGAGAAAGGTGCAGCTGTGCCTTTCACTGAACAGCAATGAGTGTGGTAGAAACTGCTTACCCCTACTTATGCAGGCTTTTCTTTTACATTAATAGCCATCTCTCTCCCTGGCTGGGCTGCCCGGGGCTCACTCAATTCCTGTGCTCAGCAGCCAGGATGGAAACTGTGCCACCAGCAGCTCTTGCTGCTTTCATCCAATTTTCCATGGGGTCTATAACATCAGCAGCTGGATGCAGCAGGATTTGGTGGGTTATTTCCCTGGGCTGGAATCTGTCTAATCTGCCCTTTCCTCAGGCCTCCCTGCATTGTTATTGGAAGCCAGGTCTGCTGCAATTTTCCAGGCAGAGGTTAATGGGATAGATTAGCATTTTATTACTATGATTATCTTATTGTTCTTTGTGTGACACTGACCCAGAGCTTGAAGCGCTGCATAAAACATAAAGGAGACACGAGTCCCACTCACAAAAATAATCTTTGGATTAATCCAAGCCTGGTCCTGCAGGCGTTCGGGAGGCAATGTGCTTGTTCCCATTTGCCTTCCCAGGCTGTTACTGGGAGCACGGTGCCTGTACCAGCTTTCTCCAACAAAGTGCCCTGCACGTGACTCCTCAGAGGTAGATGCAGCATAATTAGGAAGGGAATTTAAAAGGTTTCAGCAGGAATTTTCTAAAGCTCCCAAGCCATTAAGGAATGCAAGCAATAAAGAAATGGAGTGACCTTTGCACTTTTGAGGCCTGAGATGCTTCTGAAATCCCACTTATTTCTGCTTGGGGCCTGACACAGCCACTGCCACTTGCTGCACTGCTCATTGGTCTCTGCCCTACACAATCTTTACTTTTGCTAGCTTGCACAGGCTCTGGAGGACAGTTCACCACCCTGTTCCCCTTGGGATGTACCCCAAAGTGCTTTTAAGTCTCACTTGTTTCAAGATATGTTTAGAATTCCTTGTCCCAGCGCTGTGAAAGGGGACACCTTTGAGCACAAGAGCTGTTATTTCAAACAACAAAAATCCTGCCCTCAGTCATTCACCTGGTCACTGTCACAGAAAGCAAGTGCCCTTGGTGTGTTCAAGGAGCTCAAGGTTGAAACTTTCATCAAGTGGCACCACCAAAGCTGTTGAATGAAAGCCCACTCAAAGGTGTCAGCTGCCAAGCCCACTAAAATATGTGTCAGATTTTTGTCAAGGTAGTAGAAAATACTAATTGTCTACTGCTATGCAGAACTCTGTATTTTAATAATTTTTACTGTCTGAAGGCAGCGTCAGTAGATTCCAGCATCTGCCCTGAAAACAGATGTCTCATGCACCAGAGCTCGCCATCTCCCCATCCATCCCTTGGCAAGGGAGGGAGACAGCCACAAGCAGGTCTTGCTGCTGCCATCCAGTTTTCCATGGCATTCACAGCTGGATGCAGCAGGATTTAGTGTTCCGATGGGCAGGGACGGGAGGCACTGCAGGCTCCTGCGTCTCCACCCTCAGGCAGTGCCTGTGAGCCTCTGGTCACACACGAGACATTTTAGCGAAGAGCTGTCATCAGTCACAGCTCCTGGGCCAGTTGGGAGCCTAAAGATGCTGCTCTTCCAGCCTTGAGTACAAAATTGTGTTTGTTTTTTCAATATGACCTAAAGCTGCTTTTTTTTTTTTTTTTTTTGTCAATACATGCCCTGCCATGGACTCTTTTTTCCCCTTCTGGGTTTTCTTTCACTTCTTCCTAAAATCACTGCCCAGGGGACCAGCTCAATAGCAGATATGAGTTTCTCAGCAGTTTGAAGCACTGACTTAAGAGTCTTAATTATGGAGTTAAGAGCCTGACTGTATCAGGGCTGACTACATTTTGGTTTCTTAGCATAATATCATAAACTAAATTTTATCTGGTGACTTATAAGGCATTCAGATCTCATTAAGGATGAACTCTTTACCCCTGCCAAAGCCTGTAATGGCATTCATGATGTTTCCCTGTCTGTGAATCATCCTGTGATGATATCGCTGGCTCCGCTGGAGACTGGATAGAGACTGCTCCGAAGAGCAATTGGATGTTTGAAACTCATCTCCAGGTACTGCTGTCCTCTGCTCTTCTCAGAGGAGAGTAAAAGGAGCCAACCAGTAAAAAAAGACTTTATCTTCTTTTTTAAACTATTATTTGATAAACAGCAATGCTTAGTTAGTGTGCAGACTGAGTGTCACAGACCATTCCATCCCAAGCAATAGTTTTCCAGATCCTTTTAGAGATAAAGAATCTGGAAACCTATCAAATATAGAACCATTGGATTTATTTCCCGTTGGATTTACTTCCATCTGTGCACAGCAAGTGCAGAATCCACCCAGGAAAAGTAGCAGTTTTGCATAGGTTCAGATGACTGTGTAGATTCAGGGCAAAGAGAATACAACCCCATATTTCTCTGTGGAAGACAAGAGATCACAAAATAGGAATGTGGTGTGGTTCCTGGTTTTACTTTCTTTACAACTCTCTGCCTCCAGGAATGCTGTGGGTTGGAAGAAAAAACCTGCCAGAGAAAGGACTAAACTCTGCAGCAGATAATGCTGCAGCCGTTGATCATGGATGCAAGAGTGATTATTTTTTAATTTTTTAAAATTAGATGAAGTAATGGTTGTTTTCCTCTAATGAAAGCGATTTGTCTTTTCACTGAACCTCCAGCCTCCCAATCAAGGTTTTTTTCCCCTATTTTTTCTTCTTTTTTTTCTTCTCCCTCTTTTCTCCGTGTGCAAACAACAACAACAGACCAGGTCTACAGCAGTTTGATGTTTATAAAGTGGTCCAATCATAGCTTCACTTCTGGGCAGGAGTAAATAAATTCATCAAGCAGTTGATGCTTTTGCGCTGCTGTTATGATAAATGTTGCCATCAATTATACCAGTCTGCTCAGACTGCAAGGAGCAGAGCTAGCTGCACATGCTGCCTGAGAGGAATGACAACAAGACAATGTGTGTTCCCTCTCCTTGTGCTTTGTATTCGCCAGCACAGCTCTCCAATTATACTAATTTGTTTGTTTGGATTAGCCGGTGGATTAAGAAATGTTTTTAGTTAACACTGGAGCATAACACACATTAATATTTTGGCAAACATGACATAATTCTCTGTGTTGGGTTGGAATCAGCTGGAGTTTCACCAGCTCCACGCCTTTGGAATGTGCTGAAGGAGCAAACACCTCTCTGGCTGGGACCTGCTCCCTGCAGCACCAAGAGAGAGCCAGATGTCACCAATGTGGCATCTGGTACCCGGCAGCATTTGAGAATCGCCTGGCTTTGGATTCCTCTAGAAAAAAATGGTACCAGTGCCCTTCCTGAAGGTGTTTGTTCATTGGTGGTTCTGAGGAGGTCGTAGGGGGTAGTTTTTAGGAGATGTTACGTTGTTTCAGCTCAGGACTGGCAATCATAAGGGAGCAAGTGGCTTTTGTTTGGTTTCAGCGTTGGTTCCAGTGCCCTCGCCCTGTCGCTCCTGCAAGGTGTTCAGCAGTCCTTGCATGATGTGATTACAAAAGATGTGTTAGAGAAGTGGAAACCAAACTAGCAGATAGCACATTGTAAAACCTAAACCATATTTAACATTATTTAAAGCATCCTTTCTTTGATCAGAAACTGTGAAGTTGGAGCCTTGCATGTATTGAAGGAAATTAATTAATTCAACAGAGAGTTCCCTTTCTTCCTTTGAAATTAATAAACAGCCAGTGCCTTTCAGAATTGGAGATTGTCACTAAAACACCAAGAAAAAAAGTGCACCTTACAGCTCAAAGTAGAAGTAAACATACAGCATCTGCTTCTTGTGATCCAGAGTTAAGCATGTTTATTTGATAACTGGAAATTTAAAATTAAGCAAGCAGACACAGGCCCCATGTAAACAGCTGGAGAAGCATTCATAACTTGTACTCAAGATTCCTAAATTACCTGCATGCCCCAGTTAAAGCCAGAACAGAATTCTACCTGTGCTATGCCATCCCAGAAGTTTTATTTGCCATGTCTGCTCTTGTCCTCACCTCATTCTTTTGCCAATCAGATGCTGTGGTGGGGTAGCTGTGCCCTGTTTTGTTTAGGTGGGAATGGAGATGAGGCATGTCAAATACCTTTTAATGGGCACTACTGGCACGAATTTCAAATCTTTCTGCAGGTAGGATTTGGGTCAAGAAATGGTCAATTATCAGCATAGGATCAAAGTCAAACTTCCCTTTCTGTCTGCCCCAGTACCTCTGAGGAGACAACATAAATGACAATCTGGTCTGTGTGAACAGCAGTTGTTATTCGTGATATTCTTGGCCAAAAAAAGGATCAAAAATATTGCAAATTGATGTTACCCTAGGAGCTGTGAGGCCAGGGATCAACCCAGCAGTGCAGCTGTCAAGACAGCTCTGAACAGGGCCAGAAATCCCTGTGTGCACTTGTGAGCACGGGCAATTCATGCAGCTGGTTATCTGTGGCTCAGCCCACGTCTCTGATCCAGCCAGGATCAGCTGGGACTTGCAGGAAAGCTCTGTGAGAGCAGGAGTGCGAGTTTTCAAACCGGGAGTGTGATCCCCCGTGTGTCACACATCACACGTTCAGCAGTTTGCTGGAGCTGGGCTGCTACAGTGCAGCACGTGGGTCGTGGGCACTGGAGCATGAACTGAAAAACACGATACGAACCATCCTTATTAAACACAGAGCATGGGCTGCAGGCTGAGAGGAGGAAGGCTGGACCTTGTAATCTATTCTGCAGAGAACAACTGTGCGGGAGTTTGTAAATGACATTTACAAATGATCAGAGGAATGCTGTGCTAATGGCATCCAGACAAAACAATTCTCTCGAAGATAAGAAATGGGTTTCAGTGCTCAGAGCTGTTCTTTGTCTGCAGCAAAAGGATTTTGTCTTTTTAGCATTTCTTCCAAGTATACATCTGCCTTCTTATCGAGAACTCAAGCTTTCAACTAGCGGAGTTCTGAGTTTCTAAAGAAAGTGCTTTTGTGTGTTTGCCAGTTGAAGGCTGGTGTGGGCATCATTTCCTCCGTTGTCCTGCTGGCTGCTCCCTTGTCTGCCTAACACAAGTAACAAATGCATTGATGTCAGGACAAAGCAAGTCTGGTTCACAGCCTCTGGTAAAGAAGCAGTGCGAGTCTCCCCGTGCTGCCCCAGGCTCAAGGGCTGCCCTCTGGATGGGGTGGGCACACGGCTTTCTTCAGGTGGGACAGGTGGGCAGCGGGTGAGTGAAGGTCCTGACTGATTTTTTAGATTAGAAAAGCCCATCTTACGCTTTCATGGGCTTCTGCATGAGTGGGAGGTGCTGGGGTTCTCTGATCAGAGCCAAAATGGATTTTCTGATTCCTCGCAGTCTCTGATGTTGCAGTGATGGATTCTAGGGTTCACAAATGAAACAACTGCATTCCACTGCCTCCAGCTCTGGGCTCCTCTATGTTTAGCTGCTTTGGTGGACAAAGATTTTGTTTCATGTGAGTTCATTTGCACCCTCTAATGCCCCACTTCTTATTTTGTGCAGTATTTGTAGAACGTTCCGAGCTAACCAGTCTGCTCCTGATGTAATTGGCCAGAATGGTGACACATGAAAATGAAAGAAATCAATCAATCAATCAGATTTTGAAGAGAATTCCTTTTTCTTGAGTGGATTGTCTGTGGAGCCAGAAAGTGACAACTCATGTAGGTGGTCCAGCAAGTTGCCTTGCCATGAGTTTATGGAGGGATGTTGCTTCCCAGACAGAGCACCCACCACCACCATCCTCCCCCTGTCCCTTCCTCCTCCCCCCAGCTCCTTCAGAAATTCTCAAAATAGTGCTGAACACCAGTGCTGTGTAACTGGAGAGGAAAACCTTGCTGTAAATACAGGCAAAAATAACAGAGGCACAGTGTACCTTGCAGAAGGACTTTGTAAAGTTTACTTGGCTGAGACACCAACGAATATCACAGGGACTCTGCGTTCCCAGGGAAGCTATTTTGGGTTAGTGTGGAAGAGGCGAGTGTGATTTTGCACTTCCTTTTCCATCTTGCATGACTTCTTGTAAACAGGCACAGCTTAAACACAGATAATTGGGTGAAAAGGGAAGAAAGTAGTGTCTCTTTGTATGCAAGTAATTGCTATCACATCCAGGTACTTCCGAGACAGGGAAGAAGCTTTGTTCTGTAGCTGCTGTGCAGCTGGGGGTTGCACTTGCCCAGAGCGGGGTGTTCCATATTTCCCTTGCAGGACTTTCAGGAGCAAAGCCAAGTACGCTGCTCAGCTGAATCTCTGGGCTCGGCCTCTGGGGATGCCTCAGTTTTCAGCTGAGTTTTCAGCACACAACACCTTGTGTTTGTAGCTTTGGTGAACGGGGATTGATTTGCCACACCCTCATCTGCGGTTAAGGTATTTTTGAGGTGCTTTTTCCATTTAATGTGTGACACAGCTGTGGGTTTCCTGTGCAGTGAGTTCTGGCGGTGCCTGGTACATCAGATAAACAGATTTATTCTTCCCCCAACTTTCTGCTGTGGCCATTGTTGGCAGGGCACTGACACAGCTCGTCCAGGGAGGGCCCAGATGAAGGCAAGAGCCTTGCAGGGAACCACGGCTCCACTCTGCAGCTGGGTGTGAGCTGCTCTGCAAAGGGAGCCAGGCACGTGAAGAAAAAGCTGTTTTGAATCTCAGGCTGGTTGTAAATGGCGAGTTATCAGGGAGCAGAAAGAAGGAACCACTGTACCTTTCATAACACCGGTACTCTTTGTTAGACTACAAACAAAAGTAGGCTTTGACTTGAGACTACAGGAGAATACACGATGAGAGCCTATAAAGATGGAACATATTGATCTTCCCTTTATCTTTTCAAAGCATTCCTCTTTTGTCAAGGGGTCCTGTTTTTTGTATAGCAAGTCCCTATCTTCCAGTGCTTTATGCACTTTCAATGCTCATATTTTAGGGAAATACTACATTAATGTTTTCTGTAGATAAAATTTTTTAAACTGAATATATTTGAGCAACAAAACATATGTATTTGCAAACAAAAAAGTTACTGCAAATTGAGATGGTGAAACCAGGTAGGTTGCTGGCCTGGCATGAAAGCACAGTTTCATGTTCCTCACTGAGGGTATATTGATTTATATGAACTAAACATCGTTTTCTCTAAGCCTCAGATCAGAGTAGGTTGTTTTGAAGCATGCTGTGTCCTATAAACTTGAAAAGGGGAGGCTTTGCTAAGGAGACTGGAGATACACAAATAATTGGTTTGTTTGTTTCTTTGTTGAGTAAATCAAAACATTGGTAAAGAGAAATATCCAGACCAAAATGAATTATATATGAAAAACTGGAAGCTCCTCAGGGTCAGAATTGGTCCACTTCATGTCAGGGTGTCATTTGAAAATGTAGAACTTGAAAATGGGGAAAGATGTGAAAATTTTGAAACAAAGTCACTCTTTTAAAGTTTATTTGGAAAAAAAAAGTCCTACTAGCAGTTGCAATAAATTGATATGGCCCATTTTGGGGTGCCTGAAGTCTGTTTTTCAGTGGATGAAATCCCAGGTTAGCCAAGCCCCTCATCCCCATGTGTCTTGAGCACAGAGTGATGTTCAGTCACTCCCGTGTTCTGACAACACATGAGTGGCCCGTGGTGAAATTCCAGGAAATAAGGGTTGACTAATGCTTTCTAATAAAATATGGTGGTGTAATATAATAAAACACACACAACCATTATTCAAGGTGCAAACCTTTAGAAAAGCTCTTTTTTTTTTTTTTTTTTTTTTTTTTTCAGTGAGGAAACAATTGAATCTGTCCCAAATCAGCTTCTTAATCCACAACTGCTGTAAATCAAAGAAGAAGAGAATTAAGTTTCAATTGACTTTCCTGGCTTTGAGCATCAAACGAGAATAACTTGAAAGATGGAGGGAATTCTGCAATTTAAAATTCAAATGCCTTGCCCTGGCAAGCCACCAGAGAGCAGCTGAGGGTGCTGCAGGGCTCCAGCAGAGCCCCTGTGCAGCCGGGTGGCCCAGCTGGGGGGCGACAGCAGAAACGGCACAAAAAATGGAACTTGCAAATATGTAAATGTTGAGTGATTCCTTGTTCTGTCCAAGCTTTGCTTCCCAAAATGAGAAGTTATCAGGATTGAAACCATTCAGAGTGTCAGATGTGACAATGGGGTGCATTAATTCATCTGAAGACTAATGGAATTTTCTGGAAGTGCAGAACCGTCATTTTGGAGGGTTTTCTTTTTCCCATTTCTTCTTTTCTTATTTTAAGCTTTTCTTTCAACTCAGGACAGAATGTTTATGTTTCTTTTCTGATCATGTGAGTTGTTTCATGAAAATAAAAGTAAATAGAGTGCTACAAGCTTTCTGTCTGAAATTTTTTCACAGGTTTTAAAGGAACTTAATAAATTACTGGATTTCTTTCCTCTCTTCAACAAGGAAAATCTTTGCATCTTTGAAACCCTTTTTCCTTCTAAAAGCAACACAGAATTCATAGGTCTAAGGAGTTGTGTAATTTGATTTTGCTGTACTTTGATGGAAAATGGGAATTTACCGTCAAATCTGGTAAATCTGAGCTGGGTATTTTTTAAAGTCCGTGCAGGTATTTACAGTCAGCTCTACAGTTTGTTTGCTGGAATTTCAGTGCTGCTTTAAAATATCACCAGTTATTGTCCTTGTTATTTTAATGGACCGTTCTAGAGGGTAGTAGAGTTAACTGCCAGCATTTGTTATGTGCCAGCTCCATTTCCAACTTTCGCCAACAGAAAAACACATAGAGGAAAAATCCCCCTTCTGTTTTGCCTTCAGCATGATCCGTCCTTCAACTTTTCTATAAATCTGTGTAAAGTGTTATTGATTGTTTTTGGTGTCCTTGCTTGAAAGGCTGGGGCACCTTTTCATTTTGATGTTAAAGAAAGTGTCTCGTGTTCCGAGGTTTTCTCCCCCTGGAGTCAGCAGGGGAATGCCTGGGGCTGCATCCCGAGCTGATGGACACTGGAGTAGCTCCGTTTACGGCTGCAGGATTGGGCCACGGTGTAAAAAATGCTAGAGGCATTTTAAAAAAGACATGAATCTTGGGATTTATTTGTGAATATCAATATTAATATGGAATTAAGTGAAAATAAGAAAGAGAAGGAATTTGTATGAAAGAGCAAAAGAACTGCAAGAAGTAAACAAACAAACATTGCTTTTTAATTGGGTTGTGTATTTTCTAATTCCCTTTCTAATCCAGTATAAGCAGCTGGCTTGTGACAATAAATTCCCAAAAGACCAAGCAATTTTCCTGTAGCATACCAAATTGTGTCCGTCATGGCACTGTTTAGTGTCTTGTTGGCTATCAGATCTAGATTTTTCATTCCATGAAACAGAGGGGTCATGTCTTGCCTCTTCTCTGCACCCCAAAATCCCACTGGGGCAAGAGTTTTTAAGCACCATAGAATTGTTTAGGTTGGAAAAGTCCAGCCATAAAACTGAATTGTCTATTGCAGGATTTACTGTGGTTTAGAGGGGTGGATAGCAAGGCTCCTTCTCTGGCTTTTTTAAGACACTGCCAGGTTTGCTGCAAGTTCTCAGTCGTGCGGTTGAGGAACAAGGTGATGGAAGATGTGGCCTAGAACAGTTGTGTGTGCCACAGAGATTGCACCTCATTTGAGATTACTCTGGGGGCTTGTCTGCAAGCAGAGAACTTTGGGAAGCTGGGTGAGTGTAAAAGAGAATACATTCACTGCTTCTGAGACAGATTTTCCTTAAAATGAAGGTTTTACCTGGCAAAGGTCAGGCTCAGAACTGCTTGTTCAGTTCTCATATTTGAATTTGCACTGATGCTATGTACAATTAGTGGCAATTAAATGAATTAACATTTTCAAGGCAGAGAATTTTCTCAACGCCGTCTCCTCTTGATATCCAGCTCTTCCAATTCCATCAGTATTAGTGTTACGTGGCAGCTTTCACTTACCTAATTTTAGAGTAGGCTATTTAAGGAGAAATATTCATTGATGTCATACAGAGAGTGGATGTTATAAAGATGCACTGATCTTATCACTGCTGCCTGTCACTTGTCCTGTCTGTGTTTTACATGTCAGCTGGAGGCAGCTCACTGTCCCAGCCAAGACCGGGGTCCTGTTGTAGATAAATGCTCCATTCAGGCCTTGAGAATAAAATATTTAGCCAAGTGCCATGGGGGAGAAAAGAGGACTGTAAGATACATACTGAAGGATTCATCAACTGAATTAATTTAATAGTAACCAGTAGTTGCATCTGGGACCAGTTAAAACTAGTAGTAAAATGTGTTCTATGAATATCACTTCTGGCTCCATCACAAGATTAAATTATAAGCTTTCACTTTAATCCTTTCTTACCCTCCGTTCCAAACCTGACTTGTGCACTGATGTGCTTGGAAAAGGTGTGCCCCGTTCTGTGAAACCTTCTGAAGGCTCCCTCCATATCATTTCCTCAAACCAAACCTGCAGAACTTTTGCCTGGGCAGGTAAATCACTTCGCTTGGCTCCAATTAGCCAGGTGACAGTGGTGCCTTGTCAGGACTGGGCTCTGGAGCTTTAAGATGATGCATTTATTATGTGAGTCTCTTTTCATAGTGTACTGAATGTTGCCACCACAAGAAATACATTATTCTTCCTATGCCATTCTGTCTGGTTTTGTCTCACGTGCCAATTCCTCTGAGGTCTCTCTGTGCAATACCACAGAAGTTCCCCGTGCACACACTGACCTCAAAAATCTTTAAGACTTGAAAGGAAACCAGCCTCAGTTATTTTAGCTACAGACACATCAGATAAATTTGAGACCTTTATTAACTTTCTTTCATTATTTTTTGTCCTTTCTACCCTAGACTATTTTGGCAAGTCCATTTGGATTCCTCTGTATAAACCTGCCTGCCTCTAGTTTCCTCCTGCCCTAATCCACTTCACGTTATGGTTTCCTCCTTCCTCTGCTCAAGAAGTTGCAGTATTTCATGTGACAGACAATTACTGTTTCGAGAGAATTCCCCTAACCTTTTGTCAAAAGCTGAATAACCCCAGTCTATCACCAAGCTATCCTTCAGTGTTTTCTCTGGCAGGGAATTGTACTAATTGTGTTGGACAAAGTGTGCTAACAGGCAGCAGTGCAGCTCCCTGCAACTCTGTCTGGTAAATGGCAATTGAAACCCCAGGATTTTAGGCCAAAATAGGTCCATGCTCAGCTCAGTCCAGCCATGTCCTCCTGGGGGTGTGTGTGCCTGAGGGGAGGAGGGCAATGACCGGCACCAACAGAAGCCTTGCTTGGGGCTGGACACCCCAGTCACTGCCTGTTGCTCATCTTTGGCTTATGCAAACCAACAACGGACAGTAAAGGATTTAATGTCAGGATTTTTTTTGGTGAGCTGATGCCACTGGATGTGTGTTGGACATAATATATAATAATAAACAACATAAAGAAAGCTACAGACCTGATCCATTTCCCATTTCCTTTCTATCAGTGGAATGTGATCTGTCCTTTGTGGCTGGTATGAATGTCTGCAGCACCATCAAGCCACCAGTGTTAAATATCCCTGTATTCAGTATCAAAAGCAGCAAGGGACCTGTATCTGTAGTTCCATATCATGATGGAGTGGCTGAAGGCAGGCACAGCATGGAATGCCTGGGGGATTGGCCAGAGGCTTTGATACTGCAGTTTCACTGGGGAGGGCTTTGCTGAGAAATCGTTTCCCCTCAAAATAAGTAAATATATAAATAAATGAAGCTTTTCAATTTCGTAGCCCAGAGCAAGATTAATTAATAGGCAAAACTGCTTAATCTACCTGCTCACCATAGAATTAATGAATAATAATGTCTTCCCAGCTGCAGCTGCAGCTAAAAGGCTGATGAATATATTGACATGTCATACCTCCATGTCTCTGCCTGCAGCTCCCCTCACCAGGCTGCACTTCTGGTGTCTCCTAACAGATCTGTTGGATTTCCTTGTTTTTCGTGGTTGGGATTTCTTTTTGTTTTAAACTCCATATGGTCTCTAAATCAATTGAGAGGGAGATTAATAAAAGCAAATTCTGTCACTTCCCTTATGGCAAACTGTTCCCAGCTTTCAGATGGAGAAAGCTAGAGAAGTTGTGTGGTCTGGAACAGGAAATGACAGAACTGTTCTGAAAGCATTTGCATAGTCCAATGTAGCCTTAAATGTTCTTTTCCTAACAACTGGCTCATTTTCAAGTGTGTTAAAAAACAAAACAAACAAATCCCCCCGAAAAACTCTCTCCAAAACTCTTAAATTGGACTTTGGTCTTTACTGGGAATATGAGGGAATCCAGCTCAACTAAACAAGCGTGGTTTTGTCATCCTGCTTCCATCTGTCAAGACTTCTCACTGGCATAGTTTTAGGATGGAATTTTATCATATATCAGCCTTTAACTTTTTTTTTTAAGATGAAATATTTTAAAAATACATTGAAGACTTTAATGCTAGAACTGTTTTGGTTTCTATTTAAATATTCTGAACATTTGTGTTAAAGGCAGAATACAAACTGTACTAAATGTTCTTTATTACTCATACATACACTGTCCCTGTGAAGAACATCGTACATCGGAGGCAGCAGCGATTCCTCAGATTTGCCCAGTGACAAGGCACCACATAGCTATTCTTCGCTAAAAATGTCAATGTCAACTTTATTCGCCAAAACATGTTTTCTTCTTTCAAGCTGCCAGTTGTTGTTTCAAAATAAATGGACTCTAAAAATCTCATTATTTTTATTGTTTAAAGCCAGCACTGGGTGCAGCTCCGGGAGTCAGGAGGTAACAATACTAATTTACCCTGGTGCTGCTGCACTTAGAATATTTAATCTCTTATGACTTTGACACCATGACTGGCTGTGTTTCTTAATTTTGTTGTGAAGATTTTGCTGGAGGGCCAGGCAGCTCTTAATAATGTGCATCAAGACAGAGACAAGTAAGTAATGAATATTGTATGAGGTTCTTCTCCTGCCAGAGGATCGGCCTGGACAAATACCTGCACAAGTCCACAAGCCTGTTCCTCATGGCAGAATTGGGTCTGCTACGGTGATGGCCAAAGATTAATGCACCCTACTGGATTCAGGGCAATTCCAGTAGCAAAATATTTTTAACTGTTCTAAGCCAGGGATAATGGTCAGCTTTTTCATAGGCTTTCAGCTGGGTTGGACAGGAGCAACATCCTTCCAGCTTTTCAGTGCCAGTGAAGAGCTCTTACATTCCACAAGTATCTGAGAACAGGCTGCTCCCTAAAGCCAGCACTGCTGTGTTAAAAACATGCTGCAATAGGAAACTTGATCTGGACAGTGTTTCCTGAAATCATATCCGATCAAATACTAATAAAAGACCTGACAGGAAATTGTGCCACCATAAGGTTGGCTGTTTAAGAGTAGAAGTGGAAATGAGAGAAATGGATTCTGAGGAGGAAGTGAGGATCACAGTCCACAGATGTCACTGACAGAGCTGAAAATTGATTTGCTCCTGGAATTAGGAGCATCATTCATGAAACCTCTCCTTTTAAACAGCCCTATCAAAAAGCAGTCTCTGCTTTAAAGGCTGTGCTGTGTATGGGAGCAGCAGCAGAAGGAACATGCAGAACCAGAAGGCAGGGTTGGTCAGTGTGAAAAGTACAAGTCTCAGCGTGCAAACAGCCTAGCCATTGTTTAGGTTTTTGTAAGTTTTCTGGCATCAGGAATAAGTAAAGATGGATTTCAAGGAGTATAATGAGGTAATTTCTATATCTGTAATAGCTGGATATTAAGTTACATTTATATATCTCTTGCACATTTATTTTCTTTATTGCGACTCTCATAGACATAGAAGCTCTCCATGAAAGCTTCCCTGATTTATTTCCAGTGTGAGTCTCTATCTTATCACAGCAACTCTGAAATTCTTTGCAGTAAGTTATGGTGATGATCAAAAGCATCAGTCTGTGCCTTGGGATCCCAGGGCAGCAGCTGCCAGGCAGGTCCCAGCCACCTTCCCTTTTTGAGGTGCGGGTGGGGCTGAGCCTCTCTGTCATTGGGGGGGAGACAAGGTCCTTAAGGATTGTTTTTCTGTTGTTGCATGGGTAAATCTAAGTCCCTGCAAGTAATTTCTGATCGTGGTGAATGATGATAATCCTCTCTTGGCAAACAAGCACCTATTCAGGAATTACAGTAGGAGATAATAATAGGAAATGGATAGAGGACTATGCAGATGGATTTTAAAAAGGTAGCTCAACTCAATTCTTATTAAAATTGGTGAGAGTTGTAATGTTTATAAATTAGAGCTTTGTAAAATATAAGGATGTGGGTTGAATATTTTAGTCTTGGCATTATGTATATTCTGTTTTTACAATGACAGGTTTATTGGAGGTTTTAATGCCTGTTTGGATAATTGTTGAATTTTATCTGCATGCTTTTATTACAGGGTGGTCATCAGCACAATCTCACAGGCGTGAAGGCAGCAGATCTGCTGGCAGTTGTGCTGCCTGTTATAAATTCTCTCAACCTGTAGCTTTAATGCAACAGGAAGAATATAAAAGCAGTGCATATTTGTGTCACAGCCACAGGTGTTAGAACACAGTGTGATCTGTGTGTTTGAAGAGCTGTCCCATGTGCAAGTGGGAATTGCTGCAGTTTTAGAAGGAAGCATCCCAAATTCCATTTATGAAACTTCTGTGTGATCTTAAGTGACTAATACTGCCAAAATTAAAAGGATATATATGTACACACATATACATTACATATCTATATAATTTCTGAAATGTGTGTTCAGATTTTAAGGCATCTCATTTCATTTAGAACCATCCTCAAGATGCGTTTAAAATTCAGCACCTCCAGGCTAATTCTGTGAATACTTAATTCCTGTGTCATGCCCAGTGCTTTGAGCAGGTCTGCTCGTTATGAGTGAGTCTTTGCACGCTAATTGTGGCCCCACTAACGAACGCCCCTGGCATGGTGTGTGTAATAGATGTAGCACAGAGGTCATTTTGCTAAAGCAAACACATTCATCTTGGCTCAGCCACAGCACAGCTGAGTTTGTCACTCTGAGTTGTCATTCTGTCCGAAGGAAAGCAGAGTTGGTCACGGTCAGGGCTGTCCAGCCATCACACACCTTTCCTTTCCGAGCCAGCACTAAATGCTCCCCGCGCAGGATCACTGCACGAAATCCCTCATGGCCTTTGAGCTTCCAGCCTTTTCCATGCACTGAGGTGGATGCCAGGGTGGGGATTCCTCTCTCAGCCTTAACTGGCCACCAGAATGCAGAGTCTCAGATCTCTGCTTCCAGTGGTGGGCCCTGGCTCAGCTGTGAATGTGCCCCAGAGCCTGTGCATGGACGGGAGCAGAGTTGAAGCCGTAGGGTCCTGGCAGCACCTTGTTGTGAGAGGAATTATTTCCTGTGGGTCTTCTGTGCACTTTAATTCCAGCCTGACATCACCTGTGAGGCTGCAGCAGCCAAGGTAACAGGCTGGTTGGAAACATCTGTAATGTGAGACAGTTGAGGCTTCCTCATTTATTTCTCTCCTAACTTGTGCAGAAAGCTCCATGCAAACGCTGTGTTTGTGCAGATCTCATCATCACCGAAACTGTGGGAAAAACAAAAAACCCTCCAACAACATTTTTAATGTTAGAGAGTCAAGGCATTACTTAATTTTCTGGCCAGGATGTTGTTCTGACTAGGATGTACCACAGAAATCATCTCATCCACACACAGCCTGGCTGTGCAGAGAGAATTATTCCATGAAAAACATATATTTACAAGATTTCTCCCCAAACTTTATACAGTCAAAACCCATAGAAAGGTATTGGATCCGTCTTTATTGGTTCCAAGTTGAGCAACTCCCAGTATTCAGTTTCCCATTGGATCAGAATCTCTTCACCTCCAATGTTAATTAGATTTTCATTCTTCAGTTTTCTTATCAGTTCTTTCCGGACCAGATGTCTCCCACTCTGCCAGGGGTGCCTTCTGGAGTGGATATTTGTAGATGCCCACTGAGAGCTGGGATCCCTTGTGGATCTCCTGCGCTGCTCCCGCTCTGTTGGGATGCTGAGCTCACCAGGCCTCACCAGGAGAAACAACGCCCTGGAAAGAAGCTTCAGTTCCCTTCCCCTGGGGCAAAGGTCGACAAACCTGGCTAAAGTTACATTAAAAATTTTCAAACTGGTGTGTTTTCCAACAATCTTACAGAGCCTGCTGGCACTGCAGTGAGAAGGGGCTGCACAAACTCGGAATTGCCCGAGTGTCCGAGGGGCTGCAGTGCCTCTTTGCAACAGGGTGAGGGCCTCAGCTCTGTGTGTCTGGGTATTCAATAGATCTGAGGCTCTGCTGGCTGGTTTCGTTGCTGTTTTCTTCTAAGTAGAAAAGTAGAGAATGAAGTAGTAAAATATTAGGCTATATTAAAACCGTAAGCAATGTGCTGGCAAATGCAGTTGGGGTTTCACTAGGAAAATGGTAGGTGATGTCTGTGTGGGAATAACTACGGCTGGAATCTGCAGTTGCACACCATCACTGGCATAATATTTTGTCTGTGGTGTCTTTTCTTTCTTTAAAGCTAGTGTTCAAATACTTTAAACATCAAAGTCTTCCCTTCTACACATTATTAATTCTTGCAAATGTCTCATATCATGCAGTGGGATGATCAGAAAAGTATGTCTCTTCAGATATGGTAAATCAATCTTGTCCTTTTGGAAAAGCGGTTGGGAATGATTTTATGGTTATTAACTTCAATTCAGTATTTTTTTTTCAACCTAGGCTTTTTAAAATTTAAAAAACTTTCAAGCAACTTTTCAATCACCCTCTTCTTGCTTTTTCTCAAAAGTAAAATCTTACTTTTTTTGTTTCATCAGCCAACTCCTTCATCTCGTTTAAAATGAAACTCAACATAAAACAGCTCACAGAAAATTGAAACTCACTGGGTGTCTGAGTATGTACCCACCACACCTGGGACTGAAGGCACGGTGCCTCCAAGGGTTCTGCTGTAGGGATGGCATTTTGACAGGGTCTCTTTTAATACATTTTGCTGAGCACTTTTTGGGAAAACTTGACCTTGAGAACTGTCCAGATGATGATGGTCATACTTGGTCATACTCAGTTGCTGCAGAATCTACAGATTTCTGTAGCTGTCTCAAAAAATGTGTAGCTCCCATGTATTGGTTGAGGTTAGGAGCTCGAAATGAACTGGAGTCGGATTGATTTGGAGTCTGGTGCCTTGAGGAACTGCGTGATGGGCTCTGCAGATAATGGCTGTAAGATTGATGCTTTACTAATGTTCTTTTCAAAATATTTTAGCTCCCTGTGGTTTTAGGTCAATTTTACTGTCTCAGACCTCCGCAGGTAAGTAGAACAAGATTTTAAATGCAGAAGCAGCTGAAGTTTTGCTCTCTATCAACATCTTCATGCCAAGGAGGAGCGTTCTGCAGTAACCAAGAGTCATCAGAAGATCAGAGGCAAATCTAACTCTTGTAAGATCAATATTGCACAAGACCAAGCACAGCTTCAAGGAGAGCCACAGACAGCAGCAAGGTTTGGGTTTTCATGCTGCTGTTCCCATTACAGCCTCCGCTGTTTGACAGCCCAGCAGCAGCTCAGAAGTGCCCCAAGGCAATAACCCATCTTCGCTCCATTCAGGGAGATGCCTGTGACAGATGGATATTTCAGAGTGCTGCCTGGCTTTTCGGAGTCTTCACCTCTGGCAGTTTAACATCACCTTCATCCGCAGCCAGCTGTCCTTCATCCAGCTGTTCACTGGGGCTGAGCACAGTGGGAGCCCAGGGATGCAGAGTGGGATCGCCTGTGGGCTGCCATTGGAATGCACGGTACCTTGGCGTGTCTTTACAGCTTCTTCCTAACCCGTCTTGGATGATGAATGGAAATGGAGATGAGTAGGCATGAAAATCAGTGAGAGAAACTGGATTTGTGGTTTGCAATGGGATCCCAGCACTGCCTCTGGCAGTTCCATTGATTGGGAACAATCTCCCAATGCCCTTCCCATGATCTCCATTTGTAGGATGGATCAGCAACCAGAGCCAATTCATGGTTTCAGCTGAAGCATTTTCACTGAAATCCAGCTGTTGCATATATTGATTTAGATTTAATTTTCTTTTGGCAACATAAGCCTTTTCTGTGAGAAGAAAAATTGGAGCTTGACCCTTTTGGGCAGGAAACAGTGGCTTCAGCTCAGTGCTGTTTGTGTGAAAATATTTCAGTACCTTTTTTGTTTTGTTCCAAGGGGAAAAAAAAAATAATTTTTGATCTTGAAAATTTTCCAGAAACACTTCTGCTGTCCTTCAGTCAGCTCTAATATCTCTTTCGTAACTTGCTTTGAGATGTCTGAAGGAACAGTGAGCGATACAAACTAGTTATTATTTGAGTTATATTGGGTGAGGTTTCAGCCATGTGAATATAGTCTGTGGTGTGTACAGAAGAATATGAGAATATTTTAAGCTGGCCATTTAAGAACATTTACTTAGGTCAAAAAGTGGTTTCCTTTAGCTAAGCCAGTCATGGATGAAATCGTGTCTGTAAAAGCTCGTTTAAAACTGCAGTGGTGCAAAAAATCCTCATCAAAACTTGGTAAATTCTCTGAGAAAGTTGAAAGTGTTTTACAAACCTTGGGACAAACTATAAGCTCCTGTCTGAACCCAAACTGAATTCTTGTGGCCAGCTTGTGAACTTGGAGTTCATAATGGAAATAGGGATGTAACAGATTCTTAACCATATCAAGACCAGCAGGTGTTGCTATAATATATTAAATGCTGTGGAACCATCAAATAAGCTGCACTTGAGCATTTGTTCAGTATTTCCTTAAACCAAATTGCTATTTGCTAGGAAAATGTAATGCTGTGAGAGATTTGCAATAAGAATACTACTGAAATAATCAAAGCACTGGAAAATTTCAGATTCTGCTGAGTGACTAGAGAGTTTTTCTACAGCTTGAGTGAAAGATCTGATCCTGCATCTAGGATTATGTGTGTTTAAGAATCCAGTAATGTAGGAAATAACTAAATCCTATATGTATTTCCATAGACACACCCCTGTTTGGAAGAGATGACACTGCAGAAACTTGTGGCATCTTTTTCCACAGATAAGATTAGATGATGGTGAAACTCCAGGTTTTTTTTCTGCTTTGCTGACCTCCTCAACACAGGTCTCATTGGTGATCCTCAGAAGACTGGGGGAGAATTCCTCTAGGACAGAAACACAAGTTCTCAAAGAAACTGCACCCTCAGTGGTCTTGCAGAAGGTCAGCAGCAGGAGGATCAGAAGTAGGACCAGCAGTGGAGAATTTATACTTCAGGAAACCCTCAGCAGGACTTGCCAGGTTTCAGTGAATTAAGGGAGGTCGTAACTTTTGCTGGATTTTGAGTTGGCAACTCCTGGAACCAAGAAGGAAGGATGAAAGAAAAAAAGTGCCCAGAACCAGGATCTATCCTGTGGTATGCAACCCTCTAAGTGAGATGGGTGCATCTTTTTGTATAAAAGGAGGATCACTGTGAACATCAATGGAGAAGCTGTTGAAAAGGCATATTTAATGCCTGTAGGTATTGAGATTAAAGAGTTAATGGTTTTGGCCTGAGAGCTTATCAATTTAGACTGGATATAAACCCGACTGGATATAAAGAATAAATGTTTTATGATGAGGGTGGTGAAATGCTGGCATAAGTTGCCCAGAGAGGTGGTGGATGCCCCATCCCTGGAAACATTTGAGGTCAGCTCAGACAGGGTTCTGACCAACCTGATCCAGTTGATGTCCCTGCACATTGCAGGGGGCTTGGAGTAGAGGGGCTTTTAAACATCCCTGACCCCCTAAACTATTCTGTGAGTCTCTATTTTTGTGTATGCTTGGCAAGAACTTCTCTCGCATGTGGACGTGGTCCCAACCATATCATTTCCCTGCAGGATCCCAAGCCAGTGCTGTTCTCGGGCTGCCGGGAAGCCCATGGAGCCGAGTGCGTGACCAGCTCTCCCTCTCGCTGGGAGCGTGTGAACTTGTTCCAGCTCCTTTCCACCGGTCAGACGAGTGGGGCATCACCTCCCCTCCAGGGCTGCACCGCAGCCAAGGACACCTTCGTCCCGCCCGCCCTCCGGAGCTGCCCGCAGCGATGCTCGGGCAGGACAAGTGCTCTCCAGGTGGGCAGCGGAGCCAAAATGGCCCCTGGCGCGTTCCGCGGGCGAGCAGCAGCGCGCAGGACGCTCCGCAGGGCGCGGGCGAGGCGGGGCGGGCGGCGCGGCTCCGCCGTGTGCATGTAGATGAGATCCCCCGGAGCACGTCACTCCGCACCGGCGCTCTGCGTTCGGGGCGGCGGGCAGCGAGCGAGGGCGGGCGAGCGGGAGCCGCCGGAGGAGGAGGAGGAGGAGGAGGAGGCGAGGCGGCGGCTCGGCGGAGCAGCAGCGCTCTCGGCCCCGCTCCATGCCGCCCTGCCCGCCGCGGCGCGGGCCCCGCGGGGCGACG